>JAQPZY010001028.1:0-372500 GCA_029931535.1 Margaritifera margaritifera
AATTCAACTATCCTATCATTAGCCAGTCCAATAAATTTTTTTGTTTGTTGTTAAACAGAGATATCACTTAATAAAATATTTACCAACACAAAGACCAGTAGGTTGTGCAAGTTGACTGTAAAATAAAAACAGCAACGTGCTGCTAGCTGCTTAATGGGAGAAAAGTGAACTGAACAATTTGATTAGTCGTTTCAATACAATGTAGTTTGTTGTGGCTTTAATGGCACCTTCAACATTATTAGCTTAATCGTGCCGAGGAAATGAAAACCAAGTGCCTCTCCCATGGACACGCCGAGGCAGTCAACCAAGCCTGGCCTGGGCATGTATGAAATCTGTGCCCATTGGATTAGGAGCCTGGGGCTTTACCAACATAGCTACCATGGCTCCCAACATTTATACAGTAGCACTGAACGCGATGTATTGACAAGTACATTACTTGTGGCATGTACTGCACAGGCACGAGAACAAAAAAATTTAAAAACTACCCAGGTGTCCTTAAATTTCACAGAATTTCTATGTATGCCCCACAGAAAATCCTTTAATTTACATCATTATGATTTTTTTTGGAATTAAAATTCACACCAAAAACCAGGAAATTCCCTCCAGATTCTAATTCTTGACTCGCTACCAAGTACAGTTCTATTCACGACAAAGGGGTTACAACGGACTGCTAGAAAGACGTAGTTTAGATTTATAAAAGGCCAGAATTTGGTTGACACATCTTTATCAGTTTGCAAGTTGTACCCTCGTGTCAGATTTAGGTTTTCCCTGCAGCAACCCCAACCCCCCCATGCGAGTGGGTATGGCAACATGGCACAGGTTGTCTGGCCAGGATATACCACTGCTTAAAGTTTTCTGAGGTTATCTTCAGTAGTTTGCAAGTTGTACTCCAGACAAAGATACAAGACTGCTTCATTTTCCCTTGCTGTGACCATCACCTTGATAGCCTGGCCATGGCATGTGATGCACATATAATTGGCAGTTTCATTATAGAGTATTTTCAGTAGTTCAAACTAGATTACCAATTGCAGAATTGTACTCTGCCTTGTGAAGGCCAAATTCCAGACAGCCGGGTCATGGCACATGGTATGAAAAATCAAAAACCTCGACCAACCATTGTGAAGTTGTGGACTGTACAAGCGTCGAGAAGCACGAGGACAGCGACAAAACTATAAGAATACTGCCATAAAAAGTTTATTAACCAAATGACTAACCTCCAATTTTGTAAACATCCTGTAGAGGCAGACGGAGGGCTTTTTCTGTTGGTCTCGTTGGGGGCAAGATGGAATCCAGAGCCTCAAAAAGAGTTTTTCCACTGGCATTTCCTTCCTTCCTCTCGACAGCCCATCCCTTGAACCAGGGCATCTTGTCACTGGGTTCAAGCATGTTGTCACCGTGCCATCCAGAGATTGGCACAAAAGGAACTGCCTTGGGGTTGTAACCAATCTTTTTAATGTACGCCTCCACTTCCTTCTTGATTTCTTCAAAACGGGCCTGAAATGAAAATTTAGTGTTTCTTTGAGACTTAATTTTTTCTTGCATCTTGGCAGGAACAAGAGGCTCAAGTGAACCTTGTGCAGCTTATTCCAGCATACATTGCAGAAACTAGTGAATGCTGCTCTATTAAATCTACAACCTCGGTGTTGCATCGAAGATCAGAAGGACATGGGACAGCCTCCTCCCAACCTATAATTTGAAGTACATGCAACATTTTGAAGGAAATTGTACATTATGCACTAGTGATTAAAAATTAGAAAATCTTTGCCACTCTTACCACAATAACTTTGTTGTCTGCCTCGGACAGTTTTAATAGTTTGCTCAAGTAACTCGTGAAAACAATGTTTGAATATCTGATCAGCCTCAAATGAGCTGCACCATGGAATTCTTTTATGATCTTTAGTGTTCTCTTGTCGCCAGCATTCATTATAATACGACGTGTGCTACTTGTACCTTGAATATATGGTCGTCAAATACTTTATATTGCAACTTGGCCAACTATTACAATCTTCGAATGTCGTTGCTGCCAATTACATCTTTTTCAAATGGATATTCATTGACTTCTTACAGTTTCAATCACATCTAGCAACTTTAGTGATTACTGGTGTTGGCAGACGTGGATAGACATCAATTACAGGGATCGGACCACAAATTAATTTCCCATAGAACTTGAAAGTTAATATAAAAAAAATAAAATTAATTTCTTCATTAGATTTGCTTACAAACCACACATGCTTCCATACATTTGAGTGGAATAATTAAAAAAATTAAGCCTTGAAAAACGCGCATTTCAAATCGTTTCCTTGTACCTTGTGCTGCTGAACATGAGACTCCCAACAGCCACACACTAAGAGTCTACAAGCCATTTTGTCAACTATAGTACATAGATTAGTCTTCAGAATGTACAATGAAAAAATTTAAACCCATTTACAAGTCGATGGGTGCTTCTCAAAATATTTAGTACTAAATCCCCCCTGTAGAGCGGTTCTCCAGCTGTAAAATAATTTGTGGTCCAATACCTAGGAAGCTGTATGTGCATTTTTCAATATTTTCCTGCTGAAAAGGCGTGCCAACACTGAGGTGTTTTTTTTTACGACACCTCTCACTTGTGAACATGCCCTTGTCCCCTCCATGACGTTGTTCGATCTGTATTGCACATTTTAAAAATGAAATTTGGTGAACTTAAAAATAGATACACATTTAGAGTAGATTTTGTCAATAATGGTGAGGCATTCTCATCGTCAGCCAACCAGTTTTAAAGAAAATAGAGTACTGTCCCAATTATGAAATTTTTAACGTGTTGGGCTGGAAATAATGCCAATCTGCTAACCATGGTTAGCAACTTCAGCAATAGATCATTACAACATCAGCCGTCACAGACCTGTTGGAGCAATGAAAATCGTAAATGGTTGCCATCGCAACGAGCCTCGGATTTTATCTTAAGGGGGATCTATCCCCCATCACCAAAAAAAGAAAGGTAGCAAATGGACATGGTTCACTATTTACCAAATACTTAAATGTCCGTCTCCTTCCTGCTCTACTTTGTGCACAGATGAATTTTTAGGTTCTTTACATTTGCTATTCAGGGCAACAACGAAATCCACAAGAACTGGTACCCCCAAAAAATTGGAGTTAATAAACATTTAAAGAGAAAACAAGGTAAATTCTATGCGACCGAATTTCCACATTGTTTTATTTGCAAAGTAAGCTTGTGGTGGGTTCAACTTTTTTTTTTCTTCAACAGTGTGATATTGACCATTACAAGAAAGTACAGTTGAAATGAATAATCTCCATAAACATATCCAGTACAAACTGGTTCTTTAAAGGTACAAATAGGAATTTCAATTCGGCATAAAAGTGATCATGATATGCCAGCATTACCATCTTGTAATCATTCAAATTGATCAACAGAAAACTGACAAAGATCTGCTGGCGCATTGTACGATGGTAGTCCTACAATGCAAGATGTCAATCCCAATATGCATGATGAATAAGAGGGCCATGTGCGCATCAACCGACACCACTACACAGCTTCGCGTCTAAATGCTTTGTACTATACTTGCTCATGGAGAGCTTCCATTGTGAAAGCGTCAAACTGATCACCATTTCAGTCATTTCAAGAATGATGGTAACCAAGGAATGCTCAACTTGGTTGAACTCTGGTGTAGCTAAATGTGATTAGACATGTCCTCTTCATCAACAATAAAAACCTTGACCGTTGGTGCATTCCTTGGCTACCAATGCTCGATGAACTGAAATAGAGGTCCACAATTGCATCACTGTACAGAAGCAAAACATTCAATTTCAACATGTTGATTATGCCTGCAGATTAAAGCTTTTCAGCATCATCGTATTCATCTAGTGCTGATCATGTTTATGTATCCCATCCCACCCCTGATAAATGTAAAGGCCAAAATCCTAAAAATGCAGGACCTTTTCAAATGAAATAAGAGATGCATCCCATGCCCCCACTAGTCACCCCTTGCATCACGACAAGGCATGTGGACCATTTTTTTTATTGTGCATACGTGGGGAGTTGGTTGTCAATTTTTAGGAAAGGTCGGGAACATTTAAAAAAAAAAAAAAGGTGAACCAGACATTTGAACAGTTGAATGTATCCAAGGGTTACATGAAGTCTTGATAAAACTTTTACGAATAATGCAAGTAACCACAGAACAGATAGTTGTGCATTGCCAATGATAAAACTGCTAAAACAAACGAAATTCAAGACCATTCAAATTTTACCATCACAAGTGCCAACATATGTTCTCCGAAATTTCAAACAGATTTGAAGTTTAATAGCAGAGATGGAACAGCTTTGAAGTTTTGTAGCAGATGTGGACATTGTGGAAGGACAACGAAAATGTGGATGCCATGTACCTGGCTTTTCATGAAAAGGTGGACGACTAAATGCATTTTCCTAAGAAACTCTGTTTGATAAAAACTGGCCAACATTGATTGCTATTAAAAGCCCACACAATTGCTAGGGTAATTACCGTATATACTCGCGTATAAGACGACCCCCGCCTCCAAACTAAATAGGTAAGAACATTACCAAGTGCATGACCCATGCATAAGCCGACCCATGAAATATTGCCAGTAAATTAAATATTATCCATCGCAAAGTGAGGTGTTCATCAGTGTTGTTTACTGTGCGTTTTTACTAGGAGTATATTGCTTCCATTTTTGTGCAAGTCTGAACAACCTGTATTTGTATTATATTTTGTTTTTTGCTGTTTTAATACTGTTAGATGCAATAAAAGTTTTGATTTGATATATATTTTCTTTTTCCATCAGCCAGATCAAATTCCCAAGCGATATTTCCCATCTGCCAGTGCATGTGGGCAAGCCATTGGCTTGTAAAGGCAGCACGGCCCAACTTTGTTTTAAAGACGACGATTCTTTTGATCGAGCTGCAAATTTGATACTTGTTCAGTGCCAAATACAGTCTTATACATCTTACAAATATGAGTTCGACATTGATCCCTTGGCACCCCTTTGTTTTCTTCCATTATAACCTTTTGATCGAGCCACGAATTTGATACTTGTTCAGTGCCAAGGAGAGTCCTACTCGTCTAACAAATACGTGTTTGACCTTGATCCCTTAGCACCAATTCAGTTGCATCCTTCAATAGATCTCACAGACTGTACGATTGAAGTTCCACTTACAGAGCCCACGCTCAGTCTCCACATAAGCAACCATGTACGACGGTAAAGATGATGAATCCGAGTCTGGCAAACAAATCCTTGGACTTTGTACTGGATGACATTAGACTGTGACATTTATAGGATACTGTGAATCACAAAAGTGTGGACTTAACATAGTACGGGATATTGTGAATCCGATCATTCTGTACTATTTTTATGCTGGTATGTGAGGTACGATAGAATTTGTGGATTTATCATATCAATGGATTTAAAATCTATCATTCTAGATTTCTATGACACGAAGATGAACAAAAATGCAAGTTGTCAATTTATTTGTGACCTATTTCACTCGAAAATATACCCAATTGTATTTTACACTGGTTTTGTCTTTATTATTCCAAACTATCTACCTATCCAGTCTCCTCCAATATATACCAGTAGTCAACAAGACGATGTGAAAATTTTCAACTTTAGATAAACCACACCCCCTTGTTCCAGGCTTTATTTTCCCCTAAATTATTCGACTTATACGAGAGTATATACGGCACCAATGGGCAAATTTTGATGCATGTCCCAAGAAACATTTCTTCAACAGTTTCATTGAAATAGGCCCAGCTGTTTTCAAGTAAAAAATGTTTTCGAAAAATTTCCTAAGCAAAATCCACTGTAGCTAGAGAAGCAACACAAAAACAAGTTTGGTACATGATGCAACTATTTAAAGTTTGATTCAGTCTGGTCCAACAATTTCTGATTTTAGCCAAGAACATCAATGTTAACAAACAGTAGCCGCAAGGCCATAGCACAACTTTACTTTGCCTTGCAACCAGGTGAGCAATTTTTTTTTAAAAAAAAATTAGTAGCAAGGTCAAATGGACTTTTTTCTTTTAAAATTCAATTTTTTAAAAATAAAAACCGTTCCCAAGTTTTTAAAACTCTTCTGTACAAAATTGCACTAGATTTAGAGTTTACATTTCTGCACATTACAAGTTTTGTTGCCTTGAACAGACATACCAAGATGTCCTAGTTTTAATCAAGTTTCATTGCAAATCATCTTTCGAGGATAAAAGATCTTTTTTTGGCCATGCAAACTGGACATGGTTAAATTTCGTTTTAAAAAAAAGGATGCTACTCGAGCTTTTAACTTTTTCGATGTCCTGTTTGTACAAGTGGTACAATGTTGCTCACCGCAGAGAAAGGTGGTTCTGTGCTGTCCATCTTGTTGACACCAATGATGAGCTGCTTGACACCCAGGGTGTAGGCCAACAAGGCATGCTCTCTGGTTTGTCCGTTCTTGGAAATACCAGCCTCGAATTCACCAACACCAGCAGCCACAACCAGCACTGCACAGTCAGCCTGGGAAGTTCCCGTGATCATGTTCTTAATGAAATCACGATGGCCAGGGGCATCGATGATGGTGACGTAATATTTGGTGGTCTCAAACTTCCACAGGGCAATATCAATGGTGATACCTCGTTCTCTCTCGGCCTTCAGTTTGTCCAAAACCCAGGCATACTTGAAGGACCCTTTGCCCATCTGAAAAGTAACAAGAAATGTAGTCAGAGAAGAAATGCATGCATGCAGGTGTCGAATTGTTTCTGATATGAAAACCTGGCATACAAACAAAAAAGTTATAGTATTACCCCAATATAAAGTTGTGGCATGAATGTGGTAGATGTGAGCACAGAAAAGTTTTGAAAAGACTGCCCCAGTAAAGTCCAATTAACAGTGGGGTTCTGTTCAGTGCATCAACCTTTATTGTTCTATACCCCCCCCCCCCCCCGGAATTTAAATCGGCACCTTATGTACATTGTACTTCCATTACACATCTGCCAACCATTACACTCTTGGCATAATCATTCCGCTTTTCCCCCCACCTAATTATGTCTCTTACACTCGCCTGTATTTGGATCATGCTTTTTTGGTACATGAACTATTTCACTACGACCGACGTGTACATCTGCTGCATAAATGTGCCTTGCCTCACCAGTGACTGATAAATCCGCTTGTAAACAGAGCACTACTAACCCTGGTGACCGATACATCCGCTTGCTGGTTATGATCCTTATACCCTCGTGACAGATAGATCCGCTGTATGCTCATGTTACAATCGGTCTTATTGGCCAATATTTGAAAGTAAAAGGACATTCAACCAATCAAAATAGAGTTAACAAATGATTGTTCTTACTAAATCCGGGAATTTTTTGCAATTTTGTACGTGTTTGTTAATACATGCATTTGAAGTTGACAGTGGTA
Source organism: Margaritifera margaritifera (assembly GCA_029931535.1). NCBI lineage: Eukaryota > Metazoa > Mollusca > Bivalvia > Unionida > Margaritiferidae > Margaritifera > Margaritifera margaritifera. The sequence goes on from JAQPZY010001028.1 coordinate 7,399, forward strand.
ACAATGGTATTTGCTTACGATAACGATTCAGATTACAAATTTTCGGGTTTTTCTGAGGACGAACTTGACAATATTGAATTAAGAAGTGTTTCTAGTGACATTGAGCGATCTTTGTCAAGTCTGTCTGAAATTGAGACAGAATCTGATGAGAAAGACGGCAAAGTGTGGACAAGAGAGCCACGTGCTTCGAAAGTCAACTTTCGTTTTACAAGAGGGGAAGAAAGAAATTGACAAACAGTGCAATGTCTGTGTATAAAGCCCGACTGCTTCTATAAATACCACAAAGAAACACTTAAGAAATAGAACATAGTGACTACCGGTAGTTACACAATTCTGAAGTAATTACATGTATATATTTGACCATCAACTTTGTATAAAAGACTGACAGCTAAATTTTAGTGTTTAAAAATAGTGTTTTGTGTTCTATTCATGGATTTTATACCAATCTTGTGGCTGTCAGCAGGATAAAAGAACCAAACAGACATAAGGTAGTTATAGCTTTTATATATGCATGGTTTTAGTCTATAAATCAGTCTATTATACAGAAAATAACTAAAACAATTGGCACATATCCCCAAATCACCAGCTAAAAAGTTGTCATTTGGCTGCAGCAGCATCAGGCTCTGGTAGTCTGCCCCTAAATCAGCTGCAGTAGTGATCCCAGCAGCTAGGCCGAGTAGTGAGCCACTACAGTAGCACTAGTGGTTAAAGAGTTAAAAATAAAGCAAAAAAAGTTGTGCTGACCATTTTCAGAGATGCTGCCAGAAATTTTCTTAGAGGGGGAGGTCCACCACACCTACCCTCAGAGGGGGGGGGGGGGGGGGGGGGTGGGGGGGGGGGGGGAGGAGAGATCATCGGGGGAGGGGAGCAAGGGTAAACTAAGCTGAATTGTAGAAGATGGGTGACAACATTATTATAAGGTGTAGAAACACCTAATTTAAAACAAGCATTTAATGATTTTGTATCACTTCTTTGACAATAAATGTATAAGGTAGCTGCATACCCAATTGTTGCTCAGCTGGTAAATATTCTTCTTTGTTTCTTATCACTGCCCTTCAAATATGGCTTTGCAAACTGAAAATAATTTACTGGACCACACACGTCTGTATAGTCATCAGTTTATTTATTGTTTCAGATGTTAGCCCAATGGCCTTTGAAACTCTTATGACTGTAGTAGGAAAATGTCAGAATATCTTGGAGAAAAAAAAAGGGGAAAAAAATACTTAATCCGAATTATATATCTTTATAGGATTTTATTTTGTTTTGTTCTCAGATATTCTGACATTTTCTTACTACAGTGATAGAGTTTTAAAGGTCTGTGGTTACCCTATTTCGCAGAGTAGTGTGAATTTTGCTTTGAGAACTGAATCACCTTTCACAATCAGTTTTTCATAAAGGCAAGAACTGCTCCAATTATGACCAGTCTGAATATTTTCGGGAACTGGTTTTCAGGTATCCAAAACACAATTTCCCACACAATTCAGGCATGTTGTTCCTTGGATATTTCTGTCGATGTATCAGAATTTCTGCATGGCCTAAACTGTAGTTAACGACATCATGCCGGTTATTTCTGTATCACACCTTTCTGCGCTATGTTCAGTTGGCAACAAACTGTCAGATATTTCATCCTCCCTAGTTTCGTCCTCAACAGATGATCTTTCCATCTCGCTGAATTTCCTTAAGAAATCTGTTATATTTTGTTTCAACATAACACGCTACTGTTGCGCTTTAGACATTTCGATCGATGGATCAATTTACTACACAGCACCAGGAACAGATCTCCATCATAAAGGTGCTTGTATTCAAACAATATTCTCCATAGATATAGGATTAATTGAGATCATGGAGAAAAGTAAAAAAAAAAAGACTATCTGATCAACCTAATTAAAAAACAAAAAAGTCGCGGATTGGGTTCGAGAAATCGCGGAAAGCACATAACTTGCGCAATCTTTCCCCCATTGGCTTTTAAAAGTTGCGTGACTCTCTATCACTTTTGCGAGAAACCTGCGATCCCACGGCCTGGCAGCATCTCTGCATTTTTATTATATCTTTAATCCTCCACAGCGTATAAATCTGAGAATAGTCTAAAAAAAAGACTGCTGCATAAGAATGGTGTTAAGAGTATACTCGTCATAGACCTCCAGGTACTCTCCTCATTTTCTATTTATAGCATCTGTATACAGCACATTTCCAAGAAAACGGATGGGTTTCGTCAATTTGAAAACTCTTCTCAGATTCATTATATTAATCCATGTCAAGTGAAACAGGTTTTATCGAGTTGACTCGCAGACGTCATACGACTCGATAACGGTAGAGAAGAGGAATCTTTTTAAATTTTAGAATGGCTGATTGGAAAAAAAGACAAATCAATAGTGCTTTAAAAATTTAGAAAGAAGAACAGAAGAGTGGCGGCATAATTTTCAACAGGACTACAGTAGCAGCCATATTGGATGTCCAAGCAGCATCATTTTCGATTCATGTCCATGTCAAATTTCACGGCATTTGGTGGCCATATTGGACATCAGATTGGCATTATGTCCATTTAAGACCAACTGGACATCACAAGTCCGGTGAAAACCCCACGCCAATACAACTTTCTGTTCAGGAAGAGTTGCAATACGATGATTTTCTAGACCACTGCCGTGGTGGCCATATTGGACTTCATATCAGCACCATTTTTATTTAGGACCAATTGGACATCACAAGTCTTTCTAGTTAAAGCCCCAACTTTGATATGACCTGTAGGAGTAGTAGTGAAAAGATTTTCAAAATGGCCACTGTGATGGCCACACTGGATCCCAGATCAGCACCATTTTCATTTAGGATCAACAAGACAGCATAAAAAGTCTTTTAGTGACAACTCCATCTTTTTATCTAGTACCAACTAGACCATGGGATGAAAGGGTGTAAAGTTGCATGGTAATCCTCCCAAGTGGTTTAGGAGGTGTAGTGACAACAAACTTGGGCAAATTGATGGACATGGGACAAAAGACCATCCCCTAAGCTCTTCTGGTCTATGACCAGTAGGGCTAATAAACCAATCTCAACTGATGTTGCATACTATATTGTCTTGTCCCATGTGGACAGTTTAGACACGTGATTAACAATAGCAGTAGTTTAACGATAATCTGAATTGTAACAATGTAAACTCTGTTGAAGGAAGATCAATTTGTTGAAAACGGACGAGAAAAAGGCCACATAAAAAAGGATTTGGCTAACCGATCGTAATGGATTAAACAAGTGTTGTAAACTTGCAAGACTTTTCAATTAGTTGGACTGATGGGAGTTGCTAGGATTGTGTGCAGTTCTGTATATGTACAGTGGTCATGCTACCAGGCAAAGTGGGCGACCAAGACGGCATGAAGCAAGTGGTCATATTAAAAAAATTATAATTTCCAAAAATAGATGCACCCACATGGCATGCCAGGTGCCACATTTGTTCTTGGCTGTGTGCAGTTAGAGTTGGAAAAAAGGATCTAGTTCATTCATATATCGATGATTAGCTATTGTAAAGTTTCGTCGGCAACAATGGAATGAAACGGAAGTCTTTACATTTTTATGTGCTCTTTTGAACCTCTACACCATGTATTTTGGCCATTCTTGCTCTCTTGTACACGTTATTGTTGTCGTTTCAAACTAGTTTGGAGTATGTTTTTGTCTGCCATTTTCTAGTGAAATTAAGGGATTTAAAAATTTCTCGTTCAAGTGTAGCTGATTTAGTATTAAAATTGTAATTAATGCAGACCTGCTAGCCCCAACAAGACCTTCTCAGTAATGGAATCGATTTTTTTCTCAGAAGGTAGACTAGTTTTCAGTAAGGTCCAACAAAACATGTACAGCTATTGTCAAGTTGGAAAACATGCCTTTATAAAGTCCAGAAGGGCGATTCAAGACTGATGCAGCGAAGGCAATCGTTCTGCTAAAGCAAAAAGTTTGTCAAGTACACTTGAGCCTAATTACCTCCAGTACAGTTTCACAAACCGCAGATCCAAACCCTGTGGAGCTCAAAGGCCTCTTGCCATTTCTGAACTTGACATAATCCATTTACCCCCCACCCCTTCAATTTCACATGGTGACGGCAATCTCTTCTACCACGAGACGTACTCAAATCAACTCGATGTCCAACAAGTGCAATTGTTGCCCTTCCTGCTTTTTTCTCCAGAGAATCTGATTATTCATTTTTGTCCTTCTATACTATCAAAACTTTTGTACAAGACTTGTTGTCCCTTTCGTCTTGAACATGTATCGCTTGTTGGATGCCATTTTATGTAGAAAATTTGATCATGCCGAAAGGTTGCATGAAAAAATGTGTGCAGTTTAAAGCATCCGAGGTACTCCCGTCGAGTTAGTCTGGTTCCCCAACCAACTAGACTGAATCCAATATGAAAATCAACATCTGAATCGAACAGACAAGCCAGTATCGCTTTACCGTAACGATCATATTTCCATAAAGTTTTGCTTTTAATACAAAAGTCCACATTTTCAGCGTTGTTTGCATAAAAATTACAGCCAAACTGTAAGGGTCAGCAGGTCTGTATAATGTATAGTTTCTGCGCTGCTCTTCTGAAGTCGTATTGCCAAAATGCATTGCATATACATCTCCATTCACATGTACACACTTTGAAGTATGAACACTGCACATGAATATGATAAATTCATACTCACAAAATTTGTTTATAATGTACATACAGAATTTCCACTCTAGAATGAAGTATTGCTTAAAACCAATGTGAAATGCAAATACGCACGAGAAAGAGGACACAGTTCAAGCAAGAGAACCAAAGCACGCACTTTCCTCGAGGAAATGTTAAATTTAACTGGAGCAGGTAGGTCATGCATCAGGGTCACGTGCATATTCATTTACAGTTGCATTTTATGAACATGTGCAGTCTTGTCGAGGACTGGCATAAAGTTTCAATTTTTATACAAGTACCAAGGTAAAGGTACACTTTTGGATACTTTACATAAAGCAAGATGCAATTTTCTGATTGAAATAGGTAAAATGCGGTTGTACACGCCAACATGATGGATGTTCAGACCCCCAAGAAACATCCCCCTAAAAATATGAAACAAAATTTTGCACATCCTTTTCACAACTTACTTCTTGTGCTTCCTTCTCGAACTTCTCGATGGTTCTTTTATCGATACCTCCACATTTGTAGATGAGGTGACCAGTGGAGGTGGACTTTCCCGAGTCTACGTGTCCAATAACGACGATGTTGATATGGATCTTTTCCTTTCCCATTTTGCCTTGTGGTAATTTCTACTCTGCGAATTTGCTGAAAGAAGATGAACACCTTGTTACTATATGCCTGTGTCATGGGAAACTAGTTTGGTTGCATTTTATGGCACAGCACCCATAGGTTATTTAGTGTAATTACCCAAGTACACATCACGGTTGTGGTGAACATGGCATAAGCAAAGAAATAGCCAGGTTTGTGGTTTCGCACGATTTATCCGATATTTTTGTTGGCAACCCTATTCAAGTTTATTTGAACCACACCAATATATGACACTCCAACTAGAGTAGAATGTTGAAACCTGCGGTAATTTCTACAAATACTCCACACAAATTCAACACTCCAAAATCAGATTGCCATCATAATGCAATTAGAACTGAACGTTCAGAGCAATGCATGCTACAATTTGCTGCAGCTACCATCACTTGTTAAAGTTTTTTTTTTGTAGTGTGGTAACTGCTTGGTGGCAAAGGTCTATAAAAGTAGGAAATCAGCATCAAAAGCAAATCAAAAAATCGGGCCAAATTTATATTCTTCGTACTGACAAAATTTTGCTGTCCTGGCTGTCCCGCTTGCAATGGCTGCACACCAGTGGCTAAAGCAACCTCTGCCAGGACAGATTTAATTTTATTTAATTGGGCCTTGCCACAATCGCATAAATGAAACCTGCAGCATCATTGGTCTCCTAAACTTCGGCAAAAGAGGTCTAAAATGCATATGCAAAATATTTCAACATAAAAAGCTTGCTTTGCCTGGCATGTGTACTACAGACAAGTTCATTTACCTGGTGCATTTTCCACGTCCCAAATAGATGCACATTTGCAGACAGACTTTACAACATCTAGACATTTGCCAATGTTACTTTAAAGTGAACTGCACAATTTTTCAGCTAGTGACATTGTCACAATTAGAATTTCCAACGCTGTGCAGATCTCAATTGAGAGTTTGTTCACAGGTGTAAAATCATTAAAGAATCATTAAGTTCACCATAATAGAACCTTTCAGATACAATTATAGCCATCGTTTATTCGATTCAACTCTTCTTCACTTTTGTGATTATGGGAAATTTTTAGTAGATTTTATGCTCATCTGATTGTATTGCCCAGCAGAGCTTTTTTCATTCAGAACCCAATTTCAAACCGGTTGTTGTACACAACTTGCACCAGGCAAAGTTGATGACGTGTTCGAGTCTGTTCATACAAAACAGGAGCGTTTACGATCACTGAACTTTTTCTTTGTCTTTGTCAGTTCTTTACCCAATCAGATGCCACCAGAGAGGCCTATTCTTTCACATATACTTTTGGCAAGACCCCCCCCCCCTCGTTTCATTTAGGTAGGGTTGCACATAAACATGGGGTCGCGAGTTTTCCCCGAATTTTTTGTTCAAATCTTTTATTGTCAGAGACGACCCACCCAAAAAAGATCAAAAAATATACCGACAACTTTTCATTACTGGATTTCGATGTCTATGCGCTAGCAATGGCCAAAGTCATGAATGGCAATAAAAACCAAGATGACAATGAATGTCTATTTTAACACGTCTAGTAAGGCAATACAAACATTAAAGGTTGCAATATAAAATGTTTTGATGGTCGCCAGTGTCAAGTTTTCGAGGTTAAAGTCACCCCACAACGAGGAAGATTCATTTTGAGGTTTAAATAGTGACAAAAATATGGTAGTACCATGCAGACCAACGTGAAGGTGGCAAAACTAGAGACGAAGAAGTTTATTTTGTTTTTTTTTAAAAATAGCACCGTTAGTACATTATGTACTATTACCCAGTATTTATAGACATGCCGTCTTTTTCCCGTCAACATTTAATGGAAAAGAATTGTGAATGTTTATAGTCTAGTTGATATATTTTTATTGCTAAAAATGAAAAAGTCAAATTTTAAAATTGTTGAAAGTATAATAAAACAATAAAATCGGAAAATTACGAGTCCAAATGGTTCTTAAAATAACAGCTTGTAAACAGAAGTATTATAGTACATAAAATCATAAGATCAAGTTTATAGTTCAAGACGAGTACAAATAAAACGACAGCTTAATGTACATGTTGTTAGGCAGCAAGAAAAGTATTCACAAAAGCAATCAGATTTAAATTGTAAAATATTGCACCAAGAATAAGAATAAATGAAATAAACTTTCAATTTAAATAATGAAACAGTAATTAGAATAATAATGAAGCGATACCTGTAGTATACATATTAAAGGATTAAAGAAACGCTTTATTGTGAATCGCACCAGGTTTTTTCATTGATGATCAATTTGGTACTTTACCAAGTGAATACCAGACCAATACTAGTACGCACAGGGATTCGTATCACTGCTTATAGTTTACCTATAAATTGTACATGTACTATATAATACAAGGGAGGACACTTCTCTCCCTTCTTGCTTAATATTCAAGTGCAACGCGCTGAATGGAATACTGCCCCCTCATTGTGGACTGAAAATGTACTGCACCTACCGACAACCCGATTTTTAGTCGACCAACAAGGGGGCAGCATTCTGTTGTGTGTTGTACTGCATATCAAGTGGGCGCGATCAGGACCATGTCGACTGGTAGTGTGGGAAAATGGTCTGGCATTCCTTAATAGTGTGGCAACAAGTCACACTTTATGTAGGCACAAAACTCGATTGCCCGAGTGAAACATTGGTACCAAGGTTATTATGCCATGCAAAGTGTAGCTTGATATGGCATAGATTCTTAAATAGGTCTTGCAAGAATGGAGAAGTGTCCTCCCCTGTTGTATTATAGTACATGTAGGATTTATAGGCAAATTGTAAGCAAAATGAGCCCGTGCTGGTACAAATGACAATCATATCAACCAAGCCGTCGACTTCACGTCAGTATTGTTTAACCCACAACGCAAAGCAACATTTTTGGGCTTGTTGCAATGCAGATAAATTTTTTAAAAAAAACACGTACAAATACTGCTGTACCAGATCTAGAAAATCAAGCCATCACGCCAACAGACTGCATACCGACCATGTGCCATATTCAAAGTGATACGATTTATAGAAGGAAAAGTGAACAAAGATGGACTAGTTGACGTATACTAGTGGACACATTATTAATGCAGATCAAGAGAACCCCTCCAAAAGTTTCACACCAATCATTACAACTCGGTACTTGTAAATTTTTTTTACAAGTTTCCGAGAGAAAATAAACTTCCACCTCCGCGATATTGCACATCTTTGTCAAACTACACGTAATCTTCATCACCAAAATTCATCAAGAAGCCATTTTAATGTTCAAGTTATTCATACAAGAAAGATTTTGGGCAAATCTGAGGAGAGTTTATTCATATGACGTCATTCCATCATTATGAAGTGAAGGTAGACTATGTAGACCATTTCAGTCAAGAAATACCGATATTACGAATATAAACCTATTCTGGCAATACCTTTGGCTTCTTGAAACATATATTAATATAAATGATTCGTTCTTTATATCAAATCTACTTTTTTTTGCAGAAACTCTTGCATAAATATGGCAGACATGCCGACGTGTAAGAAAACCAACCATTGAAAAAGCCGGTAATGAATTTTGGCCGAAAAACAGGGCGATTAAAAAAAATGGATTATACAATTGTCAAAATGAACGCTAATGTATTCCCAAGTAATTGAAAAGACTAAAGATGACAAGAAATGAAGATAGATTTTTGTGATTTAAACCAACGTATGATACCCAACTTACCGAGGCAGCTGACCGCACTGTAAAGGAAAGAACAAAGTAGGGTCACGTGATATATATACCACTTCTAGAGGGGTACTAGAATTGACGTCACGAGCCGGCAATCTCACAAGGTTGTGCAACTTCCTGTTAATAGTATCGATGCAAAACTAAAAATATGTTCCAAATGTAACAGTATTATACATTGAAGATGAAGAAAATTTGACGCAAAAATAAAGGAGCAAATGATGTCTCTCAGTGTTCTAAACACTGCACGAACTGGACTCGTCCAGATTTTATCGAAGGTTACATTTTTAAATTAGCTGCATTCTTGATTGAAGCACACCCACCCCTCTCCTTGGCTTGAGCATGTGGGAATTTTTTTTAAACTAGGTGTATTCTTGATTGAATTACACACCCACCCCTCTTATTGGCTTAAGCTTGTAGGATCACAGGGGCTTGTGTTATTATATATTTTTACATGTATAGGTAAATTGTAAGCAACAATACGCGTGTGGCATAGGAGTGTCGAGAAATGGTTGTGACGGGTGTACCCATTGTCGTGCAAAAACATTTATTCTCAATCTTAAGTAGACATAGGACAAGAATAATCAACTTTCAGCTTTTCCAACAAAACAAAGCTATTTTGCAATAGAAATGTTTGGAAGAACTACGAAAATAAAGTTTTAAATGTTTCTTGAATCCCGCTTGTGTGATTTTCCCCAATTTAAATGCTTGGAGTAAGTAATTCAGCAAATGAATTTTTTTTTATATAAATATTTAAGAAAAATTGGTCCCACCTATTGAACCGACCTTTAAATTTTTTTTTAAGGGGGACAAAAATGTCCAGCTAATATTTAGCTTTAAAAAATACTCTTGCTCTGATTTATAGCAGCAAAAAAAAACTATTATATAAAGGATATTTTCTTTTCCTGCATTAATACCATATATATTTCATTGTGTGGTAAAAACAACATTGTAGCAAGTGGAAAAGCCATGAGTTAACTACAAGATGAAATATATCCAGTATTTATGCAGGAAATGAAAATGTTCTTTTTATTATATACTAGACTTGCTCGTGAATTGAAGCGTACAAGATTAAACTTACTCTTGAGCACCCCCAAACCCCTTTTCATAACTTTACCTCAGTTTGTTTCAACCAAAATTAATATCAGCAATTTAAAAGAGCGGTTGGAATGACCTGGTCTGTTGCAATACATTACATATTTTACATTTTGTAAACTATTTAACCCAATCTGAACACCAGCAAAGTCTGATTCAGCAAATGCATTGCAACAGGTTTTGTAACATATATATATATATATATATATATATATATATATATATATATATATATATATATATATATATATATATATATATATATATATAATGGCATGACAATAACTGACTCTGTGAATTCACATGTTTCACCAAGTAACTCTCAATCTCAGATTAAGAGTAGGTACCTTCAAAATAAAAGTAACCATTGTCATTGATAGTTTGGATTTATGATTATTAACATGGTTAGCACCTGTCAATCATCAAGAAGAATTGGAAACCTGTGAAACAAATCAAAATGGTTTAGGCCATTTAGTTATACATATACTACATGCAGTAGAGGACTTGATTCATATGGGTACAGTCTTGCTGTGACACCGGGTCAGAATAAATATGTGAATACATTATTTCCTAGATACAAAAGATGAATACTACATTGTTTATTCAAATGAAAAACATTATAAATATAAAATAACTCTATGGAAAATATTTTAGTTGATATTCAGTCAATAACTCTGGTGTCTGACAACATGCAAAATATTTGAGATAGAACTTCAGCATCATTTATTTTGATATTGCTAAAATGGGCCATGCGGTAAAACGTGTATAAATTCTAATGGTTTGGCAGGTTAAGACCGATTACATTTATGATTAAAATCTTACTTTAATATGTATGTAAAGCTGTTTTACGACCACATGAATTAGAATCTTTGGACCATGAAATATCATAAACAAATTCCGGGTTATTTCTTCCATCAGGTTCTAGTGACTTTACTTTACAAAACCTCTTAATTTATAAGATTATTAGATAAAAGGAGACCATTGTCCAGAACCCTCAGCGGTAAGAAAACAAGGGAAGCTAGATAGAATAACAACCCCTGACAGTCCTAGGTCTGTAGTTGGCTATATTGGTGTCATTTTATTGGTGTAAAGCTAGATCTTTTTATATTTAGTAAGATGTTATGTATCACAAATATGTATGAGGAGGTGGTAGGTAGGTATAAATCAATCCAAACATTCTACAAGAAGACATACAGGTATGTCCCTTTGCAATAGGTATGGGGTTATTGGGGTAAAAATACATTACATTATGGGCTATTCATTCATATTCATCAAGAATGTTTAAATACACAAATTTTACAGAATTCTGTCTCATTTCACAGTAAGCAGAAAGTTTACAAAAATAAAATTCTGGATGTTTCAGTGTGTAATTGCCAAAATAACTTCTAAATGTACATTATTTTTCCCTGAAAAACCTCTGACTTTTGAAGCTTTCCAGTGGGTCAAAATCATGAAGGCTTGGTCATAATGCCAGTCAAAGTGTTGATTCATGTATTGGGATTGGATGATTGGTACGACAAGATAGGAGCTGAAAAAATTGCGTGGACAGTTTCTTTTTGCACTTGTTGCTGCATTTCCAGTTTGCAATATTTTTGAAACTCCAAATGTTTTGTAGCGGACAAGTTAAATGTGGCCACTTATTAACCAGCCAAGCTGTCATGATCTTTTAGTCTAGTGGTAGGTGCACCTGAGAAACAGAAGAACCGGGCTTTATTACATATGGAACTTTGTATCCCTTCCTTTTACTTTTGAGGGCTCATCCAGCTCTCTGTAGCAGGTAGAACAGGATAGGATGGCTTTTGACCACTCGAGGTGACATATGCAAATGAATAAACCACACTCTTCTCAGTTTTTTTTAACTACATGTGTTCTCTTAATGTGATTTCTCTTATTACATAAGGCTTATGTAACAAGTTTTGAATATCATAATAAAATATCGCTTCGATTTGGAGGACAGTTGGTGGAAAAACTAGAATTTGCACTATCAGTGACTTAATTACAATAATTGTACCATTTGTAGACAGATTTCTCAAGGACCAAGAATCTATCATTTTCTTTATTTTTCAAGACATTTGCTAAACTTTGTTGGACAATTAAAGATGATAATGTTATAGCATATTCCTAAAATTTCATAAATGCCTAAATGATTCAATTTTAATTTGTAATGTGGACAAAATTAAATTCCACATCCTCTAAATGTCTCTAACAATAACTGTTTTTTCAGAATTTATTTTGAAGCCTGAACACATTGAAAACAGATCCAACGCCATTTATTTTGAAGCCTGAACACATTGAAAACAGATCCAACACAATTTATTTTAAAGCCTGAACACATTGAAAACAGAGCCAACAATGTCAGAGTGTATATTAAACACCTTCCACTGTCGGACAAAAGTGTTTTGTTATTGACATATTGACTAAAAAGATAGTTGTTCTTAAAAATGTGTATACCTTTGATATTTGGATCAGTATTTACTGAGGCACTAAGAAGACCAAGACGAAGAATAAATACATTGCTTAATCAAACTACTCTTCCACGGTTGAAGAAGTAGAAGCAATTTGAAACACAACTAAATATATCGGTATATATCTATCCATTTAATGAATATCTCCCCCCCCCCAACAAACATATTTTAAATAATTTATATTCCAGTGTGTCAAATGCATTTTCAGTATCTAAATAAACTAACTTGCTTGGAATATTTTCTTCATACACATTTATCATCATATTGTATATTAATCTTTTTTTGCATTTTCCCATGTATCTCTTTTTCAGAAAACCGTTTTTAATATCACTTGTAACATCTTGCAAAATTGGTTTGATTCTGCTTGCAAGAGCTGCAGAAGCGATTTTATAGCTTACATTTAGCAAAGATATTGGTCTCCAGTTTTAAAAAATTCTTTAGATTTGCCTTTTATAGTATGTGTATAAATATGGTTGAGACAACTTTCCAGACTGCAGGGAATAATTTAAAGAGTGTGAAAGATAAGGGTGCAGATCCTTTAAACAAAATTGGTAGAACTCGGTCATGAAACCATCCAGACCTGGAGATTTTCCATTTTTTTATTTTTCATATTTCGTACTTTTCAGGTGACGAGAGTGAACTCTTGGTCTCTCCTGCAGCCAAACATATCCCCTCTTGTTCAGAGTACACAGATACGAACACGCTATGACCATATGATGTGGCGAGATTTAAAGAGACGGAAAATGTCAGCAGAATATTTTCCCATTAGAATGAGGCTGAATGCCATTCGCAAAAATACTATTCTACCAAAAGAACTTCAGGTTTGTTTCATTGTTACATACATATATTTATCCATTTATCTTTCTACTTTGCAGTATTCAGAAGTTTTCTATCATCGCACTTATCATCGCAAGTATTATATTTGTCAAGTGACCTTTGACTAACTTTGGGGCCTAGTTTCATTTGACTTTGACTCACTTTTCATTCAATGCTGACCTAGTTAATTCTTCTTAAAGTGAAAACCTGTTATAACACACGTTGTTATAACACAAATTCAGATGTAACGTGATTGTGGCATGGCACCCGACATTTTACAGTAATTTCACCAATTTCTTGAAGTACCATAAAGTTTTAGTGCCAAAAAAAACAGGAGTGTTATTTAATAATATGGAAAAATGTATTGAGAAAAAAATATGTCTTGTCACTGCGACTTTTTTTCTTTATATGAATAAAGATGTTAAAAGTTGCTTTTTTGTCCTTTCATAGTCAGTTGCTGCACTTTGATCGTAGTTTATTTTTGAAAAATGTCAGCTCTTTAAAAAAACTGATTATTGAACCATCAACAGTAGAGCCATTAAGCCTTTATTGTGTTTGTTTTCAATGCATCCTGTGTACAGTTATTACTTAATCTGGGGTAAAAGATGGCCAACAGATGTTTGCTCAGTCACCTGGCATACACAACCAAGCACCACTGAGGTGATCAAAAAAGGTTTCTCACCAGAATTAATAAATCAGTTAATTTACTTGCTGAATTAAGTAATTGCTAATCATCAACATCAATCACATAGCTTATGACCATATGACTTATAATGAGCACAGTAGAAATTATAAATTGCAATGAATTCTATCTGTTAGTAGTACCTAGATTACATTTTTGTAATTACAAACAGGTCACAATATTTCATCAACTGCCACTAGAATAAAAAAATTTTGGTTAGTCTACAAAACTTCACTAAAAATTGACTACTGTATATACTCACATATGGCCAAAATACATGTTGTAATGACCAAAGTAGGAACATAAACCTTGAATAAGTTGCCTACATGTCTTTTGGGTGTTATCGCTGCCAGGTGTTATTGTTTACAAAAGATCTGATGCCTTGTTTGCAGTCAACCATGCAGAATAATCTGCTTCCTGCCATCACCTAATTGGTTCAGGACTGGCTGATGCCAGATATTCAGCTTACCGTAAGAAACATCTTTACTCTGTGACACTTATTAGGGTATTGTAAAACAACAAAAATAAACTCCTCTAAAAACTAACTGTGCTCCACTTACTTGTTCACTTATTTATTTCCTTAAACCCGGTGTTTTACGTTTTGACAAATTTCCAGTGATGGAAACAAGGTTGATAAGTAGATTGTGAAAATTTAATGAAAATTGGATGAAAAATATTAAAGTTATGAAGAGTTGAATCTACACATGTTAGACAGTCCATTGTCTCTATTTGCCCCATGCGCACGGGCAAGCTTTTCAACAGCCACCTGATTTATGTCATGATTCACACCTAGCTGATGATTGATTTGGTTTAGTGGTCCATTGGAAACTCTGTTATCTGATACGTGATTGACAAATACCCTGGCTGATGGGTCACTTACCCAAGAAAGAGACAGCAAGAGAATATCTTGAATCAAAATAATCACGCTCTCTTTAGCCACCATTCTTAACCCGAAACATGATTTGTTTTTAATTGTTTTCAGATATTTCCACATCATGCAGAGCACCTTCAGATTAGTGCTTTAAATTGGGGCTTTCATGATTGACCCAGATGACATCACAGCACTACTGCAGTGGATGGAAAAAGTTATGGGAACTGTAATTAAAAATCTGAGCACATTTTCACATATCTTTTATCACGTCAAAGAAGAATGTTTTTGCATTACATACAATAAATTTGATTTATTTTGACCAATTTAAGCAATGATAACTCTTGTCCAGGTTAAATCAATGTAATCTCAGAGGCGGTGAGAGGGTTCAAGGCACCCGAGGGCAATATGTTCTTTAGTGGCACCGCTACTTTGCTACAGAGAACAGTTTTTGTCAGTTGCCAACCTCCCTCCTCCCCCCACTCCTAAATATAAGTTTTGTGAAGAATTGCCACCATTACACTAAGATGAGGGTGAAATACTATGTACATTTCAGCTGCAAAAAAATGCTGCCAAAAGCACCCCATTCGCCTGGCACCAAGGGGCAATTGCCCCCTCCCAACCCCTTATATCGCCACCGTGTAATCCTGCCACCCAGTATCTGATCCAAATGACAAGTTATGTGACCATGTTAAGTTGTGTGTAAAAAAGCTAATATAGCATAGGTATGGATACCTTCAAATGGCAATTAGTCTTTATTAATTTTACACAAATATGTTATTATGATAAATGCATATTTTGTGCTAATTCTGACTTTCTTTTCCTGACATAACTCTATTGTACTACCACTGGTATCTGTGTCAGCACATATAAAAGTGTATGCATATGCATGTCAACCAGGAGCCGTGAAGTCACAGTGACCTACATTTCACAGTTTACTGGCTTAATTTAAGTTTGTGCAATTAGCTCATGATGACATAGGTTTCTTGCATGTTGTGGGCTACCTGAATTCAACATACGGTTGCCCAGACCCAGCAATCTGGTATAGCCCAGACCCAGCAGTCTGGTATAGCCCCAAGAATTTGTACGCATATGGTAGCCCAATTCCAGCAGTCTGGTATAGCCCAGATCCAGCAATCTGGTATAGCCCAGACCCAGCAGTCTGGTATGGTCCAGATCCAGCAATCTGGTATAGCCCAGATCCAGCAGTCTGGTATGGTCAAGACCCAGTAGTCTGGTATAGCCCAGACCCTACATTATGGTATTGCCCCTGGGATTTGTGTGCATATAGTAGCCCTGACCCAGCAGTGTGGTATTACTCCTAGAATTTGTGTACGTATGGTAGACCCAATCCAGCATTCTGGAATTGCTCAGACCCAGCAGTGTGGTATTTCGCCTGGGATATGTGCTCATACAGTAGCCCAGATCCAGCAGTCTGGTATTGCCCCTGGGATATGTGCACATATGGTAAGCCAGACAAACCAGTCTGGTATTACCCCTGGGATATGTGCACATATGGTAAAGCCAGACCCAGCAGTCTGGTATTACCCCTGGGATATGTGCACATATGGTAAGCCAGACCCACCAGTCTGGTATTACCCCTGGGATATGTGCTCATACAGTAGCCCAGACCCAGCAGTCTGGTATTGCCCCTGGGATATGTGCACATATGGTAAGCCAGACCCAGCAGTCTGGTATTGGCATTGGGATTTGTGTACAGAAAATGTTGGAGCCTGAATTTTTCATTTTTTCTTTCTTTTTTTCTTTTTCAGGAAATAGCTGATAAAGAAATTGCAGCATTTCCACGTGATAGTTGTCCAACTCGAATTCATAATAGATGTGTGATCACCTCAAGACCAAGAGCAGTTAAAAGACCATGGCGTTTAGCTAGAATGGTTTTTCGACACCATGCAGATTATAATTATCTCTCTGGAGTGACAAGATCTTCATGGTGATGGAACAGAAAGAAGATAATATCATTTTCTGTGTGGAATGTTGTTTGTGAAGCTGTTTTTAAGCTTGGGAATTAGTTACTGGAATTATCATCTTAGTTGCTGTAATAATAAGTAAAAGTCATCCAAGTGATACAAATGAAGTGATGCAATAAATATTCAGTTACACTTTTTTTATTTTTTAAAACTCGGTTAGCATCTGAGACTTTTCATTATGTCATAGACATAGACCTGTTACTCTAATAATCCTGTTCACATGGTTACAGTGCAAACTGTCTCCATCAACAGTTATATTAGCACATGTGCTATTAAGATCAAATTCGAAGTAACAAAAAAAAATTTAATATATAGAACATGGTAAATTGAGGCTTTAATGTGAGAACAATGATCAATGTACATTGTGTGTCTAAGTTCTGCAGCATGCCTTCTTCACAGACAATAGATAGATTAGTGTATTGTCCAATAACAGTTTAAATGGGTGATTTAGTTGATTCGATATGGATTTGTACTGTTTGTGATAAGCATGAGAAATTATTAAAGAGTTAATTTTAAATCTGTTATTCTTTGTTGTTTCTTGTCATCATTTTAAACCATATTTTAATAAACTCCCCAATACCTCTCTGCTGACCAAGTCTTTAGTCATGGCTTGAAATAACATACACGGGGGATCAGAAACTCCACCGAGTTCCCAGATATCACCAATTCCAAAATGGAAAAAAGGAACAACTATATCAGCCTCTATGCAGAGCTGCATATTTTATTTTGTGGGTGAGCTTAAGATGCTCTACTTTAAGTTGGGTAATTTTTTTACATTTATATTGTTTACATTTATGATTCAAAATTTGTTATGGCCAGGGTTGTACTAGCCATATCACCAGCGATGGCCATGCTTTTGATATGCAAATGAGGTTGCCAGCGGACTTGAACTCTGGAATCAAAGGATTGGTTTGATTTTGTGGGGTTTAACACCATTTTTCAGCACATGATAGGCTATACTTGGCAGCCAGTATATTTGAGGAAGAATCCAGGAATAACCACCGACCCACGAGAAGCTACTGGCAAGCTTTCTCACATACCCATGATGGTTGAGCAGATACTCAAACTAACGTGGTCTAAGGTGAGATGTGTGAGTGAGCTGTAAAGGTGAGCACCTTGGACCACTCAGCCACCCAAGGCCCTGAGATCCAAGGAGCAGCAAGGGTTACTGTGCATATTGACTCTAACTGCCAGCTGTACTTAAGTTCGAGTTTGTAGTTAGCTGTAACATTGTTTTTATGAAAGAGACCAATATCTTATACCAGGGATCCCAAAATTCTAATGGACATTTTTTCATGAAAATTAACATGGTGGCCAGATATTTTCGTGAAAATTGATTTGAGAAACAATCAAAGGAGGGAAACAAAGTTGTAACAAAAAGAAAACATTTATATACTTGATATTAAATGTACCGAAAAATGTGTCATCAGTGTTGGTCTTATTCTTCCATGTTTCATTAGTTTTCGCACAAACTATTTATTTATAAAAATGATTTGTCCCCCCCCCAACAACAACAACAACAACTATGCTATAGAATTTCATCCAACAACAGTATTTTATCCCACTCTGCAATTATTAAAAATATATATTGACAACAAGCTGGCTAACTACTTCAGAAATACATGACATCTATTAAACAGGCATTTTCTGTCGAGTCCGATGGTTAAGTTTTATTGGATTGGGTCCTCAATAAGTCTAGAAGGATGATAATGAAAGCTAGTTGTTGCTGTCTATTTCTTTTTAATTAGGGTCTAGGTTACATATATTTTGTTCTAAATGTCTGATGTGTGCTAACACTGCCAAGCAATATAGTTAAACAGCACATGGCATGAGGGACTGGTCTAGGACGACCCTGGGGCAATAATTCAGTTGTAAGCTTTTGATAAGTGCTAAAGATAAGCTTCCACGCCTATTTTGTCTTGTTGCTATAGAGCAGGCATGTGCAACCTACGGCCGGCGGGCCAGATACGGCCCGCGACCTAGTTGTATCCGCTTAGTTACATCATAGGGCGTGGCTTTAAAAATCGCTTATCCGGCCCGCGCCCTGGAGGAAGTTGCACATTTCTGGTACAGAATGATTAAACACTTGCGAAAACATAATAACCAAACAATTGCATGGAATAATTATGGGCACTTCATGTGCAATGTCCAAAATGTCAAGGTAACAAAAACAGTCATTTGAGCTCATTTGTGGGTAATGTCCTGCCAATATGGTCGATTAGGGATCTCTACATTATACAACTCCTATACTATTAAAATCTTAAATTGGAATTAAATTTATAGCAGGGACTTGCCAATTACATGATAATGTGTGGACCTGGTAAAGTTTCATCAAAATATCTGTAAGGGTAAAAAAGTGACAACGTGGATAAGTAACGTGGGCACTGACTGGCATTATATCTTGTTGAGACCTTGACCTTGAGGCAGTCAAGATATATACAAGACTAAGGTTTAATTAAAGTATCTTCATTGGTTTTATAAGTTGTACCCGTACATGGATGGACGTCACTCATTTATATTTTCCCCTGCTGTGACCTTGACCTTGAGGCATGAAGCTTGCAAATAGCGCGCGACACACTGTCTAGTCATGATAAATAACTGGTTAAAGTTCCAATAAAATATCTTTAGTCCTTCGAAAGTTATACTCCAAACAAGGATTGAAGTCAGAGTTACGTTTTCTAATGCCTTGACCAGGACCTTTAGACGGGGGAGTAGGTATGGTATGTGACACACCGGCTATACAGACATTTTGTAAAAACTTATATTTTGCAATATGGAATTGCTCCTATATTAAAATGATGCTGATCCAACCTCCAAAATAGCTGCCTTGACGGCCATTTTGATAATCTTTATATGGCTACGTCTCCTTAACATATGGTCGTATCAACATCGGGGTTTGCACCGAAGCACTATACAAATATCATGCTGGTTCTGAATGGAAACTGGTACTCGTCTGACCTCCAACATAGCACCGAAAATCGTTTTATCACTACTCTTGAACAAATGGTGGAATTGACATTGGGTTGTCACTAAAATGCCTTGCAATATATAATTGGTTCTGAATGAAAATGGTGCAGATCTGAACACCAACATGTCCGCACTTTTGAGAAGGAGTTTGAAAACCAGACTGACTTGACCTAGGGTCAAGTCAAAGGTAATTGCTTACAGTTTTATCTGAGAAAGGGAAATAAGTTTTTACGTGATAAATGGAGTTTTACTGAATATACCTTCACAAAACTTCACAGGCAGGTTAACCGTGCTGAAACTTCACATGTAGGTTACCCGTGATGAAACGAACAAGCTTGATGGCATAAGGATTGAAAGGTTACGGTCAAGGTTACCATTACTCTTAAAACAGCAGGCGGCGGGAATAGTGCGTACCTTCGAAGTACTCCTGCTAATATTACAGGTTATGTAGGGCTACCATACGCCCTCTTTTTTCCGGAAATGTCTTTCTTTTCGGTCCTTAAATCTCCGTCCGGTCCTGTTTTTTAAATATCTAAAAATGTCCGGGATTTTGCCCTACTCGTTCTTTATCAAACATGTAATGTTCAATATATTTACATTAGTTAATATAATTCAAGGAAGTACATATAAGGAAGGACGGGGGAAAGGAAAGGACGACATATAGATTAGACAGGTCACATTATATTATATAATACATACTCACTTTGTATACTCAATTTTACTCGTTATATATGCTCATGTGATATATATATATATATATATATATATATATATCTATATATATATATATATATATATATATATATATATATATATATATATATATATATAATGGTAGATACTGATACAGATACACCTACTCTCCGGAGTGTCCTCTTTTTTTAAAGTTCAAATATGGTAACCCTAAGGTTATTTTATTTTAAAAATGTTTTAGTAAATTGTTTATATCTTCCACTCATGTGGATGTATATCGGATCCGTGCATTAGTTGATTATCCTTAAGAAATAAAAAATGTCATGGTCACAGACGTTTATGACTTAGATAGACTATAGCAACATTTGTCTCAGACGAGATAATTAATTTACGGATTTCTTTCCCATACCCAGTGTTGCTCTTTTATTTAACAATGCCACGAAAATTCATTCACGCATATACCTAGGGACTGAGAACTTCATTAAAGATCAAAAGGGTTTGAAGAAGAAAAACAACAACCCGCATTGTTCGTTATGACATTGATAATTCAATTGTCTGGCGGATGTATTCTGAGATTTTAGTCGGAAACGTTGTATGCCTTTAGAAGGAGTTGCATCAAAAGAAACTATCGAAAATGATAATTTGAATGCCTGGCGAAGCCTTATATTTCAAAGCATGGATATGGTGTCCATAAAAGTACTTTGACATACATCTGTTTTGTACATCGATATCAATTAAGGCTGGTCTATACTGGGTGAACATGGGTCCATATTTGTGAAAAAGTTCTTTGAAAGGCTTGGATTCTTGGAGTTGCTTAACCCACTGGGGGAAGGTAGTACAGAAGAATGAGGATGTGGGAAGGTAGCAAATAGGAGAACTCCATACCGATAAATTTATTTATATTGTATATCCTTCGATTTTTATATTAAACACAAATACAAATTATATACAAAAAAAAAAAGAATGAATACATAAAACTTCAACAACAAAAAATTGGACTTATTACTTTATGGAAATCTGTATACTCTCATAATGGGATTGTTTCAAGTTACAAGATTGTCTGTCTAGAAGAGTAACAGTCTATATTAGATCACAACAAAAGTTACAAGACTGTCTGTCTTGAAGGGTAGTAGTCTATATTAGATATCAAGGCCACAACAAAGGTTACAAGATTGTCTGTCTAGAAGGGTAGCAGTCTATATTAGATCACAACAAAAGTTACAAGACTGTCTGTCTAGAAGGGTAGTAGTCTATATTAGATATGAAGGCCACAACAAAAGTTACAAGACTGTCTATCTGGAAGGGTAGCAGTCTATATTAAATATGAACTCTATAGACATGAAACTCGGTCTTTTTCTTGATTTTCTTTCTTTGTTGAAGATACGAACGTTAACTTATGCATTGGACATTTTATATTTATATAAACCAGCACATTCTTCATACCTCATAGATTCAAATGGTTTTGTTAAATTTTCTCTAAAATCATTCCTCAGTTCTCCGAAACTTTATCAACCAAGAAGATGTGGAAAAAATGGCGGCATTGGTAAGGAGATTTGCAATATTAGGCGATTTTTACAAATAATTCAACGAATGGCTTTATTTTCTGTGTTTTTTCCATATTGCACCACATTACACAGTTCTACATCTACACCTAACTAAATTATAAGTCGTTGAAATGTCCTTCTAATCTCTTGTAAGTTGTTCCTCATACCCACCCACCCACATACCTGATAATAGTTTTGACTCACATCTATGCTTTGAATTTACTTGAACAATGTATATACTCCCCTTTCTTTTATACAAGTAAATAGACCCCTTTCTTTTGTAAAAGTATATAGACCACTTTCTTTTGTACAAGCATATACTCTCCTTTCTTTTGTACAAGTATATACTCCCCTTTCTTTTATACAAGTATATACTCCCCATTCTTTTGTACAAGTATTTACTCCCCTTTCTTTTGTACAAGTATATACTCCCCTTTCTTTTGTACAAGTATATACTCCCCTTTCTTTTGTACAAGTATATACTCCCCTTTCTTTTGTACAAGTATATACTCCCCTTTCTTTTGTACAAGTATATACTCCACTTTCTTTTGTACAAGTATATACAATTATATACTCCCCTTTCTTTTGTACAAGTATATACTCACCTTTCTTTTGTACAAGTATGAACAAGTATATACTCCCCTTTCTTTTGTACAAGTAAATACTCCCCTTTCTTTAATACACGTATATACAAGTATATACTCCCCTTTCTTTAATACAAGTATATACTCCTCTTTCTTTTGTACAAGTATATACTCCCCTTACTTTAATACAAGTATATACTCCCCTTTCTTTATTGCAAGTATATAAAAGTATATACTCCCCTTTCTTTTATACAAGTATATACTCCCCTTTCTTTTGTACAAGTATATACTCCCCTTTCTTTTGTACAAGTATATACTCCCCTTTCTTTAATACACGTATATACAAGTATATACTCCCCTTTCTTTTATACAAGTATATACTCCTCTTTCTTTTGTACAAGTATATACTCCCCTTACTTTAATACAAGTATATACTCCCCTTTCTTTATTGCAAGTATATAAAAGTATATACTCCCCTTTCTTTTATACAAGTATATACTCCCCTTTCTTTTGTACAAGTATATACTCCCCTTTCTTTTGTACAAGTATATACTCCCCTTTCTTTAATACAAGTATATACTCCCCTTTCTTTTAATACAAGTATATACTCCCCTTTCTTTTAATACAAGTATATACTCCCCTTTCTTTTGTACAAGTATATACTCCCCTTTCTTTTGTACAAGTATATACTCCCCTTTCTTTTATACAAGTATATACACCCCTTTCTTTTGTACAAGTATATACTCCCCTTTCTTTTGTACAAGTATATACTCCCCTTTCTTTTAATACAAGTATATACTCCCCTTTCTTTTGTACAAGTATATACTCCCCTTTCTTTTGTACAAGTATATACTCCCCTTTCTTTAATACAAGTATATACTCCCCTTTCTTTAATACAAGTATATACTCCCCTTTCTTTTATACAAGTATATACACCCCTTTCTTTTGTACAAGTATATACTCCCCTTTCTTTTATACAAGTATATACTCCCCTTTCTTTTGTACAAGTATATACTCCCCTTTCTTTTGTACAAGTATATACTCCCCTTTCTTTTGTACAAGTATATACTCCCCTTTCTTTTGTACAAGTATATACTCCCCTTTCTTTTGTACAAGTATATACTCCCCTTTCTTTTGTACAAGTATATACTTCCCTTTCTTTTGTACAAGTATATACTCCCCTTTCTTTTATACAAGTATATACTCCCCTTTCTTTTGTACAAGTATATACACCCCTTTCTTTTATACAAGTATATACTCCCCTTTCTTTTGTACAAGTATATACTCCCCTTTCTTTTAATACAAGTATATACTCCCCTTTCTTTTGTACAAGTATATACTCCCCTTTCTTTTGTACAAGTATATACTCCCCTTTCTTTTGTACAAGTATATACTCCCCTTTCTTTTGTACAAGTATATACTCCCCTTTCTTTTATACAAGTATATACACCCCTTTCTTTTGTACAAGTATATACTCCCCTTTCTTTTGTACAAGTATATACTCCCCTTTCTTTTAATACAAGTATATACTCCCCTTTCTTTTGTACAAGTATATACTCCCCTTTCTTTTGTACAAGTATATACAAGTATATACTCCCCTTTCTTTTGTACAAGTATATACACCCCTTTCTTTTAATACAAGTATATACTCCCCTTTCTTTTGTACAAGTATATACTCCCCTTTCTTTTGTACAAGTATTTACAAGTATATACTCCCCTTTCTTTAATACAAGTATATACACCCCTTTCTTTTATACAAGTATATACACCCCTTTCTTTTGTACAAGTATATACTCCCCTTTCTTTTATACAAGTATATACTCCCCTTTCTTTTGTACAAGTATATACTCCCCTTTCTTTTGTACAAGTATATACTCCCCTTTCTTTTGTACAAGTATATACTCCCCTTTCTTTTGTACAAGTATATACTCCCCTTTCTTTTGTACAAGTATATACTCCCCTTTCTTTAATACAAGTATATACTCCCCTTTCTTTTGTACAAGTATATACTCCCCTTTCTTTTGTACAAGTATATACTCCCCTTTCTTTTGTACAAGTATATACTCCCCTTTCTTTTGTACAAGTATATACTCCCCTTTCTTTTGTACAAGTATATACTCCCCTTTCTTTAATACAAGTATATACACCCCTTTCTTTTATACAAGTATATACACCCCTTTCTTTTGTACAAGTATATACTCCCCTTTCTTTTGTACAAGTATATACTCCCCTTTCTTTTGTACAAGTATATACTCCCCTTTCTTTTGTACAAGTATATACTCCCCTTTCTTTTGTACAAGTATATACTCCCCTTTCTTTTGTACAAGTATATACTCCCCTTTCTTTAATACAAGTATATACTCCCCTTTCTTTAATACAAGTATATACTCCCCTTTCTTTTGTACAAGTATATACTCCCCTTTCTTTTGTACAAGTATATACACCCCTTTCTTTTATACAAGTATATACTCCCCTTTCTTTTGTACAAGTATATACTCCCCTTTCTTTTGTACAAGTATATACTCCCCTTTCTTTAATACAAGTATATACTCCCCTTTCTTTTAATACAAGTATATACTCCCCTTTCTTTTGTACAAGTATATACTCCCCTTTCTTTTAATACAAGTATATACTCCCCTTTCTTTTGTACAAGTATATACTCCCCTTTCTTTAATACAAGTATATACTCCCCTTTCTTTAATACAAGTATATACTCCCCTTTCTTTTAATACAAGTATATACTCCCCTTTCTTTTGTACAAGTATATACTCCCCTTTCTTTTATACAAGGATATACTCCCCTTTCTTTTAATACAAGTAATTACTCCCCTTTCTTTTGTACAAGTATATACTCCCCTTTCTTTTGTACAAGTATATACTCCCCTTTCTTTTATACAAGTATATACACCCCTTTCTTTTGTACAAGTATATACTCCCCTTTCTTTTGTACAAGTATATACTCCCCTTTCTTTTAATACAAGTATATACTCCCCTTTCTTTTGTACAAGTATATACTCCCCTTTCTTTTGTACAAGTATATACTCCCCTTTCTTTAATACAAGTATATACTCCCCTTTCTTTAATACAAGTATATACTCCCCTTTCTTTTATACAAGTATATACACCCCTTTCTTTTGTACAAGTATATACTCCCCTTTCTTTTATACAAGTATATACTCCCCTTTCTTTTGTACAAGTATATACTCCCCTTTCTTTTGTACAAGTATATACTCCCCTTTCTTTTGTACAAGTATATACTCCCCTTTCTTTTGTACAAGTATATACTCCCCTTTCTTTTGTACAAGTATATACTCCCCTTTCTTTTGTACAAGTATATACTCCCCTTTCTTTTGTACAAGTATATACTCCCCTTTCTTTTATACAAGTATATACACCCCTTTCTTTTGTACAAGTATATACTCCCCTTTCTTTTGTACAAGTATATACTCCCCTTTCTTTTAATACAAGTATATACTCCCCTTTCTTTTGTACAAGTATATACTCCCCTTTCTTTTGTACAAGTATATACTCCCCTTTCTTTTGTACAAGTATATACTCCCCTTTCTTTTGTACAAGTATATACTCCCCTTTCTTTTATACAAGTATATACACCCCTTTCTTTTGTACAAGTATATACTCCCCTTTCTTTTGTACAAGTATATACTCCCCTTTCTTTTAATACAAGTATATACTCCCCTTTCTTTTGTACAAGTATATACTCCCCTTTCTTTTGTACAAGTATATACAAGTATATACTCCCCTTTCTTTTGTACAAGTATATACTCCCCTTTCTTTTAATACAAGTATATACTCCCCTTTCTTTTGTACAAGTATATACTCCCCTTTCTTTTGTACAAGTATTTACAAGTATATACTCCCCTTTCTTTAATACAAGTATGTACACCCCTTTCTTTTATACAAGTATATACTCCCCTTTCTTTTATACAAGTATATACTCCCCTTTCTTTTGTACAAGTATATACTCCCCTTTCTTTTGTACAAGTATATACTCCCCTTTCTTTTGTACAAGTATATACTCCCCTTTCTTTTGTACAAGTATATACTCCCCTTTCTTTTGTACAAGTATATACTCCCCTTTCTTTTGTACAAGTATATACTCCCCTTTCTTTTGTACAAGTATATACTCCCCTTTCTTTTGTACAAGTATATACTCCCCTTTCTTTTGTACAAGTATATACTCCCCTTTCTTTTGTACAAGTATATACTCCCCTTTCTTTAATACAAGTATATACTCCCCTTTCTTTTGTACAAGTATATACTCCCCTTTCTTTTATACAAGTATATACTCCCCTTTCTTTTGTACAAGTATATACTCCCCTTTCTTTTGTACAAGTATATACTCCCCTTTCTTTTGTACAAGTATATACTCCCCTTTCTTTAATACAAGTATATACTCCCCTTTCTTTAATACAAGTATATACTCCCCTTTCTTTTGTACAAGTATTTACAAGTATATACTCCCCTTTCTTTAATACAAGTATATACACCCCTTTCTTTTATACAAGTATATACACCCCTTTCTTTTGTACAAGTATATACTCCCCTTTCTTTTATACAAGTATATACTCCCCTTTCTTTTGTACAAGTATATACTCCCCTTTCTTTTGTACAAGTATATACTCCCCTTTCTTTTGTACAAGTATATACTCCCCTTTCTTTTATACAAGTATATACTCCCCTTTCTTTTGTACAAGTATATACTCCCCTTTCTTTAATACAAGTATATACTCCCCTTTCTTTTGTACAAGTATATACTCCCCTTTCTTTTGTACAAGTATATACTCCCCTTTCTTTTGTACAAGTATATACTCCCCTTTCTTTTGTACAAGTATATACTCCCCTTTCTTTTGTACAAGTATATACTCCCCTTTCTTTAATACAAGTATATACACCCCTTTCTTTTATACAAGTATATACACCCCTTTCTTTTGTACAAGTATATACTCCCCTTTCTTTTGTACAAGTATATACTCCCCTTTCTTTTGTACAAGTATATACTCCCCTTTCTTTTGTACAAGTATATACTCCCCTTTCTTTTGTACAAGTATATACTCCCCTTTCTTTTATACAAGTATATACTCCCCTTTCTTTTGTACAAGTATATACTCCCCTTTCTTTAATACAAGTATATACTCCCCTTTCTTTAATACAAGTATATACTCCCCTTTCTTTTGTACAAGTATATACTCCCCTTTCTTTTGTACAAGTATATACACCCCTTTCTTTTATACAAGTATATACTCCCCTTTCTTTTGTACAAGTATATACTCCCCTTTCTTTTATACAAGTATATACAAGTGTATACTCCCCTTTCTTTTGTACAAGTATATACTCCCCTTTCTTTTATACAAGTATATACACCCCTTTCTTTTGTACAAGTATATACTCCCCTTTCTTTTGTACAAGTATATACTCCCCTTTCTTTTAATACAAGTATATACTCCCCTTTCTTTTGTACAAGTATATACTCCCCTTTCTTTTGTACAAGTATATACTCCCCTTTCTTTAATACAAGTATATACTCCCCTTTCTTTAATACAAGTATATACTCCCCTTTCTTTTGTACAAGTATATACACCCCTTTCTTTTGTACAAGTATATACACCCCTTTCTTTTGTACAAGTATATACTCCCCTTTCTTTTGTACAAGTATATACACCCCTTTCTTTTGTACAAGTATATACTCCCCTTTCTTTTGTACAAGTATATACTCCCCTTTCTTTTGTACAAGTATATACTCCCCTTTCTTTTGTACAAGTATATACTCCCCTTTCTTTTGTACAAGTATATACTCCCCTTTCTTTTGTACAAGTATATACTCCCCTTTCTTTTGTACAAGTATATACTCCCCTTTCTTTTGTACAAGTATATACTCCCCTTTCTTTTGTACAAGTATATACACCCCTTTCTTTTGTACAAGTATATACTCCCCTTTCTTTAATACAAGTATATACTCCCCTTTCTTTTGTACAAGTATATACTCCCCTTTCTTTTGTACAAGTATATACTCCCCTTTCTTTAATACAAGTATATACTCCCCTTTCTTTTGTACAAGTATATACTCCCCTTTCTTTTATACAAGTATATACACCCCTTTCTTTTATACAAGTTTTAAGTCTTGAGATGCATGATAGCGTTGGGTTTGCTTTTTTACGGCACAACAACATAAGTACCGTATTTAGTACCCTGATAATTGTAGTAAAACGTCTTACCAAAGAACGCATTACGGTAACCGACCTGGGTTGATCGGAGGGTAGGATTCGAACCTGTACCATATTGGTCGCTTGTTTGATACGCTGACCACTGAGTTACCGAGACTCCTTGATATGCATGAAAGTGTTGCATATCTGATGATTTGTATAGAAATTTACAGTGATATGCATGAAACTGTTCAATGTATCGATCTACAAACCAACTATTCACCCAACCATCAAATCACTTTGTCATGACCTATCGCAACGCGTCATTTTCAATCTACCAAATAAACAAAAAAAAAAAAAAAAAGAAAGAAAGAAAAAAAAAGATCTCCCTTTTAACATATTTATTTATCCACTTACAGAAGAACGGGGCAATCGAACAGACTACCACACACACACACTATCTATCTATCTATCTCTCTATCTATATATATATATATATATATATATATATATATATATATATATATATATATATATATATATATATATATATATATGGGGGGGGCGCAGCATATAACAAAATATGTCAAAATGAAATGAAATGCCACGAAAACACTCTAATGCCGCAGGGCTTGGTCATGCACAAAGAAGAAATATGCGATCATATATCAGCATATCTCATTACATCTGACATTTTGAGAAATATCGATGCCATTGAGATGCTTATGTCGTCTTTATTCCCAGTACCATGATTACGTAAGCTTGATTTCAATAGCGGTCTTGGCTTTGTTCTCTATATCCTGCCAAATTTCTATTGCGCCAGATTGCGCAATGTTACTTGATACATAAATGAAATTCATATGTAAAGGGGGCTCATATTGGGGTTTATACGTCCTCAAACCAGTCAAGTCATGTTTATTTATCAATGTATAGGTCACACAACAACAACTAGTAAAACTATGTACATTTACAGCAATACATATGCTTAAACACGTGCTTATACTTGCTTCAGCATAGTGTCATAATTATTTTTTCTTAAGGTTTATGTCCCATTTTTGGACATTACGTCATGTAGTGTGGCCGTGTGGCACAGCTGAAACCATATATTGTAATTAATTTTAGGTGATATGAATACCAAACTTACATTATTGATATTGAAAATAGGTACATATATTTAATCAACTGCCACCAGAACAAGTAATGTTTTGGGGGTGGGAGTGGAGTTTAGTTTCCAAAACTTCTCCAAAAATTAAGTAAGTCCAAAACATTTAAAGAGATTTTGAAACAACACTATAAATGTACAGGAAAGCACATCCACAGATGTCTTCACACCATAGTGGTCATGTACTGAAATCATAGTGGTCACTGATGTTACGGGTCAGTAACTTCAACTTTACAGCTACATGGTTTAAGAGGTCAATTCAAACATGGGTGTTAACGTTTTTGACTTGGTCATCTGGCCAAAATACATACGGTAATGACCAAAATGGGTGCATAAACTTGAAGTGTTCCTTCACATACATGTTTGCCAGTTTTGTAAAACTTAATGAAAATGAGAACATTATCTATTAAAAGACTTATCCAAAAATATAAGGCAAATATAATCAAATTTCAAACATGCAATCATTGACACGAAAGATTGTGTAAGCTTTGCTTGCAAAATTGCGTGGGTGATGAATTTTATTATTTCCCTGAATGCAGCTATTTCCGAGAACAAGCAACGCAACTACTACCCAAACAGGTCTACATCAGACTAAATATGCCACGGTTGAAATAATTATTGAATTCCGAGAAAATTGGTGTTTTAAGAAAACTCTCTAAAATTATTTATATTATTTTATCAGATTAATTTGTGTTTCATTTATCGTAATTTATTTCCAGTTATATCAACATCCATGTATTGCGGTGTAAAAAGATATATGTAAGTTTGTATTTGCTTGTATAACATTGGAATATTGACTGTAATATTGCTGTCAGTCTGAGTTAAATTGCATCAACTGTGAAAGATATATTGTCCAGGCTGATGTACATGCATGGATGTAATAAAGATTTTGTCTTGTCTTGTCTTGTCAATGAAAACTAATCGTACACAGCTGTCTCTTTCGTGGACGTATCGGTAAATTCTTGTTCCTCTAGCATAGAATATTTCATGTATAAATTCATCGACAGCTATCGCGATCACATCCGAGCAGTTATTTCCAAATAAAAAAATTGAAGTCTTTGTAGATATTTCTAAGTTTTTAAATAGTAGGTGTCTGTTTGTTTAGGTTCGAGCATTTTGTTGTAAAGTGAACTTCATTGTCTGCTTCTAGAGTTGCATTTTGTTGTAAAGTGAACTTCATGGTCTGCTTCTAGAATTGCATTTTGTTTTAAAGTGAACTTCATGGTCTGCTTCTAGAGTTGCATTTTGTTGTAAAGTGAACTTCATGGTCTGCTTCTAGAGTTGCATACTTTATTCTGTCTTTCAATTTTCCTGTATCTTTCAGTTTTTATCTCCAGCCCGTGTGCGCTGATTCTTATTCCGGGAAGATAAAAAGTTATAATTTTTTTTTACTGTACTCAGGTGTGTATCCATTTTATAGGGTCTTTTAATGAATTTATAATATTTATATGAGGTGATATATTGTTTCACTATATCATTTAGCAGGTGCACAAGTTCATTCAAATAGGTGTTAAATAAAGTAGGGCTTAGATTATCACCCTGTTTTACTCTAACATTAGTCTCAAAATTGTCTGTGATGGACTCATTTAAATTAAAGTTTTTTCGTGTGTAATTGTATATAGTTTTAACAAGGAATACTTTATTCAGTAATATAGGCCACCGGCCCAAATTACATACATACATAATAAACAACCAAACACATCAGGTGAGTATAAGAAGTACAAGTACAGTAAGTGTAAGTACTTACTGTACTTGTACTTTTTCATAATAGTACTTTTTCATAATAGTACTTTTTCATAATAGTACATTTTCATAATAGTACTTTTTCATAATAGTACTTTTTCATAATAGTACATTTTCATAATAGTACTTTTTCATAATAGTACATTTTCATAATAGTACTTTTTCATAATAGTCATTTTCATAATAGTACTTTTTCATAATAGTACATTTTCATAATAGTTTTCTTTTCTCCCTGCTAAAGAGTACAAACTTACAAACCGATACAATAGTTTCTCTGTGATTACTTCTCATTTCATCAAAGAATTTCTCTTCACGTGGGTTCAAATACAGAAACGGAGGTAAATACTTCACACGAATGTCTGTAAATCTTGGACAACAGCAAATAAAATGATATTCGGTTTCCACAATATTAAGATCGCAGTATGGACAGAGTGTATCTTCATATTTCAGTTTCTCAGTGCGTCCTGAATCAACCTAAACATCAAGTAACCCGCCCCTCAATTTACAGTATATATTCCTAAAAATAGCCCTGTCTAAGCAAAGCATATAATCTTCAACACATAAGTCTGTCTTTAATATCCTGTATACTCTCAGTCTGTCCATGCTATCTACCTCTGCATGTCAGTTTTGTGTGTCTATATCTTTACATAATCTTTAATAAATTCATAAAAGTCTCCTTGTTTCCCACTCCTTGGTTATACCATGCCTCACCAAAACCATAACTCAATAAAAATTTCTTAACATTATGAGCCCAAGTTGTAGAGTTACTAACTACTTGTACCATCAAGCCAAGAGAGCTGCATTTTATAACACAATTTGGGCAATCGATTATATGACATTTCAAGTAGTTTAAACCAATATTTAATTGGTCTGGCAATATATACAGATTTAAGAGAGTTACGGCCTAATTCTCCCCGCACAAAACAGTTGGGACTAGATTTACCTAACTGTAAGACATATTTACAAAAATTATCACCGACCCTTTCTACATCATGGGCTTCACTAGAGCCCGATACTTCAAAAGCATAAGTCAAAATGGGCAAAATTGTAGTGACAAAAATTTTAAATAAAATATTTACAGACAATATTCCAAATTTAATCAACTTAATTTTCCGAGCATGCGCTGCCTTAGATGCTTGTTCTGCTAATGTTTTTTGACATTTGTTCCAAACTTCCCTTGACGAGAAAACAATCCCTAAGTATTTATAATAAGAACTAATTATAAGTTTCTTGTCCCCAAAATACCATTTTTCATAACCTCTTAAGTAACTGTCCTTTCGGAAAACCACTACATCAGTTTTATCAAGATTTACCTTAAGTTTCAAGTAGTCACAGTATTGGATAAGTCTATCTAATAAACGTTGCATTTCAATTGCTGTATCGGCCAGTAATACAAGATCATCTGCATAAAGCAGAAGAAAAAGCTTCAGCACATTTTCTATGTCAATACCACTGTTATCATCAGAAATTGTACTTTGCAGGTCATTTAGAAAAAGTGAGAAAATAAGTGGTGACAATATGCAGCCCTGTCTAACACCTATTGGACACTGAAAGATATCACCTAATCCACTCGAGGTTCTGACGTCTGCATATATTGCTTGCAACATTTTCAGCAGCTTTGTACTCAAGTTACATACATTAAGCTTATACCATAGAGCTTTCCTATCAATTCTTAAAAGGCCTTCTCAAAGTCTATAAATGCAAAAAAAATCTGCCCTTTTTCTTCCTCGAATATTTCCAAAAAATAGTATTCAGAACATATATGTTATACACAGTACTGTAACCTCTTCAAAATCCCGCTTGTTCTTCACCTAGTATATGGTTTTCTTCTACCCATTGTGTGAGCTTTTTATTGAGAATATTAGTAAAAACTTTACTCGTACTGGTAACAGACTATTCCTTTGTAATTATTTGCGTCATTTTGGTTACCCTTTTTAAGAAGTGGAGCAATTGTAGCTATACACTAATCTTTTGGAAAGTACAAGGCATTAAACATTGTATTAAACAAATATGTGAGTAATGGTACAATGTAATTTTCAGAGGCTTTTACTATTTCATAACTTATACCATCACATCCTGGAGCTTTCCCTGCTTTCATTTCATTTATTGCTTTCCTTACCTCATCTTCAGTAATATATGCATCAAGATCATCCCATGTTGCATTATTCAAGAAGTACAATGTATCAAATGAGTCAGGACTAGGAGGATTACATACACCATGAAAATGCTCAAACCATCTTAGCTTGGAAATATGTTGTTGACCATGTCATGATCTCGATCTAAGTAAAGTCCAAAATGCTACAGAATCTCTATTGTTAAAAGCAGAGACTAGCCTATTTTGTAATCTAGTTTCATATTGTTCTCTCTTTTCTGCGGTTAACTTCCTGTAACTTTTTTAAGGCAGTGATAAGTTTCCAAGTTTTGGGCAGATCTATTAAACCTAAAGCTTCTTAGGGCCTTCACTGTCATTCTTTTAGCATTTTCACATTTCTTACTCCTGTTTTTGTACTGACACCGAACCTTGAAAATGGGACTTCATGGATACTCTTTTCATACCAGATCTATCTGTAGCTGATTGAATAATTTGTACTAAAGAGTCTATTGCTCTATCAAAGCTACTATTCTCAATCATTTCAAAATATTGATCACAAGGGAAAAATAAAAATAGGTCATGTAAGCATGAAGAAAACTGGGTTTCATACTCAGATGACCACGTAAATTTGTATTGATCTGACTTACTATCATTCTCCTTACTTTCTTCCTTTGAGCTACCATTGACATTAAGATTTAGAGTAAGATGCAATGACATATGTATTGATTCTAACCTTTCTATGACATCAAATTCTTTGATTACCTCAAGCAATTGACTGTCTGCCAGAAAATAATCAATGCAACAAGCTGAGTTATTACAATAAGAGGTATAGGATCCAATGTTTTTGTCCACTCCAGACCTTCCATTAACTAGTCTAAGTCCAGTGGATTAACAAAGCTGTAAAAGAGCATACCCATATTGATTAGGTTCCCTTGTATCTATATTTGATTTACTTGGGGGTACATTGTCAGCAACATAATCAATATTATCAAGTAACTGGAAAGTTTTATCAAAGTCTATATAGTCATTTTCCTGTGCTGTGTAAGCATTGAAATCTCCTCCCAACAAGAAATGAGCATCTGGTTCCAAGGATTTAAAATGTGCAATATCATTTTCAACTATAGATAAAGTCTCTTCATCCGAGTGCACAGATGAATTTTCAGGTGTACAGTATATTAAACCTAGTATAACATTGTATGGTATACCAATATTGACACTGTTAAGCTTTAGCCACAAAAAATTATTAGATTCACTACATAAAGCTTCAACTTTTAAAAAATCTGCAACCAAATTTTTAACAAAACATACTATTCCACCCGAATTCCTAATAGCATTAAGTTTTTTTGTCTTACACATGCAAATGTTTTGTATCCCACTATATCAAAAACTGAACAGCAGTCTCTGCCCAAGTCTTAAGAAATCCAAGGAAATCACACTGTGTAATAAACTTGTAAAAATCACACTTATCTATGCATTCACTGGTTCCATCTAACTTTTTCCCCAGTCCTGATATGTTTCGTGCAAGAAATTTCCATCCAGATGGGTCATTACCATTAACAAATTTATCCACTGAACTGATACAAGTATTATTTCCACTCATCCTATGGTGAACTGGGCCTCGGTCTGATTCCTATCCAGAAGCTGGAATAGGACCCTTTTGTGTATCATCATATACATACACTTTACCATCTACAACAAGGTTGTCATATCTCAAATATGCCATCTTGTTCTCTCTCAAACAATCCTTTCAAAAGGGTTTTAGATTTTTTCGAGTGTTCCTAACTCTTTCCGGAAAATCTTCAGAGATGCCGATTTGGTGACCCTTAGCTAGTTCTCTATTCTCAGTTGCATATATTCTTCCTGTGTCCCTTGATTCTTTTCAACTTTGTCTATACTTTTCTAGAATCATTGATTTGTCATTATTACGTGTGAATTTCACAACTGCTGGCCGTGGTGAGGATTTTGCATTGAGTCTGTGGGTCCTTTCCACTGAAATATTTGCATCATCAATCTTAAGATCGTCACGAATATACTTGCGAATTTTCTTTTTAGTTTCTTCCCATGTCTACGGGATTGAGCTTATACATAGTTTTGATAATGGAGTAGAATTTTCCACCAATGCCCAGTCGCAGTAATTTGCTCCATATCCTATCAAACGTTTGAAAAAACCTACAAAGGTTAAAAATAAACACATTTTGGTCGTTATTTATATATTTGTCATTTAAGGTTATTGAACAAACAGGATGTCCACCGTTCTTCATCCCTGCAGAAAGCCCCCCCCCCTCCAAAAAAAAAAAAAATTTTTTTCTCGCAATAATGTAGCTCTGCTCCAGATAAGTCATAAGCCTGTTATTTATGATGACTTTAAAGCTATAAATAAGTTCTCCATGTACCTTGTCAAAGTGATTCCACGAAAGTTGTGTAGGTATCATTCGGAACCTCTTTTGTACTGAGGGTATAGTACAAAAGGACAATATTTTTTGGAAACATTCCCATTCATTTAAGCTTCACTTAAGAAATTTGTAATCAGTGTTATGAGAACGGAAGTTCCATATTTTAGCATCTCATTAGTTCTTAAGTTCTCTGAGTATCCTGTGTTATTTTTTTCAACTTGCTGATAGCTTCTTGTACTTCAGTAATTTGAATGGGTAGATCCAGTTTAGTGATAGCAGTGTTTAAGTGTTTTACTATGTCATAAAATTAATGAATACGTTCTTGAGACCTGCTATTAGCATTATCTACAGATAATTTAAATTGGTAGGTAATGCTAATTTATCTTTTTCTAAGAATTTGCTTTACCTGATGCAAAATATGACTCGGGATATTCAGGAAAAAAATAAAAAATAAAAATAAAAAAATTAAAAAAATTAGCTTATATAGAGCTACGTCAGGTAACCTAGTTTATATACTAGATATCAATACCTAAATTTAATTAGCATTATCTGCAAATAATTAAAATCGGCAGGTAACGTACATCTATATATATATCTTTTCTGAGAATATTCATTACTTGTTGTAAATGCTAATTATGGCTGGCGAAAATAAAAAACTTCAGGTACAATACAGATACATGTATATACCTAATATATCGGCCAGGTATCTATGATGCCGGTCTGGTAGTTTTGCGAAAATTTTAAATTTTCACCAAACAACTACTTCGCGGAAAGAAAAAATTAAAGCTCTTAAAGACAATTGCATCACACAGCTTGCAAACGTTGAATTTTTTTTTTTATTATATAAAATGTACTGTATCCCAGCTTAACATATTGAAAAGAAGTGATTCTTTGTGAAGAAAATTTTTCTGTGTGTCCGCTTTCTTTCCAAAGAAATCACAGTCTCCTTTGAAAATACTATTTAAATGTGATACAAAAATATTTCTTGCGAAAAATCGCAAATATAAAAGGAATTTTTTTTTAGAGGATTTGGTATTAAAAATGGAGAAAACATATTTACTGCATGAATGAAACATGAATTACGTATGAAATTAAAATTTATTCTATTTAAACAAAAAAATAAAAAATCTTCGCTGCAGGGCATTCTACTCTTCTATCATTTTCATTGTTAAGTAATTTGATTTCTTGGGCATATAACAGTATGATTTAAATTTCTTCAGCTCTATGTTTTCATCTTATTATCATTTATATAAATTCGACCATGTGTATCTAGATGCTTTTTTTTGTGAGAACCATAATCTCGAAGACTGTATGAAATATAAATTAATTTCGTGTTGTGCGCAGAAACGCAAATATAATATTCATTACAACATAATATTGCTTCTTTTCCAGCATTAAAGTAATTTCTTGCTGTATTTTGAATGATTCAGGGCACTAATATTGCTCGCTGCACAACGTACGATTTGATTTTGTAGACTATTCCAAACATGCCTAACCGTATAACTTTTAGGAAAAATCCGGAGAATGCTCAGCGACTATCCTGCTAGAGATAATATGTGAGGGGTATGTTAATCTCACAGCCTAATAGTTTTTCTTTATTAGTACATATATAGAAAGATATATAGATTGACGGACGGACGAATATATAATTGGGTAGATAGAGAGATAATTGAATAGTGACGGAAAGAAATATGTCATTCCACACATAAATTATCAAAGGAACCTCCATCGACTAACTAAATTACCTACATCCATTTATCCAGTCATCCATCCATTTATTAGTATTAATGTGTGTTATATAAAGTTACATTACCTGGCTGGTATTTATACACTATCTGACACTTATTCGCATTGTCTTCAGGTAATCATACATTACCCAGGTGTGGTGGGTGGGATGGTGGGGGTCGGGTGAATTTCACGGCAGGCGGCTCTAAGAAAAAATTAAATTTCAGGGTAGGTAATGCTAATTAAAACGAAAGCGAAATTCAAAATAATTCAGGTGGGTTGTTCGTGATGCATTTAGCCATTGTGTTTTGTCTTCCTTGCAAGGACCGCATCATTTTGATACAGTTAATGATTTGGTCGTATCTGCTAGGCACACCAAGATTTTAAAATAAAATTCAAGTCACTATACTTAAATAATAGACATAAGTTTGTTGAATTACATAAAGAAAAAACCCTTCAATAATATGTTAATAAAAGTACATACGCACAGAATGGCGTCAGTACTTAAAAGCAAGG
Organism: Margaritifera margaritifera; assembly: GCA_029931535.1. NCBI lineage: Eukaryota > Metazoa > Mollusca > Bivalvia > Unionida > Margaritiferidae > Margaritifera > Margaritifera margaritifera. The sequence continues at coordinate 45,838 of JAQPZY010001028.1, forward strand.
CCATGAACTTGATGATTTAAATAAGGGATAAAGATCAAGTTTTCACCTCAGCAGAATGAGAGATTAACGCAAACTGACCGGATGTAAATACTGTCCTATCTTCCAGTTTTTGTTGTTGCTGTTGTTGTTGTTGTTTTGTTTGTTTCTTTTTCATATAGTGTTTGCTAACAATCTTTATAGGCTGAGATTTATAGGCTGAAGGTACAGACATTTGTATTTCACAAGAGATAAGTGGTATGAAAAATAATATTTTCTACTCTCACTTTATTTTTATCGTTTCACCATCTGGAATTTACTAAGATTCTGTATCAGAATCATTATCCTGGACAGAAAGGTCAATATCCTGGACAGTAAGGTCAATATCCTGGACAGTAAGGTCAATATCCTGGACAGTAAGGTCAATATCCTGGACAGAAAGGTCAATATCCTGGACAGTAAGGTCAATATCCTGGACAGTAAGGTCAAACTGAGTCTTCTACCTCTTCTGCCCAACTTCCTGCAAATTGAAAAAATCCTTAATGTTTGAACAAAGTGATATATCTGAGTGCCACTTACATATGTAGAAATGTAGTTAACAAGGGTGATGAAACTTTCTTTACTATACCCGTGCTTCCCTTAATATCTTTTAGCAGGTCTAGACGTTTACCTTTGGAGTCGCTTGTCCATTCGGGCAAGTGGATAGTGAAATTCATTTGCTCAAAAGTAGATTTTACTTGTCCGAATAATTCACTTTCAATAAAAATCAACGTGGAAGCACTTGCCGGATTGGACAAGTTAGATGTAAATTTTAGTTGTTCGAACTTAAGTCCTGGACAATTTTAGTTGTTTGAACTTAAGTCTCTAGCAGGATAGTCACTTATTTAAGTATAGTAATTGGAGAAGTAGGAACTATGTGAAATAAAAATGTTGGCGCCAATTATTTTTTTTTGGGGTGTATAGAAGGCAGTGTGCAAATTGCGCGAACATTTTTTATGTGCGAATATTAGTAGTGTTACAGTACCTATATCATAATTGTTCTCAAAAATGTTTAGAATTTGTGACATTTTTGATGTCATAGCTTTATGTAAAACAAAGGTATGCAACTGCATTTCAATGTCATTTTACTGTATAATAGTTTTCTCAAATAACATTTTTCTTTTACAATGAAAGGAATTTTACATTTTAGCTCATAGCTGTTACAGTAAAACGTACATGGGACTCCTGGAAGGCATTTTGAAATGCATTCCTAAACCATAAATGCATTTTAAAACTTCTGAATTATTTTCATTACATCTCAAAATTCGCTAAGTGGAAAGAAGTTGAAACAATCTTATGGAGAGACACAGAAGCTTTGCCAGACATCAGAATTAAACCAAATTAACGAACACCCGATATTTCCAAAAACAGCTTTATTTTCGTATATTTATACCTAAATTTCTGTTGTTTTAACATAGCTATTTATTGTATTTAAATCTTATTCCATGTCTAGTGCATGATCATGTCAGTATTTTTTCAATATTTGGAGTTTCCATCTACCTGACACATACTTTTCAGCTTCTAGCAGTACTGATACTAAATAGTTGAGCACAGGTTTTATCCAATGATAATTCCATGCCGAAGATTTACATAGAAGCAAACAGTTTTAATTAAAAAAAAGACTTTTCCAGCGATAATTCCGTGCCGTACTTTTACATCGAAATAGTTTTAATACAAGAAAGACTTGTCCAATGACAATCCAATGCCCTCCTGTTACATATAATGTAGCAAGTTTTAATAAAATAAAGACTTGTCCAGTGATAATCATATGTCCTGCTTTTACAAAGAAGCAGAGTTATAATAAAGGAAAAATGTGCCCAATGACGTTCCCGTGTCCTACTTTTGCAGAGAAGCAGAAAGTTTTAAGAAAAGAGAGACTTGTCCAACGATAATCACATCCCTCACTTTTCCAAAATTTATATCCCTCCACTTTTCATGGGATAAATATTTCTTAACAGTATTTTGGATGGAGACAGACATACATTTATTAAGGTCTCATGACTTGCACCTTACAATTTACAAAGCATATAAAAATATACAACTCATACAGAAATATAACAGACTAATTTTCATACATAGAAACGCAACTAAAACATCTTCGTCTTCGAAAAAAGGAAATATTATTTAATGGGTGCATGCATTTTGGCTTCAGCATCGTCAGTATAGTCATGGTGAAATTTAAAAATATTGAGCATAAATTAATATAATTAGCGATGGAATGATCTAGAAAAATTCCTAAAAAAATATATTTAAGGATAAAAAATAAGCAGTTTAACAAGCCTGTCAATCTAAAGTAATTGTTATAGCAATCTATTTTTATAAATTTTTTTGAAATATAAGGGCATGATTTGGATGTAAATATTCATTATATCTTGATTACTTAGGATAAAACACACGTTTTCAACATCAAACAACATATTAAAATCATATCGTATGTACATGGCTGCTTCATACAACTCATACTGTCTAGCATCTGATATTTACACATGTAAAACTGTCTCGCGCTTTTCGTGCACTGCCCTCCTACCACCAAACTAAACATGTGCCAAAGGTAATTTTCACTAATATCTTGCATGTTTTTCAATTAGAACTCCACGAATATAATTCTGCACTGAAATATCCTTATCTTCGAGTGAGCAACACTCAGATATTAATGCTTTGCAGTATCTAATTTAATCATAGGCAGGATAGCTACAGTAAGTAATACATATTCTTTACATTCGTTTTGATAGATACGAAAGAAATAAATTCTAGTTAAGTCAAAATTTACTTGCAAATAAATGGAAGGTGAACATGCCAAAAAGAGAAAGGAACATGAAAATAATTTTAGCAAAGAGCGTGATAAAGTACAAAAAACCAAACTATTCACGTAGATAAGAACTCTGCGGAGAAATTGGAACACGTTTACAGGAGTTTTAAAAAGCCAAAGCTGAACGTATAAGGAAAGAAGAAGAAGATTTTAAAATGTCGTAGACTGTGCGATGGACAACTTACAAGATAAAGGAAATGCTACAAATTCACATAGGTCAAACAGTACTTTCTATTATTTACTGTTTACGTATCTTGTTCATTTGGTCCAATAGTAAAGTTGCGTCACTTTTAAAGCTGTGGAGATAACAAAGCCATCCTTTAAATACCATGAAAATGAAGAACACTAAAGAACAATATGGCAATACTTTTACTACATATAGCTCGATCCCTTACATTCTTTAACTTTTCAGTTAATAAATAGCATAGCGTTTACCATGCAACATTAAGATTTGTTCTTACTATTGCCTACAACATGATTTTGAAAAAGATATAGAGGCTTACAATTGGTCCGCCATCAACCATGGATATTGAAGAAGTTATAAAACTAATAATTCCAGTTTCTTTTAGCTACTTTACAATCAACTACCTAATAGAACATGGACTTTGATCTGACGAAATTGTAACTCAATTAATAATAGACTTTACTTACGGATAGATGAGTGCATCTTCGGTGTAAACATTACTGTGCTCTATTCAGTAATAATTTTGATCCGAGTTCTTCAGAAAGAGTGTAGTTTGGGACCAAGGATAGTTAGCCAACGAAAAATGTTAAGATCATAAAGACAACATATAACAGCGACTCCTGTGCAATGTGTGCAATGGTTGCTTTCGTCTGCGGAGGCGAGGTGTTCCGGAGGGACAAAAACACACGGACACAGAGTGTAGCACACCTGCACAGCACGGCACAAAATCTGCATAGTCGAAAAAATGGTTACCATTTCAAAGTCTATGCTATCTCTTTCCTATATAAAAATGAATGAAAGGAACCAAGTGCTAAACAGTTATATCATACACTGACTATAGATCATGGTCTTAATTCGCCTACGAAAATGACATCCACCTTGCATAGAGCAGCAAAACTGCACATCGCGAATTCGAAGATGTATAAAATTGGCGATATTTAAAATGATTTGGTCAGAGAAATCGAACACTACAGATGTGTGAGAAAGAAGAACGAAGTAGCATATGAAGTTTTGAATTCGGTGGTAGTTAGCATGGCAACAGTTTCAGGTGGTATGGGAATAACAGCAGCTGGATTAGGTACTGCCGCAATAGCTACAGGTTCAATTGTTCCTTTGTTTTTTTAGTGTGTTTGTGGAGTTATTCATACGATTGGTTGCAAAAACTTTGAAGTAGAAGTTGATTCACACCAGTGTTTCAAACATGAGAAAATACTAACATCTGCAATCAGTAAGTTGAACTGTCTCGAAGAAATGACAATTACATTAACGAAGAAGAGTTAATTTTGATCATTGCCGATTACAACAAGGAGATAAAGTACAGAAAGCCAAGATAGAGATAAATTAAAATAAATTTCTTTTAGAGGAGGATGACAATTAAAACAGAAAGAGATAATACAGAAACTTACAGAAAAGGATGGCTAGGCCAGTACAAAGCAGTATCACAGAGTAGATGCAAAGCTGGATTAAAATGAAGCAAAAACAAAAATGTAACTCTTGAATTTTGAGGTTTTGTTGCACTAATTTTCGCCCATTCAAATTGAAAATTATATAACAATTGACAGACCCCTGAGAAAGAATCTATTTTACAAATCCAATTGATAACATATATGGTAAACTATCGATATCCATGCTCATAATAGATATCATTGTTGGGTGTTTTAATACTTCAGATGAACTCAAAACATCAATGACAAGATTTAAACAATTTCTGATGCTTTTGAAACCTAGAGATTTACATAAAAAGGCAAAGAAGTAATGAAAACAAATGGAAAAACGAAGAAGGTATAGATGATAAATATTTGAAATACAGCTTAAATCACCCCGAGTGACGATTACATTGTGCACATAACGAACTACAACTCATTGTAGGTATGATTCAATAGCCCTAGATCTATAAGGATTCTACCGAATCTGATACTATTTGTGTTTTCTTTACAACCTAATTATTGATGTTCCTTGACCAAATCAATAACACCGTGCACTTCTCTAATGGCTATTATTGGTGTTGGAGTCTTTACCTGTATAAAAGTTGTTCACTGAGACTTATTTTCATACAATATAAATGGCCATTACAAGCAATTACAAATAGGTACAATAAACAGGCTGAATATCAGCATAAGAAATGAGCAGATGGATAAGTGATTGTTTTTCACTGTTTGCCCGTAACATTTTGTTCACGTTGTTAACTGACAGATATCGCGATAACTTCAACGTTTGTTCAGACAGGGATTCAATACTTTATCTAGTGTTGTACAAACATTGCAGTAAGAGAAAGTGTAAATTAAAAGGATCAGACCCAAGCAGTGAAATATAAATACAGCCAATCGAGCGAGGATCAACAGTGAGTTTTGGAGTCTTTCTTGGAGAAAACAAAAACAAATCTCTGGAGGACTATGGTACTCTCCAATCTCTACTCGAATAGTTACAGAGTAATTTCGAAAATGAAATGCAAATAAACGACCAAGAAATTATAAAGGTAATACAATATTTTGGCACAAAACGTACTAACTTGAGTAACAAGATAATTCCTAACTATAAATACTCAGTGAGAGTTGCTGAAAAAGAATGATTTAACAGAGATAAACAAAAGATAGAGGACGTCCTCAAAATAAATAGTAACGACAGCACGAGTAGATCTATCAAAAACCAACTTACTATTTATATATATGGCAGATTTTAGTTAGAAGATCAAAGCGATCAAAGATGTTACATATACCGATAATAAATGTATATAGTACAAATGATAACTGATTGCATGGTGGTGGTCTTAAATCAACTAAAGTTCAACAAGGTATTTATTTTAAAATCAATACGAAAGAAAATCTAAAATCTTACAAAGAGATATTTATTTTGTGTCTGATGTTTAGGTAAACATTCAAAACAATCTACTTAAATATGTTTCTACTGTACGTGACAGTGCCTGAAATCGCTAATATTTTTTACTACATCGTCATTCTCTGTCCAACTTTTCTGCACAACAAAATTTACGACAGAAAGTGGTTATTCAAGGATAGTAATGTGATAGTGACAGAGCCTGATAATAAAAATTTGGAAACTTTGGAAGAGTTATTGTTTGATGTCATTCAAGGAAATACCACCTAGTTTATGATTGATGACTGTTGCAATCTTGGTGATGCTAAAAAGAAAGCAACTAACCTAACTAAACTAGATTTTAGTAGTAGACATTTTGAAGTGCCAGTACAGGTGATCGTACAAAAGAAGAACTCTGTAATCAAAGATTTTGTAGAGAATGTTAGATTTCGATTGATCTTCTACAGCATGGAAAATAATGCAATTTAACTCATATTCACTGACAATTGCCTCATCACAGATGATGTATAAAGAGAGATTGTATATATTTCAAAACAACGCAAAATAAACCAACTTTTAATGAGAAGTGAATTTCCCTTCCACTACAGAGTGCTTATATGTCCTCAAGGTAACGTGCTTACATTGTCAAACAAAACATGCTTGTTGCCATACACAGACAATACTACCTTTTTATTTTGATGTTATACATCTCATGGTTATACGACCCTAGTAAATCCATTTCCTGCTAATTTTCTTCTGATTAAATAATCAGTTTTTGTTCATTTCGAATTTCATATTCTTGCATGTTTTAATTCATCTACAAATATGTTGTCCTTGAGATAGGCAGTAGTGTCACAGAACTTGCTACTATATTTTATGTCATTGTAAAAATGTCCTGTCTAAACACCAATGTATAAAGAATCAGCATCATTCACTAACAGTCTCAACTTGTTGTAGTAACAAAATTAGTGCATCAACCATTTTATTAACTCTAACACTAAATCCACCATAAATTGATTTTGTTAATTTGATTGTCTTGTTTTTCAGACCTACTAACACTAATACACAGCCAACAATTGTTCTTCTGGCAAATAATAAATCTTTTTGGCATTTAAGAACAATGTATCATCCCTACATACTCATTTTTACTGCTGTTCATTTCCTCAAATTCTCAATCTGTGTACCAAATACACTGTTATTCATTTGTTTGAAAATATATTTCTCGAAATTATTTCTTGCTTTTTGTCTCAAACTTAAGCTTGTATTTAGTTCAATGAAGGATTTGAGCCACGGTTGTTGTTCAAACAAGACAGCTCTGAATATCTTCTCCAATTTTTAAACTTAATTGTATGTAAAACTTTAGATTTCTATAGTGAATGACGTATTTTTTATTGTGTTTAAATGTGCTTAACAATACTGATAAAGTTGGTTTTGTACCGTTTTAGTCATCTACTAACTTCTTTTTCAGGAGATATAAATCATTTTTATCGGGAATTAATTTCTTTGGTGCTAATGGGTAGTCATTGAAATAGTCATGCAAGGGTACAGAAACCTCCAAACCCACTTCTAAAATGAAACCGGCACCATAGTCCTTTGGTATTTCGAATAGTTTTTTTTTTCTTTTTTTTCTATCAATCTAGTTTGTTGGTCAGTTGCCAATCTATACTTTTTACTGGCACGTATATGCTCATGACTTACACATAGAGGTTGTTAGTATTTAGGTATATAAATAATGACCTTGACCTTGATCTTTCGTTCAGAGCTTCGCTGCGCTGTTGCCCTGAGCCAAGGCTTCGCCGTTCCGAAACTTGGACGTCACCATCATTTTTTTGCTTGACCATCTTCGTTCAGGAGGTATTCTTGATTTACTTCAGCGTATATATGTGGTAACGTGCTAATTTCACCATTTATTCCTCTCTCAATCATCAGTAACATGTCATACTCCTTCAACGGTTCTAATTCCACACACGGTATCTTTAAACAAGCATCATTTGCTAATTCTGGTGCAGTTTAATAGTGAACAGGGTCTAGTTTACAATTTTTCACAAATACATTACCTAAACTCCGCAAAAATAGCACATTGCATCATTGTATCTTTCTTTATGGAATAGTCATACAGATCTCAAAGTGTTTTCAGGCTGAAATGTTTTGTGACATGTATATACTGATAATCATGATTTTAAATTTTTGAATCGTAAAGTGATAAAAGTAACACTTGTCTGTGAGTGGCATAGCTGTTTTATTAAATCTTTCAAACCTATATACACGTATTCGTATGGTTTAATGTCCTCAAACATTGAGACTGCATATTTGCACACTGTTTCAGTATATCAGTGATTTTTCATGACTAACATTTGCAGCGAGCTGTAGAATGTCCCGTGAATACAAAGCTATTTATAAATATTATTCTCCTATTAACTGTTATTGCTATTCCTAATTTCATGAACCTATCAAATCCTTGCTTAATGAAATATATTTCTCGTCCTTGTTCGGTATGATTTTTACCCCTTCACCTCGATCATTTCAATCAGTGTCTTGGTGAATAGATAACTGTCATAACCGGAAAAGTTATAAATGAAAAGTGGTATGTATTTTGGATATTTAAAATTTAACTTGAATCCATTACAAGCATGACCTGCGTAGTTAACGGTTAAATGCTCAGGATCGCGAATTCTATTTTTAGTTTTGTTCTCCCACACATATAACTTATATTTGGCTGAATTAAAATGTTTTTCATCTTCCTCTGTGAACATCATAGGTTTTTCATATTTTGCTCATAATTCTTCGTACACTACGTTTTCAATCTTACCAAACGCATCGTAAAATACTGTACAATCTGCTACTTTGCAAACTATAAGTTTATATCTTCTGTGGGTTGATTTACCATACAAGTAGAGCCCTGAATGAATGTATTTCGCTGTTTTTATTGACGGGATTGTGAGTGTACTACACACGTTGTGTCTGGCACGATAATTTATTGCGTTATGCGTAGGGGAGGTATTGCATCAAAGGTGCACTTTGCTCCTGGCACAATTCCACGTCTTCCTCCAGCACATGTATTTCGTTGTGTGTCAGTTTCGTTTGTACGCGCTGAATCTGGCACGATGGGACTTAAAGAATCAAAATACATAACATACGTAGATTTTAAAGGGTGCCAATAGTTCTTGAAATTGATAAAAGAAGCATGTTCATGCATCACATCTATCGAGTTATTTACATTGTAACATGCACTGATAATTTTTCTGGCGTAGTGAAAAAAATTAAAGCGCTTTTTTAAATATATATTTCTGGTGTAGTTTTTTCCCATACCACTGCCTCCCCCGTCAATTTTTTTAATACCCTTAATTTTTACCGGACATCGTTTAGACCTATGACTGTATCTATGTCAGTTGGATATGTATGGTCTATTTATATGATCACTAATTGTATTTAACAAAGATTTCATGGAATACAAGAAATACCAATACTCTTTATTATTAACTTTTATACAAGTATTTTTGTTCTTAGCCCATTCAGGCAAATCTATTTATGAGCTTCCGATGAGAAATTTATATACTTGTATTATGAAAGAGATGTTGATCTCCACCACTTATTATGAAAGAATGTTGATTTGCCCCTTAATTTGATGTCTGGCCACTTATCTTCACCACTTACGATAAAAGTTTTTTTGTTGGTCAACATTTATTATGAGGATTTTGTCATTGCTACTGGTGGTAAAGGAATGTTCGTCCAGCAAAGATTTCTTTCCGACCTCCCTTTGCGGAGGTGTCACTCCTTGCGAGGTGGCTAGTTACATCGCTGGGGTGCGAGAGGGGTACCGGGTTGGAACTGCAAAGGAAGTCAGAACTCTAAGATGTAGCGGCTTAGCAACGTTTATTAAATTTACAACAGTCCCAGATAAGAGACACATATGAAGATATATATATATATATATATATATATATATATATATATATATATATATATATATATATATATATATATATATATATATATATATCTATATATATATCTATATATATATATATATATATATATATATATATATATATATATATATATATATATATATATATTCTAGATACAGAAATAGCCGTATAATTAATATATTGATTCAAAGCTTGCCGACTTCATACAATTATCTAATTTCTGTATTTTTAAATTATGATGTAAATAAATAAATATTAAATAAGCCAAAGATAGCCAAAATAACTTAAAATATAGTAAAATCAAGATTTCGAACTAAGACCAAAATCATTTTATCGTGAAGACAAATTAATAAATATTTGGACTTTAAATACCGAAATATCATGTTCTTGTAACCCAAAATTATTTTATTTCTAAATGAATTATCAAAGCATGAAGTTGGCAGCACATCGTTTTACAATAATTCACTATTTCAATTACATCACACACAGATTACTAATAAAAAAATCTACACAATTACAATGCATATATATTCCTAATAAAAATCTATATACTCCATAAAACAATATAATTTACAATTAATATTAAAGAATAAAAAACACATATGTTTCAAGAGAGAGAGAGAGAGAGAGAGAGAGAGAGAGAGAGAGAGAGAGAGAGAGAGAGAGAGAGAGAGAGAGAGAGAGATACTTTCCAGCACCTAAATGTATTAAAGTCCTACAAAAAAATATTTTAGAATATAATAAAACAATTTTGTCTTACCTGAAAAGGAAGTCAGAACTCTAAGATGTTGAGGCGTAGCAACTATTCTTTCGAGGTGCGAGACCGCTTATTTACAGTTCTTGGTCGAGGAATGCGCAACCAGTTCTATAAAAGACTATGGGTTAGGGCAAGACAGACTCACCCTCGAGCGCTAGAGCCGCTAGATTTTACGAGATCTTTACATAACGCATTCCCTTTTCAAAAAATGTCGCAGGTTGGTTAAAGCTCACGCCCTCCAACATCCGAGTTGCTTACCTGGCTAGTAATCTTATTGATTAAGGAATTCGCTGGTATCAGCAAAATTTTGCCAGTATGATCTTTGAATTTGCTCGCATAAGCAGAATTTTGACTGTATAATCTTTGAACTAGCTAGCGTAAGCGGAATTTTGCCTGTATAATTATAGGATTCCAGTACTCTAAATTCTGTTTTATTAAGAATTATAAAAATTTAAATTCTAAAACAAACATTAGTCTTTATAAAAATTCCTTGAAAATTCAACGAAATTTTTATATATAAAAATTTGAATTATAAAAATTCCTTGAAAATTCTATCGTAACACTTGTGTTAATGTTAACTATCTTATCCTATCAAACGGCCATTTTTACTTTCACTTATTTTCTGTCTCAATCTGGTGTTTGTAAGATATAAATAGATGTTCATTGACATGATCCATTTCACCTCTGTTCAATATATTTAAAACTCCTATCTTGTAGCAAACATTTCTTTAGTCAACTCGCTCTGCCATTTGGGTGAGTCTGTTTATAATTCTGACTGTTATGTCTAATTGAGTTTTGCAGAAGCAAATTGTAAAATTTGTCTACTTATTATCTGTTTTAAATATGATTACATTTAATTGAAAAATTCGTATAAATCTTGATTGTCACCGCCATAAATCTATATTTATTTAAATTTCTCTTAAAGGAATCTCTAAATCTTGTAGTGAGAATTCTGTTTAAAGTTTGCTTATTCATAGGTTTCATATTTTGTCTTGTTTTAAAAAGTACTAAAAGGGTTTCTAATTTGTTTCATATTTGTTTTTGTTTCTTCAATTACAGAAGTCTTCGTTTTGAATTTTATGTAGAAATATTTCAATATGTTTTACTATGTTGTATGTGTATTTAAATATTTACCATTCGACCTTTACGAGACACTTTTTGCACAATGACCACCTCAATATCTATAAATTTCTTCCCCAGGTAGTATTTATATTTGAACTGTGCTACTTACCATACCCATTTTCTATATCAGCTATTTATCTTCGCTCCGTGATCACACTTTGTACTCCGCGTGATGTGTACACATATTGATTGTTTTACGCGGCTTTGTGCCTTAGTCGTACAATGAAATTGCATACTATTTTACTTTTACATGCTACTTCCTTGTGAGCTTAATGTGTATACATAGTAAATATGTCACGCGGCATTTGTGCATTAGCCGCACAATACAAACATCCCTTTTTAGTTGCATGCATTTTTCAAAGAAAACAAAATTAGTTTAAGGCTAGAATGGAACTGCTTTTGTAATACAACGCGTATACACCGCACTTTAAAAAGTACCTGTATATTATGAAATTACAAAGCTTATCCAGAAGGGACAACACCATTTAAATGTCAAAAAAGTAGGACTCCTGTTTACATTCTCTTAATTGCAGCAATTTCTTTTATCAAGATGCTAATCAGTTGCCGCAAAATCATTTCTTATTTTTGACTCTGCGTGTGCAGTATATTTTGAAATAATAGAGAGAAACAGTAACACCTAATGCACAAGTATATCTGAGGTAATTGCATAGATACTTACATCTAATTAAAAATCAGGTAATATATAGTTACCTGCAGATATTTGTTCAAAAAAAACTTCTTAAGGGGAAACATTGTAAGTATCACACACAAACACCCCCCCCAAAAAAAAATTAAAAAAAAAAAACCAAAAAAAAAAAAAACTAATCTTTAATTAGGAGCTATTTGAAATTGTATTTCATTATCCCCTGCCAGTTTTCGATCCAAAATAAAAATTAATAAACATAATTCATCTTGACTGTTTGTTTCTTTTAATTTCTGTTCCGATGATTTCGTTCCATTTGCACAGTATTTTTTATCATCTTTTTTCTTTTCTTGTCCTGCTAACTTAATTTTCCTGTGAAATATATATTAAATAACCATGATCACAGTCGGTAAGAGTAGCTCCCCTTTAGGCATTTCCCAAGCATGGCTGCCAAGGTGAACTTAACCGGCAACTGGAGCTGAATAGTTTGTTTGATGCACACCTTTACTGGCCATAACATTGAAATAGCATGAGAATTACAAAATCTAAAGTTTTATTTATTTTTTTGTTAAAAAATAGCATAAACAATGCATACGAATAGAAGGTGGCAGACATAAAGAAATAAAAAAAAAAAAGAAGAGCAAATCCATCTTACTTACAGTAGAGATATGAGAGAAAGAATTTGCAAATTATATAATCAGCTTAAAGTTATAGATTAATGTCATTTTGTCACTGAATATTCTCGTTATTCCGGGGGGTCTACTATTCTGAAGATTTGTTGAATTGTCATGGGTGGCTATCTACGTGTGATGTAGAACAGATAGTACAAAACAATGCTCTTAAATATATTTGTTCTGTCTTCAATTTCCTTTGACCCTAGATTATATTTCTGTTGAATGAATGTGTATTTTAGTAAGGGTAGCTACTGATTTTAGGGAAATTTCTCCCCCTTTATGATTATAATGCACAAAAGAATGTTTTTAATTGGTTAATTAAAGACTCTTCTATTCTGTTATGTTCTATACATATTGTCATTTTAAAATGCAACTTAAAATATTGTCAGTGGAATTGTGTATATTTGCAAACATAAGTGATAAATTGTTAGATTCAACAGTGTAATTAAATGAAAGTTGTAAAGCAGAGGTGTCAAACTCATTTGCTATGGCGGGCCAGATTTGATATAAATAATAATAATAAATAATGAGTCTGTCGGGCTGTATCTGGCCTGCATGCCGTATGTTTGACACCCCTGTTTTAAACCTTTGGCATAAATTTTAGTTAGATAGAGAGGCTTAGGATAATCCAAATAATCTTTCTCAAAGTAATCCAAAGTAAGTCAGTCATGACCTCTGTTGGGGTATTTTACCATCTATTGTAAACTGTTAAGTGTTTCTGCAAATGATGCATACGAACCTACTTATTCATAAATCTTCATGCATACGTAGTAATTTATGTTCAGAGTTACTTGTTACAGTTTTATTGCAATTTATTGATAAGTATTATGAATAAGTTTTAAAAGGTGGCTAGAATACAATCAGCCAATTAGCAGCATGCCTTGTTGCAATTGAGACAGGTTTTTAATATATGGTTATTATTCCCAATTAATTCAGACTGTTTTTGCCTTAATTTTCCTGTGATTGAAAGGTATGAAAACTTTACTTACCTACATATCAGTCATTTCTTAATTCAATATTATAACTTTTAATCCACTCTCCCATCTTAAATTGTTAACAGTCCTCTTCAAATATGTACTGGTAAACACGCCATTTGAATTTTCATCATTGATTTTAACTGCACATGTCGCAACAAATGGTTGGACATTTTTTAAAGAAACCGCTATAGGAGTCATTAATAATTGTTTCCTTCCTTTGTGTTTTTATGCAGAGCAAATCCATGTTGTTTATATTGACTTATCAGTTTGTGTTTTTGAATGTTTGGTTGCATGTGCAGTGGAAAATGATGACAGAAATGTTGAATGCTTGCATTTGAAGAGGACTATCTACAGTTTATCATGGGAGAGTGGATTGAAAGTGAGCCCAATGAATTAAGAAATGACTGATACATATGTAAATAGAGTTTACATGCCTTGTATTTCACTGGTATACAAAGGCAAACAGTCTGAATCAAATGGGGGTCTGCCAGTCATGTATCCTAAGAAGAACAACATGTAGGTGGCCATTGAGCCTCCAAGGGAATAATAATAATCATGTATTAAAAAACTTCAAAATCTCAATTGAAACTAAACTTATCTGTTTAAATTAGTGCCTAAGATAGTTGCCCACTATTGCATCAATACATGCTACTTGATAATATTTGTATGTGCTAAAATCTGTGCAAAAATTATTTTTTGATAATATTCTAATATTTTTGATGCATATAAAACCCACAGCTTTTCTGGTAAGACATGACAACTAAAGTTTCAAATTTTGTGTTTAGGAACCTACAGTAGTTTGAAAAACCACGTCCATGACAATTTTAGTTTTGACCAAATACGACATTCACAACTTTGTAAAGCAGAGTTTATAACTTCATCTATGAAATAAATCTTCTTGTGTAAATAAGCAATAGTTGAATCAGGCACAAAGGAGATATTTAGAAAATGGCTTAAAATTACTACAGCTGGAAAATACAGTAAGATTTAATTGTCTGCTTTATTCTAATTTCATTTAAGCAATATAGGTTTCGAAAGGGTATTGACTAGAGTACATGTATCTACATACAAAATTCTGAAATTATACATCTTGTGGTTTGCTTTAACACATGCATGAAAGGTACATCCTATGAATAGGTGATCCTTGGAAACATGTTCGGGGATGATTCTTTGTTATCATTATTTTTACATACATCTGTGACTACTGGTTGTCCATACATGAGGTACAGCTTAAAAAGTGTTACCCTACTAATAGCTACCATGTGCAAAGTGTACCAGTAGGTATATAGTTGCAATAGTTAGAACCAGCACAACAACCCCATGCAGGTCATGATAGATTTTATGCTGGGTACAGTCAATCACATCTTAATCTTATGCTGTTAAATTTACTGAGCAACACCTGCTTGCTAATTCTTCCAAAGTTCTCAACTTTGAACTATATTAAGTTAAATTTGAAACCATACTTTAACAATTCTGAAAAATTATTTAGATGTTTGTCCAAGGATAACATAACAATAGAGTTGACTCACAATCATGTGAAAAGTAAACTTTTGAAGAAAATGCTATATTATGGCCAGTTAAGGGGCACCAAACAGACTATATTCATATCCATTTTAGTGAACTTTTGAACATTATATACTGAAACCCTGCTATAACATGATGTTTGGGGTTCACAAAGTGCCATTGTACTTTGTACTGTCACGTGCAATATCCAGTCAAGTCAGTTAACTCAAGGAAATATTGCATGTGTATGAATTATCCTACTTAAGAACTATCTTTATCCAAATGCTTTAACATCAGGCACGGAGATGTATATTTACCATCTGTCTGTCCATCTCTCTGTATAATGTCACATCACCTAAACTACTGGGTGGAAATCTACAGAATTTGGTAGTTATCTTGCCTGTATGATAACCATCTGCAAGAGGGGGATAAATATTAGTGCCCTCTCATGGGTTCCCGGAGGTCAGAAGTAGAATGCACAAAAATGTAAATTACAGTAAGATTTGAAAATCATTTTGGGGATCATAGTCATTTTTTGAAGACACATAATAGGTAAAGGATTTGGCATTATGACCCTTTGGTTATGGTTACCCCCACCATTTGTTTGGTTTAGTGATTTCTCCAATATTTTCACCCCAAGGGGGAATTCCTGTTCTGACATTTTCATCATGGGTACTTTCAGCTTTTAAAGAGGTCCAGTTTTTCTTATGAGAACAGTATAGATGAATATAAAAACAGTATCAATGAGTATGAGAACAGTATGAGGATGAGAAGAGTATCTATGAATATACACCTGTAGCATATTTGAAGAAATGTGTTTATCTTCATTATTGGTACAGTGGCAGCAATCATGTGTTATGACAACGGCACTAAGTTGTATGCATTAAAACTGCATGTAATAGCATAGACATTTCCACCAAATACCGAAAACTGCTTGTCTGCCATTGTACAGCCACACCAAGTGCAGTTGGTAAAATGCTTTTAATATCTAGATAATCAATGAAAGCATCTCATTGCTCAATAGTTGAGTTTTGCATTTGCTGATAATCAAAGATAGTATGGTTTATGGCATTATCTCACTGATTGAAAGTGAGGCTTAGGGTGTATGCCTAATGTATGAATATTAAAGATAACGGTGGACTGTGATATCCAAACAGCCTTCTTAGCTTGGTTATTGGACATTAATGATCCTAGTTTGAGAGAAAGCCTTTAAAATTAAATTAAAAATAAAAATAATAAAAATAGGTCCAAGGATAAATACATTCTGATAGCCAGATATTAGGTTCTTGATCTCATTTCCAAGGCCAACAACTTGAGTAAGGAGGTGGGGGGCAAAACACATGGCATATGTTGAACAAGTTTGTTGACAAACACATTTATGAGAAAAAGAAAAGAAAGGAAAAATAAAAGTTTGACCCAATGAACTAAATGGATTGTTATTCCAAATTTAATACTCTCAAATATATGAGAGCAACATATTCTTTGCATCGCATTGCTGTCAGGCAGTGGGTTTAACCTTTTGCCTCATTCTCATTACTGTATATACTCGCGTATAAGCATAATCCAAATGCAAACAACATAGACCCCGATATGCAGATCAGGGTCTATGTTGTTTGTTCTACTGATTAGTCCTTACAAACTGCATAGACCCAGATCTGCCGGTGCATTATGCGACAGCAGATCTGGGTCTATGCAGTTTGCAGTTGGTATCGGCTTATATGCGAGTACATGTTTATACGATATGTTCTATCACAGGAAACAAAGCTGAGGATGCTCCAAATTGGGACTGTGAAAAGGGTCTATTGCAAGAAAGTTACTTTGTAATATAAGTGCTTGATTATGACTGTTGATTTAGAAGTCAAGCACTTAAATGATCAGATTGGGCTTTCGTTATCTTAAAGAAGGTTATAAATTTTATTAAGCTCACTGCAAATTGACTTTCAAGCTTGCTCATTTTTATGGGGAAATTCATTCAATTTAGTGGGGATTCATGCAGAAAACACTGGTGATGGTGGGATCTGATGAGACGAATGTGATACAGAGGTAGCTATAGTTATACAGGGCTTGAGTAGAGTCTAAGCATTTATAAGAAATGACTTTTGCCTCCAGATAGAAACGGGAGAAGCAAAAGAATCTGAGGGAGATATTAGAGAGAATTTAATATAATTTAAAATCACAAATGTGTATTAATTTTATTGATTTAAAATACAAATTAATAGTCTTAATTGTGGTTAGCCGAAATGTTTTTGCATAATATAAACAGAATGCTCTGTCCATGTCTTTGATATTTAGGAATCACAATTCTGCATTTCTTAAAATTAATGTATTGTTAAAAGAATGACAGTCTTTTGAAATCATTGCTTCCTAATACTGGTGAAGAATGTTTAAAGACAGCTTTGTCATAAAAACTTTGCTTACTTCCTTGCTAGCCTTCATGTCCTTCATTAGCTTCATATTAGAAATATATGACCCTCAAAAGTTTGTTATCAGTTGATTTATTAACCAGTAAATAAAGTTGTCCTGTTTGGCACATTTTAGATGTCACTCAATGGTTAACATTAGAACATGCCACATTATTCCCATGAATATTTCAACACCTTTTTATGTAAATAAAATAGTTAAGTTCAGTGTTAATCTGCTGAAATCAATCCTGTCTCCTCAAGTCAGCTTGCTACATAAAACAAATCATTCAAGACAATGGATGAAGCTGCTAGATTTTGTTCAATAACACGAGTTTGAAATGGGACCAGTTACAAATGACTGATTAAAATGGGACCAGTTACAGATAACTGATTGAAATGGGACCAGTTACAAATGACTGATTGAAATGGCACCAGTTAAAGATAACTGATTGAAATGGGACCAGTTACAGACAACTGATTGAAATCGGACCAGTTACAAATGACTGATTGAAATGGGACCAGTTACAAATGACTGATTGAAATGGGACCAGTTACAGATAACTGATTGAAATGGGATCAGTTACAAATGACTGATTGAAATGGGACCAGTTACAAATGACTGATTGAAATGGGACCAGTTACAGATAACTGATTGAAATGGGACCAGTTACAGATAACTGATTGAAATGGGACCAGTTACAGATAACTGATTGAAATGGGACCAGTTACAGACAACTGATTGAAATGGGACCAGTTACAAATGACTGATTGAAATGGGACCAGTTACAGATAACTGATTGAAATGGGACCAGTTACAGACAACTGATTGAAATGGGACCAGTTACAGATAACTGATTGAAATGGGACCAGTTACAGATAACTGATTGAAATGGGACCAGTTACAAACGACTGACTGAAATTGGACCAGTTACAGACAACTGATTGAAATGGGACCAGTTACAAATGACTGATTGAAATGGGACCAGTTACAGATAACTGATTAAAATGGAACCAGTTACAGATAACTGATTGAAATGGGACCAGTTACAGACAACTGATTGAAATGGGACCAGTTACAGATAACTGATTGAAATGGGACCAGTTACAGATAACTGATTGAAATGGGACCAGTTACAAACGACTGACTGAAATTGGACCAGTTACAGACAACTGATTGAAATGGGACCAGTTACAAATGACTGATTGAAATGGGACCAGTTACAGATAACTGATTAAAATGGGACCAGTTACAGATAACTGATTGAAATGGGACCAGTTACAGATAACTGATTGAAATGGTACCAGTTACAAATGACTGATTGAAATGGGACCAGTTACAAATGACTGATTGAAATGGGACCAGTTACAGATAAATGATATGAGGGTCTCTGTGTGCTACATGAGTCCCAGGTATAAACGTGTTGTATAATAGGACCCTATGGGACATTCACTCAAGCATTAAAACATAGATTGAGAAATCTGGAATCTCCCATCAATGAGAAAGTGAAAAGTAAGAGGGTATGACTCAGAGTAATATTTCACCATCTCCAAATCAGCAATCAAAGTGGAAATTGCTTATATGCTTTAAAAAGACAACTCCTTGGCCAAAAAAAGCGATTCTAGTCACTTTTTTGCTTGCTTATTTGAGCCCTGGTTATAATTTTTCTTTTGCTCTTTACATTCTTTACATGGATGTTATAAGACCCACCAGTTTCTAATGTTTCTAATCTAATGTTTCTAATTTTAGAGGAGTGTTTCTAATTTTAGAGGAGTCAGAGTTAAGTTTTTGTACTTGTACAGTTTTGTGACACTGGGTCCAAATCTTGTACATTTGATGCACATAGCTAATCAATAAATAGATATTGAGAATAGAGAATAAAGTTATATACAGCAAAGCTAGCATAAACTGACCCCTCTGTAAACTAGTGTCTTACTATGTAAACTATTCTCCACTACAATCGATTCTCTGCTGTAACCCGGCCTCCTCTGTAACAAGGCCTCGTCTCTAACTCATTCTCCTTGGTAACTTCTCTTCCACTGTGCTCCATTCTCCTCTGATCTGGCCCCTTCTGTAACTAGGCCTCCTCTGTAACCAGGCCACCACTGCAATTCAGCCTCTTCTTTAAGCTGGCCTACTCTGTAACATGGCCTCTACTGTAACCAAGCCTCCTCTGTAATTTGCCCCCTCAGTGACCCAACCTCCTCTGTAACCACACCTCCTCTAACCCAGTCCCCTTTATACCCTGGCTTCCTCTGTAACCCAGTTTCCTGTGTGACCTGACCTCCTGTGTTACCTGGCCCTATTTGTAACCAGGCCTCTTTTGTAACCAGCTCCCTATGTAAATGGCCTCCTCTGTAACCTGGCCCCTCCATAGTCTGGCCCTCTCTGTAACCTGGTCTCCTGCAGAATGGCCACTTATTTTGGTCCCAAAAAGCCATTGCAAAACTTATCAAACCTGCTTATACTGGACATCTTTATTAAACAAGTAAAAAAAACTATTTTGTCCAGTCATGGAAAGTGTTACTACAGTAAAGAGGCAAAGAAAGTGGAATTAAAAATAAAAATTGTGCTAGAAATGCAAGAATCAGAATTTTGACTGCCATTACAAGCAGTTTTTCTCCTCGTGGGTTGATGAGCTTAAGGATCAGATATCATTAAGGGTAAAGAGTCTCTGTTTAAAAGCTATATTTTCAATGACACATTGAAATAAAGCAGAATCGCTAGTATATTCTATAAAAGTTAAAGTTTAAATTTAGACAAAAGTCGGGCATATATTGTGAATTTATAATTTTTTAATGAGTAACAATCTAGCTGAGTTTTATGTTTTTGTATCCAGGTAACTTCTGATCTAAAATAGATTAATCTATAGTTTGCCGATTTTACTACTAAGGCAGAGGTCAAAACAATATTTTCTTACATATAGAATCAGCAAAATTATGACACACATAGGTATTAATGTAATTATGAATTTTAGCACAAATTTTTTTTCAGTGTTTAAAAATACCAATTAACAGCCACTCACTTTTAACCTTCATTCAGGTGCTGATTTTGACACATAAATAACAAGAAATCCTCACAAAAGCACCACAATAGCATATGGGACACTTCATTTCTTTCAGCCTTTGTTATTACAGTCAGTGTGTTTTAGTCATGTCAGTGTGTTTTAGTCATACATGTATTGCTTCAGACTGTCAAAAAAAAATTATTTTTTTCTTTTATTAGGTGCTGAGCTTACGACCTTTAAAAGGTTTGCTTGCGGCTGGAATTCCAGTTGTCAGTTATAAGGTGTATGCAGCTGAGGGAGATGAGAGCTCAACAACAAAACCAAAAAAATTGACACCAGTCAATAAGGTGAAGGAATGCTAAAAGAGATGTGGTACTCTTTATCTGTCCATGAATCCATTTGTCTGTTTTCCATCCATTCCACTTTTGTTAACACACACTAACTCTTTTTATTGATGTTAGATTGGAACCTAATTTGGTGTGATAGTTTATACTGATAAGATTTCAGTTCATTTGGATTTTCATCTTTTTATATTATTATCGTGTTTCATTTTAAAGACTAGAAGAAAGTCATTGGCATGCTATTGCAAAACACCTGCTTTTTGGAATCGGTGTCTGATTCAGATTGAAGGCAATTTGAAGTAGTGCTACTTCGATGGCTCACCATCAGACCTCACATCTATTTCCTCCACCACAAACACCCAGTCCCTTGTGCCCACCATACCACTGGAACGTTACCCAGGGGTCTGAACCCAAAACCCATTACATATATTATATTACTTATATATGGGGTGACTTGCTGCTATGATTCTATGTACAGAGTTTTGTATAAAAAATAAAAAAATTAAAAAAATTTCACTCTGGATCCAGAGAAGGAGTTAATTCAGGAGATATAGCTATTTCATTGCCTGTCATTTTGCCAAAATATGCAGAGAAAGTAAAGTTGGTTTCACATTTTCTTGAGTTGACATTTTCACCCTCATTTGGCCATTGAATACTTTCATATTTGGAGTACAGTATTAACTCAGATTTAAACATAGTATTCATATTCATTTCAATCCACTTTTATGTCACTTTACTGATTATTTACATCTGCAATTACATTTCAGTCTTTGAGATTCCTACAGTAAAATCACACATGAAGGTTGAGGAAGAGTGAAATTCCATGCATTTGAAGTCTAATCAGAAAAAAATTATTACTTTTTGAAGGTTTATAAGCTGATTACTCGTAAAAGGAAACAAGTTTATTTCTTGTTTCATATTTCGTCCTGCAAAAATGGAAAGAGTGGGCTTATACCACGATATCTATCACCCATTTTTGATTGTACTGGTAACATATTTTGAGGTTACCTACTTTTGCCAAAACAAGTTCACACATTAAACTGAGAAATTAAAAAAAATATTTTCATAAAGTTCAAGGAATATTTCTTTTTTTTTTGGTATTATTTGGCCCACATATTTAGAAAAACAGCTGTTTTAAGTGACTGTTTTGAACATTACAGATTTTGACCTCTCTACACTTGCTTCTCCCTATTTCTCCATCAAATACATTTTCTGATCACATTAATGTTAGCAGATAAGCTTTGCTACCTCTTAAATCGAGCCCTCACCAAAAAATTGTCTTTCCTGTCTATATAACATCAATGGGAGCTGGAGTAGCTCAGTTGGT
Source organism: Margaritifera margaritifera (assembly GCA_029931535.1). Classification (NCBI taxonomy): domain Eukaryota; kingdom Metazoa; phylum Mollusca; class Bivalvia; order Unionida; family Margaritiferidae; genus Margaritifera; species Margaritifera margaritifera. The sequence continues at coordinate 68,337 of JAQPZY010001028.1, forward strand.
AGAGCATTGGACTCGTAATTCAAGAATCATGGGTTTGATACCCACCCAGGTCAGCCCAGGTCCACTGCCTCAGTGTGTCCTCGCGAAAGTCATTTAGCTCCCATTTCAGCATGATATGGCCAATAATGTGTTCAAAGTGCTATCAAAACCAACAAAAACACAACAAGTATAACAGAGAGATGAAGGGAAGAAACTCTTACCCATTACCTCCCTTTATCACTTACTAGGTGTCTACCCATCAGCAGGATGTGTACTAGTTTAAGCTTTTGCTCAGTATGATCAAGACCATTGCCTCTTGAGATCTATGAATATCTGTGCTATTTCGACGTATCCATATAGAAAGTGGGTGTGGTATTGTGTATGAATATATTTGCCATATACACCACTCCCTCGATAACTCGCACCCGGATAACTCGCGAACCCACTTATAACGTGGACCAGATGTGGATCCCGTTTTTTTTTAAACTAGAAAATTTTAAAAACATTAAAAAAATTTAAAAAAATGGACCCTTATTGTTGAAGGTAAAAAAAAATCGCGATCAAAATTTAGTAAATGAAACCCTAATATATCGCTCGTTTTATCGTCAAAACCAGTGGTTATTACCCAGATATTTGAATCATCATCATGAAATTTTCAAGCTTTTAATAAGAAGTCAAATATTTTGTTCAATTTTCTTTCCAAACAACATTCTCAGTGCACTATAAATAACAATATTCGACGAAATTTTGATCAATGAAAACGTCACTAAAGCCTACTGGTGGCAACACTTTAAAAATAAATACCAATTAAATAAGTTTTGTCAAGTGAAATATGTGTTTTAGTTCCATCTTTTAATTCGGTTTCAGTGTAATCATCATAAATGCAATAAGCCCTCAAACGTGAAATTAAAATTCAACCGACCCAACTATCGCCGCAAGCGTTTCCGTGAGAATCTAATTATGTGCCGACCTTTTTTTGTTTTTATCTCCGACTTGCGGAAGTATATGTTGTGTTGTTACACTCAATTAATAGCAGACCTGCTTTGTATTATCACGTTAATTACGTCTTTTGTATCAAATCAAACAAAGGGGGTGGAATAACAGAAAAGTTAGAAGGCGTGCAAATCCTGCCTGCATAAGAGCTAGCGGTCACGGCCGTGCGTCAGGTCAACTCATTTCAATTGATCAATCGAACACTGCTATACATATTATTATGTAAGTAATATAATTAAACTACCTTAAATTAGCCTACTCATTCACAAATGTAATCAAAGATAGTTAGGCAACCAAGCCAAATGAGTACTTGGAGAATAAAAGCTTTGTTTTACAGATGCGGTTCATTACGGAGAAGCGAGTTCCAGAGTTTGTATTGAACTTTCTAACATGCTACTCAGGGATTTCCTCAAGGATGAGACAAAGTTTCACTGTTACTTGATATGAAATCACAGCATCCATATTTTACTAATGGAACAATAAATAAATCGAGGTTCGATGTTGACGGTTGTTTCACGAAATAAATATCAATAGTTTTTGAAAAAAGGAATCTTGTTTAGTTGTGAATCAACAACAGCAAAAAGCAGTGACATAATACACAATGTATCGCATACACGTGTTGTTCAAACCGCTTGGACTAATGTTGTTAACGATCTTTCAGAGGTTCGTTATCTTGAAAATAAAGGTAATTTATACAGAAAAGCAAACAACTACATTAGAAAAAGCTCTTTATTGACAATTATTCCCAATGTAATTATAAAACGAGTATTCCGCCATTAAACAGCCCCGTTACCCACCCCCACCCCCACTGCGGTTTTCTCGATGTCCAGCGGGGATGGCATCCCTTTCTTAATTTTTTTGAGGTCCCTCGGTAACTCGCGCCCTCGCTTATAGTGCGGTCTATGTTTTTGGACCCCGTTGTGCGCGGGTTATCGAGGGAGCAGTGTATTGGTATCAAGAGAGCTTTTGCAGCTCCTCAGCATGCGCAGTGCAGCGGTGGGTTTGATTCTCCTCAGCCATTTTTTCATGCACCCTTTGCAAATGGCCCATCTGGCTCAGTGGTGCTCCTTGTCTGGTCGTCTAGATCACTGTGTTATGCATCAGTGGTAGGACCACCTTTGAAATCACAATTTGTTTGTTGGGGGGCTAACCTGTTGCCCTGCAGCACCATGGTCAGCAACAGTTGGAACCAAGAGGAGAAATCATTTCATACCAACCTTTTAGAAATGAAAGCTATGGGAAACACATTTGATTTCCGGAAGGATCAGCTCTGTGGAAAAGTAGTTTTCATCATGTTGGACAACTCATTGGTTGTTACACGCCTCCTTAAACAAGGGGATAGACGAAATTACCCAACCTATGCATTCTGGTCTGGGACTTTCTGTACTGGTGCGCTCAGCCCAAGATCACAATCCAGATCAGACATATTCCCGGCATGCTCAAGGTCCTAACCAGCTCTCTGTTGAGAAGGGGTCTAACCCTTCACTCCGACTGTTCATTCGTAAGTCTTTCATTGGATTTGTGCATTTTGAGGGCATCAAGTGATAGAACTTTTGCAACAAGCTGGAACCACAAACTGCCCACCTATGTCTCCCCATCCCAGGACCCAGAAGCCTGAGCTGTGGATGTGTTGTTGGAAATGGTTTTTGGGTTACACCTTCCCCCCTGATGTTCTGATACCTAGAATAATGCAGAAAATGAGGGGCCAGAACTGCAAAGTGATTCTCAGGTGGGACAAATCCTGGGTGAATGATCTGCACAGTCTAGTGATAGATGCTTTTGTGAAAATCCCAGTGAGACTCAGCCTGCTCAAACAGTCACAGTTGCAGGTTGTGGGAATCTCATGACCAAGAAGGCCCTCCACTTTATAGGCTAACAAATGAATGTGCTGGGTTTTCATGGAATTGGGCACAAGCAACAGCTTCATCCCTTGGAGTGTCTTGATCTGTCAACTGTGTATCCTTTTTCTCTGATGTTTTGAGGATAAAAGTTTAGCTCTTATTTCTATCAAGGACAACAGCTCAATGATTTTTGACACATTTAAACATCACGTTAGAGGTGATATAGGCCATGATAAGAATCTATTGGATTTACTATCCAATTTTGATGTGAATTGGCCCAGATCACTCACCTTATTTCCTTAGTGGAATCTTTTGTGGGTTCTGACTTGGCTTAACTCAGACAAGTTTGAGCCTTTAGCCAGAACCTCACTGAAGCTGCTGTCATATAAAGCATGTTTCCTGATAACCCTAGCTTCAGCGTGCATGGTGAGTGAGTTGCATGCACTTTTTATGGACCTGAACTATCTCCAGTTTAGATTCGATGGTTCTGTGGTCCTAATGACACAATTGGTCTTCATAGCTAAGAATTGGTTGCCATTGGTGGGCAACCGGAAAATGGTCATCGGATCTTTCTCTCTCGTTGATTGATATGTTGAGAGATGAAGTGCTGTAAAACCCTTTCCATGCTCTTAAGTACAACTTGAAATGCACTGAGAAGGGTCTGGGTTCCGAATAATGTCACTTTCTTCTGGTGAAGTTTGGGAAAGAGGATGTAACCTTTAAAGCCCAGGAATCATGGCTGAAGTGGGTAATATGCTCAGAGAGTGGTTTATGCTTTATATAGGGACTCCTGCCATTTATCCCTTGAAAGGTCAGATGTTTGAAAGGTCATGGTAAAGGTCAGATGTTTGAGATGCATTTTCTGCTCATATTACCTGTTCTAATGTTAATGTGATGTGATCAGAGAATGTATTCAATGGAGAAAGTAAATTTTTTTAGTAACATGTTTCTTCAAGAATATTTACCCAATCACACTAAAATTAAACCCTCCCATGCCTCCCTGCAAATGCGAGTGTTCTTGTCAATGTATCACTTGACATAAACTGGTAAAAATCTGATTGATGGGTAGCCACCTAGCGACTGGTAAGGGGAGGTAATGAGTAAGAATTTCTTACCTTTGTCTATATGTTTTACAGACAGGGAAAGGCAAAATTGTTCATCTTTCCAGGAGGGCTTGATTCGAGCAGTAGAGGAGCTTATGACTTAACATTAATGTGATCAGGTAGCATTCTTGGAGAAATATTATTTACTAAGTAAGTTACTTTTACCACCACTTCGCCCTATTCTGAGTCCAGCGTGAACCCTGTCTTCATTCCATCTATTGCACTAGAACAAATTCTTTAGCTCTTCTGCATCCCTGGTTTTCACTGTTTGTAAGTTTACAAAGATGAAAATTAATCACATACTTAAGTATTATGAAAGACCTTTGATTAGACACCTGTGATGACAAGCTTTGGTGGTCATATTTTTTTACCCATCTGACCCCTGGGCCTCTGGGGGCCAAAAGGGTGTTAAAATATACATGATGTCTTGAGTTATTTAAGAACTGTACTAAAAGTAAATACAAATACCCATATAGATAAAAGGACAGAGATGTATTTTTGTCCATATCACCCTGCTCTGAGGCTCTGAGGAGGTTGTGGTTAAGGTGTGGGAAGACTTGGGTTGCTCTGGAATTTGGAAAACTTACAATCAACTTATATCCCATTGGGAAATCGCTTACTGAGGTTGAAAGCCATATCATAAACTGAAAAAGCATCTGCAGTTGCAGAGAGCTTAAAAGCCTTCAGTTTAATGCCATGACAACATGGTTTTGATGGTGTCGGATATAGAAATAGACAATCTGATTATAACTTAGATTTCCGATGTAATAAAGATACAACAGGCACCAAGAAAAATTCATATACTGGTGACATTTGAAATTTCAGGTCCACTTTTTTTACGTAGTTGATGAGATAAAGCCTTGAATTTCGTGTTAACATGAGTTGTCATTAGTGACGATATGTTTTGAATGTCTTTTTTCCATTATCAGTATGAAAGCTGTAATTTGATTCGTGAATAAAAAAGGTAAAGAGAACATAACCTCGTATTGGTCTCCATCAGATCTACTTACTGATAAGTATATCTTGATATTAATCAGATTGTGGAAATCAGATCCATTCCATGTGTCCATCCAACATACTTTAATTGCTGGAGTACAACTCCAAAACTGTTCAAGATATATCTATGAAACTAATTACATATATTAGATTAGTGGTCCAAGATACACATTTTTCTATACACAATTCTTCAGTTTCAATATTTTTAATGTTTTTGCCTATTTGTACGTCCATCCATCCATTATCCACATTTTTATTTCTGAGGCAAAACTCCCAAAATCATTCAAGATATCTCTATGAAATTTAGTAAAAATATTTGACTGGTGGTAAATATAGTAAATATTAGACTGGTGGTAAATATAGTAAATATTAGACTGGTGGTAAATATAGTAAATATTAGACTGGTGGTAAATATAGTAAATATTAGACTGGTGGTAAATATAGTAAATATTAGACTGGTGGTAAATATAGTAAATATTAGACTGGTGGTAAATATAGTAAATATTTGACTGGTGGTAAATATAGTAAATATTAGACTGGTGGTAAATATAGTAAATATTAGACTGGTGGTAAATATAGTAAATATTTGACTGGTGGTAAATATAGTAAATATTAGACTGGTGGTAAATATAGTAAATATTTGACTGGTGGTAAATATAGTAAATATTAGACTGGTGGTAAATATAGTAAATATTAGACTGGTGGTAAATATAGTAAATATTAGACTGGTGGTAAAGATGTGCCTTTTGCTATTCATAATTCTTCAGTGTCTCTATTTTTAATGTTTTCATCCATTTTGTCTGTTCAACCATCAATCCATCATTCACACTTTCATTTCTGGAGGTAAACTTCAAAATCATTATATATATCTCAATAAAACTTTATACAGATATTATATTAGTGGTGTGGATATAAGTTATTCTTCAGTTTCAACAAATTTTATATTTTTGTCCATCATATTGTCCATTCATCAAGTATTCAAATTTTTGCTTCTTTATCAAACCTTTATATCGGACTAGAAATCTTGATGTGCCTTTTGCTATTGAGAAATTGTAAACTTCAGTATTTTCAGATTTTTTTTATATCTATCCATCCATCAATCCATCCATTCATCCATCGTATACACTGTCATTTCTGGAGAAAATATCCTAAATTGTTCAAAATATCCTTTGAAACTTTACATATCAGATTTTTGGTCAAAATATGCCTTTTGCTGTTTGCAACTCTTTGGTTTCTACATTTTAATGCTTTTGTTCATCGATCCATCCATCCATCTATTATTCACACTTTCCTTTTTTTAGCATAACTCCATAACTGTTTAAGATGGGTTTTGTTCCATCTGAGTGTCCATCCATCATTCACACTTTCATTTCTGGAGTAAAAATCCAAAATTGTGATATCACTATTAACCATGTACATCCAGTTTCTTTTCCCACTAATCCATACAAATATCAAGATGTGTATTTTGTTTCCCACTAATCCATACAAATGTCAAGATGTGTATTTCTTTCCCACTAATACATACAAATGTCAAGATCTGTATTTCTTTCCCACTAATCCATACAAATGTCAGGATGTGTTTTTCTTTTCCCACTATGTCAAGAGGTAAGAAAACTAAAATGATGCTTTACTGTCGTAACTGTATGACTGTAAATATATACATACATTCTGTTATTGTTTTGCATATATCGTGCTTAAAATGATACACAGAAATGCATGCTGACCTTTTTGTTGTTATATATATATATATATATATATATATATATATATATATATATAGGGTTAAACAGCACATCAGCACAATCCTGGCTATATAATGCCAGGTAAGTTTAGGCATCATAACAGATTAATAGTAAGAAATGCCTTTTTTGTTGTTATATATATATATATGTATAGGGTTAAGCAGCACATCAGCACAATCCTGGCTATATAATGCCAGGTAAGTTGAGGCATCATATCAGATCAATAGTAAGAAATGCCCGGTAAGTCTAGGCATCATATTTGATTAATAGTAAGAAATGGCTATATAATTCCAGATAAGTTTAGGCATCATATCAGATAAATAGTAAGAAATGCCAGGAAGTTTAGGCATCATATCAGATTAATAGTAAGAAATGCCAGGAAGTTTAGGCATCATGTCAGATTAATAGTAAGAAATGCCAGGAAGTTTAGGCATCATAACAGATTAATAGTAAGAAATGGCTATATAATTCCAGCTAAGTTTAGGCATCATATCAGATTAATAGTAATAAATGCTAGGAAGTTTAGGCATCATATCAGATTAATAGTAAGAAATGCCAGGAAGTTTAGGCATCTTATCAGATTAATAGTAAGAAATGGCTATAAAATTCCAGATAAGTTTAGGCATCATATCAGATTAATAGTAAGAACTGCCAGGAAGTTTAGGCATCATATCAGATCAATAGTAAGAAATGCCAGGAAGTTTAGGCATCATATCAGATTACTAGTAAGAAATGCCAGGAAGTTTAGGCATCATATCAGATTAATAGTAAGAAATGCCAGGAAGTTTAGGCATTATATCAGATTAATAGTAAGAAATGGATATATAATGCCAGGAAGTTTAGGCATCATATCAGATTAATAGTAAGAAATGCCAGGTAAGTGTAGGCATTATATCAGATTAATAGTAAGAAATGCTTATATAATGCCAGGTAAGTTTAGGCATCATATCAGATTGATAGGCAGAAATGCCTTTTGTGTTTTTGGAATTCTTCAATTTCAATATTTTTTATTGTTTTCATCCATTTATTCCATCCATTTAGATCACAACTTAAAACTGTTGAAGATATCTCTATGGTACACATAGATGTATCATTTGCTATCATCTGTCCATCCAGTTGTCTCACACAAAATTTGTTTTCAGATTGGGAAAGTACCCACCAATTTTTGGGGAATTCCAATTTTTTTGAAGAAATTGCCTAATTTAAGGAATTCATCTTACATATTTCCATCTGTTTGTCTGTCCATCCAGTTGTTCAGCACATAGTTTAGGTTGGGTGGGAGGGGATATAGATGACTCAATCATCATGTTTCTTGCACCTATGATAAATTTCCCTTGCTAAGTCTTTAATCTATTTATGTTGGGGTTTTTTTTTGTTTTTTTTGCAGCTTCCTATTTATGAAAATCCTGAAGACAAAAACCAATATCAGTACATTGAGGAGGAAACAACAAGCTACAAAAAGATGGTTTCTCAATTTAGAGGTCTGGTCTGGAAACAGCTAGACTCAATGAAAGTAGGTTGATACATTTGATAAGTAATAAAGCACATTCTTCATTTACACTTTTTATTATGTACCCATTTAAAGTTAGATGGTAGAGCAGTTCAATATGGCTGTAAAATCCATAAATCTATAATGCACACCCAGACTTGAACTATTTAGGTATTTTCAGAGACATCCATACATTGATATAATTTTGTTTCACCAAATCAGACTTGTATAAATTACAGTTTGCTTTGAATTCCTTTCACACTGTATAGCTAATGATATTTGGAAAGTGTAAAATATGGGGAGTTCTGTAATAAATACAAATTTACATTTGTTTACTGTTTGGAGTCGGGGGAAAGAACTTGTTTGATATAGCTCATGAATACGTCTTGGCCAGCTGACCGTGACTTACTTCTGCACCATATCAAAGTCATTCTTATTGCTGACTCAGATAAAAATATGTATGTAGTTTTTAGTTTGTATTACCTTTTAAAGTTTGTTTCAAATGAAGTCGTTGATATGACATTTCATTAAACTCTCCTTAGTTTAATATTAACACAGTGTAATACAGTGATACCTTATTCATCCAAATTATCATTTTTTCTAAGGGAAACCAACACTGTTATGTTTAGAACCTTACAAAGGACATACTCTTTTAGGGTGATGGCAAGGGTCAATCAAGTAAGGATTCTACCGGAGTCTATCACTTTATGTAGCCCTGACATGAGAAACACAGTACATCAGCATAAATCTCTGTCCATTTGTTGGGCTCTTAGATGGGTGGAGAGCATTGGTGATGAAGTAATTGCGTTGCATTATGGGAAAATGCAACAAAATTACGAGCAGTAGTGTGAGACCTGGTCTCAAAAGGATCAGGAAAAATTCAACCCGAGACTGTGAAGAGGAAACTGTTTTGAGTCGAGGAAATTAGACATGATTTCTTATGTGATTGGGCCTGTTTTCGCTCATTTGACATGTAGTTTTTTATTATTAGCCGCACTAAAACATCAGAATTGGATATGTTGCCCGAGTGCAGGGTTTCCATATTTAAATTTTTTATTATTTTAGGTATTTAGTGTATCATCTATGTATAGGTTGACAAGAATGGCCTGTCTGTTAACCTTTCATTAACATAGTTGTTACAATCTCATCCACCTGAGAAATAATATATATTCTTGTTTATAAGTCGAGTTCAACTGCAAACAACATAGGCCCGATTCGCCAATGCATTATGCACCAACAGATCAGGGTTTGTGTTGTTTGTTGTTCTGATTACTCATAACAAACTGCATAGATCCAGATCTACCAGCACATAATGCCATGACAGATCTGGGTCCGTGCAGTTCACAGTTGGACTCAACTTATAAGCGAGTATGTATGGTAGTTGTGATTATAATGTGCATGCTGGATGTGAACAAAGGAATTCTGTAAAATTATGAATGCAAGATGTATACATTGCCATGCCCTTATGAATATTCCGTTACAAGATTAGGCAGTCTATACTTAGTTATTGATCATGTAAAAATAACATACATGCATAACTGCCATATTCTCAGACAGTGTTGGGGGTTTGGGGGGACTCGAAAAGTGTATTTTCAGATATCAAGTGGGGTCAGTGTGCATGACCCAAAAAGCGATGCCCAATTGAGAACAAGTTGTCTTTTCATATAAGCCTGTAGAAAATTACTGGAAATTCAAATTTGATAAAAAAGGAAAAAACTCGTATGTTTTCTTTGAAGCATTTAATACACTTACAAATAAAAAATAGTTGGTAGACTTAGCATTGTCCAATATGATAACAATACACATACACATGTGCCTGCACTCACATAATCACAACCACACAGACCTTAAAAAGATACCAAGTCTCTGTCTTTAAATCCATTGGACAGTGCAGTATTGTCTTAAGTAAATGCAGTTTGTGCTGCTCTAAATAGTTCAGTTGGGGGGGAGGGGGTTGAAAGTAATGCATGTGTCATTGGTGTTCATCTTTGCACTCATTAGAGACTGGATGGTACTGTTGTTCAAACTTCCCCGAAGATCTTGTTGAATTTTTCCCAGCAGCATTGCTGTGAGGAAGTGTCAAACATGCTGGGTGGTGTTGCTATGTCGACAGATATCATACACTACAGAATTACTAACATCAGTATGGTTTTTGCAGTGTGTGCAAAAAATAAAATGCTCCTCCTTGCTGCAGCACTTCACAAAGTCAAACTCTGTCCAGGAGTTCAGAAATTTCGTTTTACTGGGCTTTGCTCGCTTTGCAGATGGCTCATCCTTCCCTGAATCACAGCTGCATTTTGACATTTTGCCTTAAAAAATGAATCACACCTGTACACTTCTGATTACCGAAATAATTGTGTTTTGCGTTTTATATATGGAGTAAAATCCAACTTCAAAGAAACATTGCTGCTAATCACAAACTTGCCAACAATCTGTAATAAAAATGGCTTAAACATTCTCATTCAAGACAATGATGTGTTATAACTTTTGTTTTTCAAATGCACATCTCTTTGATTTACATAACTTCAAACAAATTGGGTTGTTCCACTTAGTGTACTTTACCTATGCAAATGAACCTAATGGGTTCTCCCACAGTGTGTTCAATGGACTTAACATAGCATCACCCTAACTATTCTCAGCCAGTTAAGTAATCTGTGAAATGGTGACCGACTTGGAGGGTTTTGAGTTAAAAATTGTGTTTTACATGTGACACATTGTGTTATGGCAGGTATGTACATGGTTTGCTGTGAGCGAACAGTTGCCAGAGCACTTTAAAAATACTTTGAACCCATGCCATGGCCTTTGTTCTCGGGTGAAAACTCTCCCTTCTGGCAAACATTTGCACACAGCAAACCAAGCATGAACTGTATAATATCTTTGTCATTCAAATATATTTTAAAGTCATTGCACTACACAATGAAACTATATATAAAAAATTACTGTCGATTGGGAAATATTAGCAAGGTATTATTTTCACGAACTGAACATTATTGAAATTATTCATGAATACTTGAATGGATGAACAGATGACCGTAGACTAAATTTTGCAATCAGGGTAACCTTATACCTTCTGACTTTATGAAAACATTCAGTGTATTAGGCCCTGACCTGTGTATTGATAAATTGAAAACTTACTTACATGCTGTGTGTACAGAGGCTTCATAATACTATAATGCATGAAATAAACAGTAAATATGGATATAATGTAGCAGATTTTAACAGTTGTAATTAGCAATTACTTTGCAGTCATCATTTGACTATCAGATAATCCCATTCGTTAGAAGTCATGCATGTTGGGTTAATTGCACAGCATGCATGTAGGGTTAGTACAGTATGCATTTAGGGTTAGTTGTACAGTATGCATGTTTGGTTAGTTGTACAGTATGCATTTAGGGTTAGTAATACAGTATGCATGTTGGGTTGGTTGTACAGTATGCATTTAGGGTTAGTTGTACATTATGCATTGAGGGTTAATTGTACAGCATTCATGTTGAGTTTGTTGTACAGCATGCATTTAGGGTTATACAGTATGCATGTTGGGTTAGTTGTATGGTATGCATTTAGGGTTAATAGTACAGCATTCATGTTGGGTTAGTTGTACAGCATGCATTTAGGGTTAGTTGTACAACATGCATGTTGAGTTAGTTATACAGTATGCATTTAGGGTTAGTAGTGCAGCATGCATGTTGGGTTAGTTGTACAGCATAGTTGTACATGCATTTATGGTTAGTAGTACAGTAGGCATATTGGGTTAGTTTTACAGTAGGCATTTAGGGTTGTACAGTATGCATTTAGGGTTAGTTGTACAGCATGCATTTGGGGTTAGTAGTACAGTAGGCATGTTGGATTAGTTTTACAGTATGTATTTAGGGTTAGTTGTACAGTATGCATTTAGGGTTAGTTGTACAGCATGCATTTAGGGTTAGCAGTACAGTAGGCATGTTGAGTTAGATGTACAGTATGCATTTAGGGTTAGTTGTACAGCATTCATGTTGGGTTAGTTGTACAGCATACATTTAGGGTTAGTTGTACAGCATGCATATAGGGTTAGTAGTACAGTAGGCATGTATGGTTAGTTGTACAGCATGCATGTAGGGTTAGTAGTACAGTAGGCATTTAGGGTTCGTTGTACAGCATCTTTTTATTTCACCTGGTACATAGTGGCTGTCAGCCAGTGAGTTATGGGTGGGGATATTTTCCATGGTAAGTTTCATGTTTAGAATGACATTCTGAGCAAGGTATTAAATTTCACATCCTCTTCTCCTTGCAAATTTACACAAAAAATAAATCTTGGACTAATATTTCTCAATCTTCTGTTAATTTTGTAAGCTGAAAAATAGAATCTTGCATTTGTGCTAATTTTGAATGAAATTTATGTTACTTGCTAATAATTAAAAACATTTGCTCTCCAAGGCTTGCATAAGATAGAATAGATTTCATTTCATAGATGTCCAGTGTTATCTTCAGTCTTGTAATATCATTGGTGTCTATTTTTTGAAGAGTGATTAACAAACCTATTTCTTAGAAAGAGTTTTGAAAGTAAGAAAGAAACTTTTTTTAATGACAGATAATAGGTAAAAAAGTAACAGACAAGTATGTCTGCCAACAACGAAAAAGTAACAGACAATTACATCTACCAACAATGAAAGTATAATAGACAAGTACATCTACCAACAATGAAAGTATAATAGACTAGTACATCTACCAACAATGAAAATATAATAGTCAAGTACATGTACCAACAATGAAAATATAATAGACAAGTACATCTACCAACAATGAAAATATAATAGACAAGTACATCTACCAACAATGAAAATATAATAGACAAGTACATCTACCAACAATGAAAATATAAAATAGACAAGTACACTTACCATCAATGAAAATATAATAGACAAGTACATCTACCAACAATGAAAATATAATAGACAAGTACATCTACCAACAATGAAAATATAAAATAGACAAGTACACCTACCATCAATGAAAATATAATAGACAAGTACATCTATCATCAATGAAAATATAATAGACAAGTACACCTACCAACAATGAAAATATAATAGACAAGTACACCTACCAACAATGAAAATATAATAGACAAGTACATCTACCAACAATGAAAATATAATAGACAAGTACATCTACCAACAATGAAAATATAATAGACAAGTACATCTACCAACAATGAAAATATAATAGACAAGTACCTCTACCAACAATGAAAATTTTAATAGACAAGTACACCTACCAACAATGAAAATATAATAGACAAGTACATCTACCAACAATGAAAATATAAAATAGACAAGTACACCTACCATCAATGAAAATATAAAAGACAAGTACATCTACCAACAATGAAAATATAATAGACAAGTACATCTACCAACAATGAAAATATAAAATAGACAAGTACACCTACCATCAATGAAAATATAAAATAGACAAGTACACCTACCATCAATGAAAATATAATAGACAAGTACATCTATCATCAATGAAAATATAATAGACAAGTACACCTACCAACAATGAAAATATAATAGACAAGTACATCTACCATCAATGAAAATATAATAGACAAGTACATCTACCAACAATGAAAATATAATAGACAAGTACATCTACCATCAATGAAAATATAATAGACAAGTACATCTACCAACAATGAAAATATAATAGACTAGTAAATCTACCAACAATGAAAATATAATAGACAAGTACATCTACCAACAATGAAAATATAATAGACAAGTACATCTACCAACAATGAAAATATAATAGACAAGTACATCTACCAACAATGAAAATATAATAGACAAGTACATGTACCAACAATGAAAAAGTTATAGACAAGTACATCTGCCAACAATGAAAAAGTTATAGACAAGTACATCTACCAATAATGAAAAAGTAACAAACAAGTACATCAACCAGTAGTGAAAAAGTAACAGACAAGTACATCTACCAACAATGAAAAAATAACAGACAATTACACGTCTAACATTAAAAAACCCCAGCACTTTATATACTAAATGTGACATCTTCAGCTCCTAAAGAAAATGTTGAAAGAAATTAGTAAATTTTTATCTCTTCTGGTAGAAGAGCTTATGGGATGGCCTGTTGTGTGTTGTCCATTCATCTGTTCGTTAGCACAAGTTTGTTATTGCTACTCCTCGTAAATGACTTAAAGGATTGCAATGAAACTTAACACACATTTATCCCAAAATCTAGATGGTCCTAAATGAATTGGAGATGCTCACACATCCAATATAGCCACCACAGTGGCCATCTAGAAAGTCTTTTTCCTCTTGAATAGACGGTCTTCTCAGCATGGGCTGTTCACCATAAAACTTACGATGTCTAGTTGGTTCTAAGGGAAAATGGTGCTGGTCAGACCTCTAATATGACTGCCATTGTGGCCATCTTTAAAAACTTGTTATTGCTACTTCTGGATGGTGGAGGGTCCTATAGACATAGGGTTTTCACTGAAAGACTAAATGAAAATGGTACCAATCTGACATCCAGTAAGCCACCATGACAACTGTAGGCCACCATGGCAACCATCTTTAATATCTTGCTATCGCTGTTCCTCCTAAATGGGAAATCATATTGACATGGGGTATTCACCAGAAGACTTCTTATGAAATCTAGTTGGTTCTGAAGGAAAACAGTGCTGATATTAACATTCAATATGGTCGATATGATGGCCATCTTGAAAATCTTGTTATTGCTGCTTCTTCTGAATGGATGGTCATATTGACATTGGGGTTTTCACTAAAAGACTTGTGGCATCTAGTTGGTCCTGAATGAAAATGGTGCTAATCTTACCTCCAATATGGCTGCCATGGTGACCATCTTGAAAATCTTTTTACTGCTCAAGTATATCAGAGATGGTTTCAGCACTCAGCAGTTAAAAAGAAGAAATGGTCTTTTTTTGGATACCTCGAAATTCTTTTCAGCCAGTAGAGCATCAGGCTCTTTGAGTGATTCTTCTTATATATACTTCTTGCTGTGTATGATCACATTGTTATGATGTTTTCAGAACCATATGACTATTGTAGTTTGTATATGGCTACTGCATTTATTTTCGATGAAGAATAAATTTAACTTTAATTGACTTATATAAGCACATTGGTATATATTGACTTAAAGTTTCTTTTGTCAAGAACTGTTCAGCTAGATATTAGGAAAATCAGTTTGTCTGGAACTCATTTTTCAGGCCACAACAGACTATATTTCTGAGAAGTGGGGGACAGGAGTGTCTCATACAAAAGGTAAGATTACCATTTAAACATAACATATAAAAAGATGCATAAAGACAAGACACAGCAACATTAGATTGATCTGCTAGAGCAATATATCCAACCATTGACACAACATAACAGTTGACTCATCAGCATTGAGAGCACAGAAAATACTTGTCAGAACTTGCAGCAACATGATTGGAAATATGTTTCAGATGTATCACACAGAATGCATTTGCTGCCTCTCTGTACCAGTGATGTAAGTGATGAAACAATTCTGGCATTTTATTGAAAATAAAGTACAAGTAGAAAACGACAGTTTGGAAACATAAATACAGTAGAACTTTGAAAACTTGAAGTGCTTGGGTCATAAAGTTTTATTCTGGTGTATGGTTGTTGGGATTTTTGGAGATTTCAGGCACAGAGAGTTTTATGCCAGGAATGAGCAAAGTCTTTTAAGTGATACTGTAATTTCAAGTGAATTATGTTTAAGTTACTGAAGTTGCATCCATAAATAGCTAGGTATGAGAGAGTTGAGGGGAGGTGACCTTTATGGGAGGTTGAACACTAAATGTATTGTGTGCTGCAGCTGCTGACTGAACCTGTGACCACAGAGGCACAGAGCATGTGTACAACCAATGTGCTATCCATGCCCTGAATCTTTTATTTTCAGTGAGTTTTTATCATTTGTAGATTTTTTTCAGAGAGTGTTTCTTTATGTTTCCAGGGGCAATAGAATACCTGCAGAATGATCCAGGTGTGCTTCCACGAATCGGGGTGATAGCTGTTTCTGGCCTGGGAGGAATTGTATTAGGATATAAAGGTATCTTTTTATTGACGGATTTTAAAGTTGTATTTTGGATTTGACTTTTATTGGTTTATTGACTGTGTAATGTACATTGGTAACTACGATGTTCTTGTTATAGGTGTAATAATGTTTCTTATACTTTTTATTTTGAGGACCCGAGCGTATGGCATTTAACTTGTCATTCCAAGACAGGGAAACCAAAATTGGAATTACAAGATTAAAACTTAGAAATTACTTTTAGATCATTACTGGAGAATGTGACTGAGTGCGAGCCTGAGTGGAGACAAAAAACATGCTTGACACGAAATCTGACATCTGCATTAAATGATAAAGTGAGAACAGACAATTATACATTTTATTGGTATATGGGCACATTTATGATGAAAGCATAATGTGTTAACATTCCACCAGGCAGAACAAGTTGGCATGTTTTTAATTTAGAACCCAGACTGGGTAACTAGATCTTTTTGTTGGTGGTTGACAATTGCTTGAAAATGGGGTGAGGGTCAGTGGTGGGCTCATATTTTGTTTCAGTTTTTGTCACTAATATGTACCTTATCCATAATCAGGTGGTGTTTTGCGAAAGACTGTTCTGAGTACAACATTTATGCTGTCTGCAGCTGCCGTATGCTACCCTAATGAAGCAGTAACCATAGTAACATCAGGCTTTGACAAACTAGTAGCAGGAGCTAAAGATCTCTGGCCAAATCCAGGACCTGGTAAGTGTACAGTCAGCAGGTTGAGAGTAAGTCATCATATATAGGTTGAAATGACCGAAGGTTTTATCCCCCTCCCTGTGCGAATAGCAATGATAACAATATTTTTTGTTTATATCTATCTACTCATTCACAACACTTTTGTATGTTCTCCATAACTTTAAAGCCATTTGAGATAAATACATGATACCTCATATGCTTATATAATAATACTAGAAGGTGTGTCACACTTTATACTTAGGTTACTGTTCTGAAGGTCAAGGTCACAGGTGAGTATTTAAATCTTAAAGTCATCTGAGATAAATGCATATAACAATACTAGAAGGTGTGTCACCCTTTATACTTAGGCTACTATCCTGAAGGTCAAGGTCACAGGTCTGTATTTAAAGTTTAAAGCCATTTGAGATAAATGAAAGATACTTCACATGTTTATATATCATCACACTTCATACTTAGGGTCTTATCCTCAAGGCCAAGGTCACAAGTCGGTATTAAAACTTTTCCGTCATTTTCATTTCCGCCAGTTAATTTGAAAGCTGAGATAAATGAACGAAATTTGGTATACTTATATATCATCATTAGAAGATATGTTGTGCACCTCATTTAGGGTCCTATTTTCAAGGTCAAGTTCACTGGTCAGTGTTTTTTCCCATCACACTTTTGTTTCCACACTTTAAAACCAATGGCGATAAATGGACAAAACTATGTATACTTGCATCTTATCACTAGAAGGTGTGTCACATGTCACTTTTGGGATTCATTCTCAATGTCGTACCTTCAAGGTAAAGGTGACTGATCAATGAACACTTTTAAAAATTGTTACCTGTGAAAGTCTGTTAGTTTTTAGCTCACCTGCCTGAAGACTAAGTGAACTTATGGTAAGGCCCTGCGTCCATCATGCGTTGTAGATAATCTGTCCATAAACATTTGTTTGTGAACACTCTAGTGGCTTCATTTTTTAACAGATTGTAATCAAACTTGGTGTGTACATCTATATCATTAAGATATGAATGAGTTCGATTATGAGCAACAGCTACTCATTTTAATGAGGTGTTCTTGCATGTAATTGGCAGATATGGTGAATTCTGTTGAGGCTTCATTTTTGAACAGATTGTGATCAAACTTGGCATATAAGTTTATTTCATTGAGATGTTGAATGAGTGGCTTTATTTTTCAAGGTGGCATTTGCCACCCTATTGTTATGACCTTGAGAATAGGAAGCACTTTATGGATAGAGGCACTCTTTACCTTAAATTTAGTGCAGTTAAAAAAGTTCTCAGTTTGTATGCTATCTAATTAATTTGTTGTCTCAGCATACCTTCCTTCTCTCTATCACTTTCTGCTTGTTTACAGGCACTTGTGGAATGTCAAGAGATTCAGTACTAGTAATTTCATATTGAAACCATGTATTGTACATACTACATAGTTAGGTACAGTACATAAAATTACTTGTCAGTTTGCCTATTAAGGAAAAAGCAAGGGAAGTAATCTATGATCAGGACCATTGAGGATCACAGGTTTGAGGTTATGCAGAGTTCTTCCCCGTGCAGAAAAATTGTAAAACATTAAAAAAGGGATACATAGATTTCAATAGAACAAGTCATACAAATTAAGAAAATAATATGCCTTAGGGATTAAAACATATAATTAGTAATTTAAAACTGAAGAGAAAATATAAAATAGAAATATAACAAGTAACACTCTAAGTAGATACAATAATTATGGATGTGAAATGAGTTTGTAAAACCAATGAATTAAACACCATCTTATGACTGAATCAAGAGTTAGTAAAGGAAAAAGTTTGAATTATTTAAGGATAATATTTTTGATAATACATCTTTCTTTTCTTCCTCAAAGATAATGAGACCCCTAGTTGCCCATAACTCTAAAACTACTGCTAAGAATTTGATGAAACTTGCAGCACTTAAAGTTTATGGAGTGAGGATTGCTTTTTGTTTCATCAAAGTGAAGCCCACTTAAAGTAGAAATAAACTTACCTGGCACTACATGAGGAGTTAATTTATGTGGTCAGTATGGATTATATATCAAATATAAAAAATACTGATTAATTTTAATTTGTTAAAATTATATTTGGTGTTATTTTACAGATGAATGACAATACTGTAGAAATGGGGAATGAAATATAAACTAAAAACTATTTAGTCCACTGAGGGGCACCCGATTTTGAAATGAATATGGAAACATGTTTTTTTTAAAGACAGCATGACTTTCACACTGTACTTATATAAGTATTGGTCATGAAAATTATGTGTACAGAGGTTGTGCGGAAAGGAAAAAAAGACTTTGCGCATCATTGGTTTTTTGCCTGTTGTGAATATATAAACTTCTTAGGAATGAGAAACTTGTTTGGTAAATAAGAGAATTGTTGAGCATTTTGGACTGAATCAAGCAGTGTTTTGTAAATACGAAAATTGTTGAGCATTTTGGACTGATTCAAGCTGTGTTTTGTAAAGTTAGTTTTTGCAAGGAGTGTTGCCCAGTTTGATAAATTTTCTAATTGAGTTCTTTAATGTCAACACATCTAAATCAACTGCTTCGTTGGTACAAGGTATGTACATGTAATTTATGAATTGTGAAAACAAGCTCATTTTTATTTCTACAAGTTCCTCTCTATCTACATCTATTTATCTGAAAATGTTTTACATTTTCAGCTGTTTCCAGCAATAAGTCTGTTATTGTCATTGTGACTTATCATGAAGCTAATTCATTGCTCCAAGGACATTTCCCCAATTAATTTTTATAAAATTTCTTATCTGTAACTACTAAAAACATTTCCAAGGCCAATTGCACATTCTTATCTGTACAGCATAATTTGTAATTTTTTTCCCCAAACTAAATGACACTGTATCAGGAGATACATGGCAAATATCTGTTTCATTCATTTTATTCGTCTTTGCAACATGACAATAAACATTTTGAAATCATCTTGAACCTCATGTACTGAATCTTGTTGCAGTCGATTCCTACAACTGATATATGATGTTACGTTCAGTGGAATTCTGCTATAACATGGTAGTTGGGGACCATAACTGGTGGTTGTGTTTTTGTACCAAACTGCGTTATAGCCAGCCTCAGAGTGTCCTTGGGAAAGGTGCTTAAATTGCATTTGCTACACATGATATAGCCTAACAGGGTGCTGAAAGTGCCATTAAAAACCAGTCAAGCAACCAACAATATGCCCGTCTTCTTGCAGCTGATTCTGGCTATTGATGTATAACCATATATATATATATATATATATATATATATATATATACAAGGTTTAAAGAGGAATATAAATAACACCAACATTAATACACCGTGTCACAACTAAGTCCTCCAACCTTGTCTTTCCTGTCCACAATTCAATACATGCATGAAATTACATTCACAAGCTGATACATGTCAGTTGCCAGGTAAACAATATCAAGCCCACATGGGCCTCATGTTTGGCTTATATGTTTCATTGAAACCCAAAGCAAGATAAAGCATAAAGCTGTTGTAACAGCATTTTTAGTGCATTGGTTTTCACAAGTAAATATAGTATGTACATAAATAAAGACAACAATACTTTATCACATATTATATATTAATTTCTTCTTTTTATTTTTGTCAAGCCTAAAAATTGTGAGACTTAGGTATTACTTCTCTTGTTGTAACATTAGTCACAAGCAATGGTATTATCATTGTCAACAATGTTAAGTTTTTGTGTTCTGGAAAGTCATGTAACTTCTATGAAAGTCCTTTAATGTGTGTGAATATGACAGGCTTTGACAGTGCATTCTGCAGAACCTTTTCTTGTATTTATGTGTCCATATATTCTGTTACAGGATCCATTGAACAATCAAAGGATGCAAGCAAAGACAAGGGAGAAAGTTAACTCTTACATGCTGTAGGAAAGCTTTCTTATTTATGGGACATAAAAATCATAGCTGTGAAACAATACATATTTTCATCTTGAACCAGCCATTGGACAGAAGTGTTCCAACATGTATTTGAATTTGGGAGACCTTTAACCAAATCCAGTTCCAGTAATACAATTTGTACTCAATTTTCTGGTGAATGAAGTCTATATATTGTAACATGAAGAAATGATAACACAATTTGTATGCAATGTGTACTTGCTACTGTGTCAGGTAAATTTATACTTCTGTTTGAACTAGGCCTGTTAAATACGATGCATGTTCAGAAATATTTATGTGATTAAATATTTAACAATTTATGATTTAGGAATATTTTCATTAAATGTTTTTAGAATATAGGAATCATCGAAAAAGTAAAGCTTTACTTTAAGAGTTTTGGTGATATGAAAATTTGAAACATTGAGCCCTGGTAAATTTTTACATTTATAATAGGTATCCGTAGGTCAGGACTTGTAAATTTTATGTTGCTATCTTTTATACGGTTCCTTATTCATGATTGTCTCCGATTTAACTCTTTATGGTAAACCTTCCAATAGGAGAGTCCCAAAACATTATTGGATACAGATTTTGCTTGGTCTACAAACTAAAGTGTGAAAATATATGACTGATAAATTAATTTTTCTATTAATTGTAAAATTTCTTTGCTTTGTATTTCTTTAATTTAAAGAAATCGGTTAAAGGTACAAGAAATACTGGGATGTAAGATAGTTTAGAATTGTTCCTTGTGTTGAAAATGGTCTTTTTATATTATAAATTTGAATACCTCAGAAGTTTAAAATGTAAATACAGCTGAAAAGAAAATTTGAAGGATGTTATCACAAAGCGTTAATTGTACGTAATTTTGTTCTATAAAGATGTGCAAGCACATCCTTGATTTTAGAAATAAAAAGATAATACCAGTCTGTCATATTTAGCTTCTTTTGTTTTTGACATTTGATCTGAGTGCTTTGTATAAAATGTTAGTTTGATATAGGGGATGTTCCTTGTAATTTGTAGCTGCCTTTCATGGTAAATTACACATCCATGATGCACGTGCAGTATACTGTACATTCATAATGCACCTGCTGTATAGGGTCTAACATCATCTACCTCGCAATTTTCTTTATAAGCAGAAACATTATTAGTGTTTCCCCCAGGTCATTGTACCATGGTGCCTTGCCATGTTGTTGTTTTCTTGTACCTGGCCATTTTTTTTTCGCACAAGGCTGTTCTTTATATAGTGCCTGGCCTTTTTTCCCCAACATGTTCTTTTTTTGGTTACAAAATGCCCCTTTTTGTTTCTAATGAACGTAAAAAGTTCCTTATGTGTTTGATTTAATTTAAAATGATCATAAGTGGCAATATACATGTGCCCAAAACATAGGCTGTTCATTGTGTAGGAGGTCACTGCAGGTTAATACCATGTGGTCATACTTAAAGGGAGGTATTTGGTTACTGGAACTGAACTGCTCACGGCATGTGTGCACTCACTGGACAACACTTTGACACACAGTTGAGTAGATATAATTAAAGGGATTATCTTTAACAACTTGAAATGTGTTTCCAACTGATGGCTGGATATGGTAAATTTTGTTTACTCCACATGACATGCTAATTATTATCCTCGTGTCCAGCAATTAATGTGGGATAACAATGCATTCAGGGATTTACAAATCCACTTCCCCAATTCCTGGGGCAAGCTCAGATTCAGATCGGTCAATCTCAAGTTTCTATGGCACTTGCCCGCAGGCAAGCCCAAAAATTTGAGGGAGAAAGGGGTCGTGTTCCGTTCATAATGCTTTATGTTCCGCATTTTTCTATTACATAACTGGCCACAGTTTCTTTCATCTATCGCATATCATTTCCATCTTGTAGTCAATGTCGAGGTTAGTCTCACATTTTCTTGCGCAGACGTGATAATGTGAATATTTACTATTTAAAGCAAGTTTTGACAAATAAGGAATAAATATTTATATGTTAACTTATCAGTTACATTTTAATCCTATTATTTGTACGTATCCGTCATTCGACAACTTTCAGGTACTAACCTAGCCTTAGGCAGTTTGTGAGCTTGCCAACTCTAAACAATCGGCTTGTCAAAGATTGTTTTTATGCATGTCGCCGATTTTAGGGTGAGTAGGTGTTAATTGTTGATAATACAACTCGTGAGATTTCTTTGACAGATGTGTTTGAAAATAAAAGGCACTCGTCTCTAATGATTAACCACCAGGAGGATTTTGTTCTAAGCATGATTGATGTACTGAAAATATAGCACCTACAAGCGGTGTTCATGATCTGTTGTTTATGTGATAATTATAGGTGACCGATGCATACTTACTGCTTGGCAAACAATTAAATGGATAAAAATAAGTATTCTCTATCTCTAAAGTCGACTTGTCAAATATTTTGATGCATGTCGCTGATTTCAAGGTGACTAGATGATAATTGTTAAGTAAATGGATAAAATAAGTGTTTACAAATCCTTCAGTTGTGAGTATTAATAAATCATTACAAACAGTCTAGCTTTCATTATTTTTGATGTAGTTGATGAGATGAGTCTGCTATCTTATCGAGGCAAAAAAATAAATTTCCTTAAAAAATCCCATAATTTATTTGATATTATTTTTTTACCGATGTTGGGATATTATGTTTGGAGCAAGCTCAGATTTCCCAAGGGCAAGTTCAATTTTCCAGTCAGCTTGCCATGGGCAAGCTGACTTTTATAAAATTGGTTAATCCCTGGCATTGAATCTGAGCATTTCAGAAAGACTGTGCTTTTCGCAAATAGTTTCTGGCAGGTTTCGATACTTTCCAGTTAATAATTTACAGAAATTCATGTAGGTTATTGCTCCAAATTAAAGCTGTAAATCGAATAGGAAACCTCTACTGCCATTGTAGCCATACTACTCCATTCTCTAAAGAACAAAATCGAAGGGCACACTAACTTACTACTTGCTGGTATTAGCCTTCTGCTTAAACGTTACATCGAATGAACTAATAAACACACTGCCCTTAAATAAAAATAAATTATAGTTTATCCAAGGAATTTAAAGGATGCATGAAAGAAGATGAAATATAAAGCCCAATAAAATTTGGAAATATCTTAAATGACACCATTTTTCATAGTAATTGATTATTATTATTACCATTGGTAAGATTTTAAATTTGTGGATATGACTAACCATGCATTTAATTTCTTTTCAAAGCACTATTGCCATGTGCATCTTTTGCTGATGAATGATGAAAAAAAAAAAAGATGAAAGTTATTACTGAAAAAGAGTCTATGAAGGATTTTACTCTTGCAACTTTTTTGGTGGAATTCTTATAAAACATAGGAATTTTAGAACTTTACAAGTCAGCTACTCCCAGAATTTTCTAATTTTACAACAACAACAACAATAATAATTCATGATGAAATAAGACACCATTTTGATCACGAGATACACATTTAAAAAGTGCTCTTTTTTGAACAATAATTACCATGCCATTTTTAGATGCTGTGGGAAACACAATTATGTGGTCTAAAATGTTTTAAAATAGCAAACAAAGTTAAGGGTGGGGATGTCCATGAACTGGACAGTAGTATAAAATTTGTAGTTCCCTGAATAAACCACAGTTGACATATTTTCTTCCACTGTACATGGATCCGATTTTTTATTTACAAAAAATAACCAGATACGACATTATCTTACTTTTGGATGTATACTTGTAGAAGATTTATCCCAGTTCAAGAATTTTAAAATGTGTGTGTGTGTGAGAGACAGGAGCCAGAAGGGACTTGATTTAATTAAATATGGATAGTGGACATTATTCATACTGTGTTTAGTGTTCCCCCAGTTTTGAAACAACCTTTAGTCAATGCCGATGTGTTAGGAATGGATACTGAGATGTCATTATGATGTGTATTTGTTGGGCTGATTGTCAACATTTTGTTTTCAAATTATATCTTGAAGATCTGCTTTTTCCAAAGAGAGTTTTTTTGGGTCTCATCTGTGAATGGCATAGGTATCACATTTCCAGCAGTTTTTGTGTTTTCATCAGCAGTGTTAAATTTTTTGTTAGAGTTTTTGTGAGTCACATATCTTCTACAGCAGTTGCTGTTGTCAACTGAAACTTTAATATAGTATTATTTTAGGAAGTTGATACTTTGATATGCTGCAGTTCCTGTCTTGTCTGCATAAGCAAAAAAACATGTTCAATTGTTGTCAGTAGTATTACAGTTTTGAAAGTCAAATATCTTCTACATCAATTGCTGTACTGAACCGAAAATTTGAGACAATATTTGTATAGGTCTAATGTTTGTACCCTGATATACTGGGAGTTGACTTGCCTGTGTTTTTGCAGAAAGTTCGTTTCATTGTAGTCAACAAGGTTGAAGTTTTGTGTTAAGGTTTCTGAAAGTCACACATCTTCTTTAACAGATGCTGTATTCATCTAAAACTTAGATATTATAACTATGTCTGAAATTTCTATCATGATATATATAAGGACTTCCTACCATGATATATATAAAGACTTCCTACCATGATATATGCAAGGACTTCCTACCATGATATATGCAAGGACTTCCTACCATGATATATATAAAGACTTCCTACCATGATATATGCAAGGACTTCCTGACTCGCCTGCATAAGCAGAAAGCTACATCATAACATCATATTTTCTGATGTTTGTATTGTTTTACTTTTTTAATATATAAAACTTCAATTTGGACAAAATGGAACTTTCAAGTCATTGGAGATAGTGGGGAAGTTAATTTCTTCTTCAAAATACATTACCCAATCTAAGTGTTTTTGGAAAACATCCACTACCTAGCAAATCCAGTCCTCCCAAACTAAAAAAAGATTTTAACCACATCTTTTGGCTTCTATTGGCAACAAATGTACTAAGAAGTCATCTGATTGCCAAGATGAAAATGTGCAATAATTCTATCGGTGCTGATATCCCTTCTGTTTATATTTCATCTTGTTCATTCTTATGACTGTTACTTTATCAAAAAATACCAATATGCCTTGTTTTTTAAAAATGTTATTTTATTCATTTTATTATTATTTTTTTGAATGCTCCAATTCTGGTACCAGCTATCAATTTTTCTGTGCTGTTTGTTTCTTCTGGATGACCAATTTAAACTGTTTTCTGGACCATAATACACAATTACTTCCCCATGCAAATTTCATATTACCCACCAGATGTGTGTTCAACAGCAGCTTCTTTGCATGCTACTTAATACATTATTCCAATAAAACTTGTTAATTACTTGTTGATGCCTCGGTGTAGGCATTAATAAGCTCCAAACACTTTCACAAATTGGGACATTCTTTCGTAGTATAGTATAGTATAGTATAGTATAGTATAGTATAGTATAGTATAGTGTAGTGTAGTGTAGTGTAGTGTAGTATAGTGTAGTGTAGTGTGGTGTAGTGTAGTGTAGTGTAGTATAGTATAGTATAGTATAGTATAGTATAGTTTGTCATGGATGTATTTTTGGGGAATTTGTGTAGGACAGTTTAAAATTGCATTTGTTGTTTGACATCACATGACATCGCAGGTATGGAAGAGGGAGCTCCTGCTTGTTCTTACCAGTAAAATATTTTCATGTAGGTTCTCTCATTCAGGATTCGTTTGGTTATCCACTTAGAGATCTAACCAAGACCACATTCATTCATTCATTTCTTGTGCATATCAGCTCATGAAGTTAGGGCAGTTGCCACACTGGTATTGCATTTGAGCACAACTGTTTCCTGACCAACATTATTCAAGCCATAAGATGGAGGTCAGGGACATTCTCCATTTATTTTCCTTAAAGATCTTTCATCCGAAAGGGTTAGTTTCAACCAATGTCAGCAGCGCAACCGACTACCATTCAAGGTCATTCAGTAGCTCATAATGATGCAGGTTAGTTACTTCTATTAGATTTGCATAAGCACAGTTTGTTTTTGTAAAAACAGATCCATTTATTGACTTGTTTTAACCCTAGCCCATATTTCACATGTGACTCCTAGCCCATATTTCACAGTGACTCAAAGCTTCTTCACATACATTAGTAGACTGGATTCAGGGGCAACTCTGTGGAAAGGGGATGCAACTCTATCCACCTTTTGGGCTAATCCCTAGCCCATATATCACTTGTGAAAACTGCTTCACATGTCAGCAGACTGAAGCCAGGGCCAAATCCAAGATAAGGGGATGTAACTTCCTCCACCTCTTACCTATTCTTCTAGTTATTATGATCACATGATGTATTTGAAGAAAAACCCAACTTTTGGAGTAAAAAATGTTTCTGTAACAATACTTCCTCAATCATACTATGGGCACACTTTCCCAGCAGTTACATCCTTGCAATAGTGTGCACTTTTGCCCCAGTTGTAAATGATGATTGTTGGGATTTGGCACAAATCCCTCTATTCAAGGGGAGACCACTCTCATCTGACTTCATCTTGGCAAGCAGATGATTTTGTAAAACACTTTTATCGCTAAAACAAACCAAAAGTTTTTCAGCTTGGGAGGGCTGGTTTTGTGATGTGGTGGATTTTTCCTAACACGTTATGATCGTGTAAGTTTTATTAAAAGAACGTATTTTAGTCCAAAAATTGATTTTCAGATGGTTTTAAACACTTTCATTCTGAACAGAATATATCTTTGCCTCCATACAGCCTAAAGAAAGTGACATTACAATTTTGCCTTTCAGTGGAACAATGACAGCCTAATCTATGAAAGAAACCAGTTTAATATAGGGTACTGTCTACATGTGTTTTAGCATACATGTATGTGTAATTTACATATGCAAAATTCACAGTCCTTTGTTGTATCATGTTACTGTCTAAATGTGTTTTTGCAAATGCAAAATGCAAACAATCCAACATAGTGGACATTGCCTGTTATTATCCAATGAATGTAGACTATACATGATAACATGCACATTGTAGAAACAACAGTGAATGAGATATAGCTTTCATCTCTCTCTCTCTCTCTCTGATTGCATTAGTTAAGATGACAACGAATTAACCAAAAATATTTATTGCACATTTTAAAGTACACCATTATCACCGTATCCACAATAAGAAAAATAATAAATATACACCATACAACCACAAATTACATCAGTATCACTACATAAATTAAACAACATTTCAGTTCACATTAATTACTCAATTTTACCTTTTGATAATTCATTCATGTGTTGTTTGTACAAGGGAAAATATGAAGTTGACTTAACTTGTTTGTGATTAACTTAAAGTTAAGATATATTACCGACTCCATGTTGGCACTTTTTCAAAAACTGAAACTGAATTGGTGTGCAATTGCACTAATGTATTGTACTTTGTCAATTTCTGGAACAAGATACCATTTAACAATGCTGGCTGCATACACATATGGTAGACCCGTTTAGAGCCCATATTAAAACAAGATTAGATACATTTTAAATTTCATATGCACTAATATAGGATACTACTCATCACCATGCTTATTATACACTGATTTTGTTCTAGAAACCCCTAAAAAAAATGTCAGCAGTTGGAATAAAAGATAAACAAGCTTATGAAATGACAAACTGAGTATTATGTGATAATATTTATATGCTATATAAAGACTAGTGAAAAAATATTGGGCAATACCTGATGTGGCATACAGTGCTGAACCATGTGCGCTCATTTAAGTCTACATGAATGAGAGCAAAGTATTACTAATTACCCTACCTCTGACTAGTTTCTTGCATTTTCATTAGTCAAAGTCAGTCGCATGATGCTCTGATATTAGACCATACCTGGTCAGTAAAAAAAATGTTGGGTAAATGTGATGTATCGGCATCAATGACGTCTTTTTGTCACAAAGTCTCAGAACATTTCCAGGCCATGCTTCCACATAAAAATAGTGATGGTTAAGGTCATTGGTGGGGTAATTTTGTTGCATGGTTTATCAGTGACCTGGTATGGAATGATGCCTAGTTGGTAAAGCTCTTCATACCAGGGTACTTAATAAAATGTGGTCAAATTATGTTCAGGTTTTGAAAAGAAGCCATTCAGAAGTTTTTCTATTGTTAGTAATGGTGACCACATTTTATGGTGGATTGGCATAATTTGTACAAACCTGAGAGCTCTTGAAGCCAGGGTAAATTCTGTAAAATTTGGTCAAATTCTATTCAGCAATTTTTGAAAAGGTGTTTAAAAAGTTTTAATGTTATAAGTAATGGTGGCCATATTTGAAAGTGGATCAACATCTTTTGTTCAAACTTAAAAGCCCTTTATGCCAAGTTGCTTTCTGTCACATTTTGTTCAGCGATGTTTGTGGAGAAGTCATTTAAACATTTTTATAGATCTAGTAATGGCATCCATATTTGATGGCGAATCAGCATCATTTGTACAAAAATTGTAAGTCATACATACCAGGATGCTTTCTATCAAATTATCTCAAATTCTGTTTAGCAGTTTTTGAGAAGATGTTTAAAGGTTTTTCTGTTTTCAGTAATGGTGGCCATATTTGACAGCAGATTGGCATCATTTGTACTAAACCGAAAGCTCTTTATACCAAACTGAAAGCTCTTTATATCAGCATGGTCTCTGCTAAATTTGGTTGAAATTGGTCCAGTGGTTTGTGAGAAGTTTAAAATAGTAAATGTTGCTGGATGATCGACAAATGACAACATGCACCGGATGCAGGGCTATAAAGTAAGCTCACTTGGCTTTACAGCCAGCCGAACTAAATACACGTGAATGAATCACAACAGAAAAATATGAGAAGCTTGTGATATGGTGCTAGCTTGTGCACATTTACAGATTTATCTTAAACTGTATTATGCAATCAAAACATGAAACTGACCAAAACTTTATTGAAAATTGACATGTATGACTTGAAAGTCCTGAGATACTGAAATATTCAACAGTGAGGTCAACCTGACAAGTGCTCACAGTTCATGCCTTTAGACATGGTTCTTCAATAGCAAAGTTAATTACGGCATTACAATCTATCTTCAAAACATTAAAGTTGTAAAAAGAAAAAATAAACAAGTCTGTGTCCCAAGACAAATACAGACTATTTCTGATTTAAATGAGTCAGAGGACGAGACAAAATTACTTTATCACAATTCTTTGGAAAAACAATCAATCTAGCCTGGACTGCACTTTTGATATAGCTTAAAACTTTAAACAATTTACATGCACACACACAAAAAGTATATTTTTTGAATGAATGCATTACTTGCAGAGATGCCCAACATTCCAGATTTTGCAGAATTATTAAGAATTTTTTTGGTGAAAATTACGCATTCTGAATTATATCGGCAAAATTCCAGAAAATTGATTTGGTAGGATAAAACTGTGAACAGGAGTTTTTTGAATGGACACATGGAAAAAAGTACTTGAGCACTAATATATATATATTATAATCAGGTAATGAAGTTGACGAAGAAACTCTACCTGAAAGATGATCGTTTTTCTTTCGTTCTGTGGGGTTTAACACCATTTTTCAACACATCATTGGCTATATATGGCAGCCAATATATTTGGTGGAGGAATACCCCAGGAAGAACCACCAACCCAGTGGCAAGCTTTCTCACGTACCCATGTTGGTTGAGCTGAGACTCAAACTCGCACTAACAGAGGTGAGATGTGTGAGTGATCTGTAAGGTGAGCGCCTTAGACCAATTGGCTACCTGGGGCTACAGAAGTTGACATTTTATGGTGATCAGAAAATATGACAACAATACAAGTCGTTTTTTTATATATAAAAATTTAAAACAAGGCTATTTGCAACTGAAACAATAAAACTTAGTAAAAATACAATTCTAACACCAATTGATTCACATAGATTTCCAGAGCAAATGAAAACAAAAAATGGACTAGTACTCACACTAAGTCTTATGTTGTTACAAAAGCAACATAAAATAGAAAAAATATAGAACATAAAAGACTTGTCACCAATAATTCCAAGGTTGTTACAAACACTTAAAGTCTTTTCAGGTTACAAAAACCAATCCTGTCAGGCAGGCAGACTAAACAATATTTATGACATCTAGCAAGTATTTGTAGTTGTAGGAAACAATCACAAAAAATACTAAATTAAAAAAATATATTTTTAAAAATTACTGGGAAATTACTCCCCAAAATGTAAACATGTAGGAAAACTTAGAAAAATATTAAACAGTTAAACAGTTTTTCTATTTTTAATAACAGCAGCTGTATTTAATGGCAGATTGGCATCATTTGTACAAATTTCAAAGCCCTACATGCCATAATGCTTTCTGTAAAATTTGGTCAAATTCTGTTAAGTGGCTTCTGAGAAGAAGTAATTTAAAGGATTTTCCATTTATAATAATGGCAGCCATATTTGATGGTGAATCAGAATCATTTACACAAATCTGAAATCCCTTATTACCAGAATGCTGTCAATTTGATAAATTTCTACCGTGCAGTTTCTGAGAAGTTGTTTAAGTTTCTTCTATTTTTAGTAATGGCAGCCACATTTGATGGTGGATTGGCCTCATTTTTGTCAAAATCTGAAAATGTTTTAATGCAAGGTAGCCCTTCTGTAAAGTTTGGTCAAATTCTGTTGAGCAGTTTTGCACTAGTTGCTTACACGTGTTTATATTTTTAGCAGCATTGACGATATTTGATTGTGGATCAGTATAATTTAAAAAAAAAAAAGAACTCAAAAGGTGTTCATGCCACGATGCTTTCTATCAAGTCAAATTCAATTCAGTGGTTTTCGATAGGAAGCCATTTAGAAGTTTTTCTATTTTTAGTAAAGGTTTCCAACTTTATCGGTAAATTGGCATAATTTATATAAACTTAAATGTCTTCATGCCAGGATACTTTCTGCCAAATTTAGTCAAATTCTATTCAATAGTTTTGGAGAAGTCATTGAAAGATTTTTCATTTTTTAGTAATGGCCACAATTTTTGATGCTGGTTCAGCATCATTTGTACAAATTTGAAAGATCTTCATGCCAATAGGCTTTCTGTCAAATCTGATAATTTTGGCAAGGTTGAATCAAGGTTTTTCTATTTGTAGTAGCAGTCACTATATTTAATGGCAGATGAGCATTAGTTGTATAAAACTGAAAGCCCTCTGCCTGGATGCTCTCTTGTCAAATTCTGTTTACCGTTTTCAATAAGTCACTTAAAGGTTTTTCTTTTTTTTTTAGTAACAGTAGCCATATTTGATAGTGGATGTATAAATTTTAAAGGTCTTCATGTCAGGATGCCTTCCATCAAGTTTAGTAAAATTCTATTCAGTGGCGTCTGGAGAAGTTGTGTAAAGGTTTTTCTATTTTTAGTAATGGTGGCCATATTTAATGGTGGATCAGCATCATTTGCAAATATTTCAAAGATCTTCATGCTAGGATATTTTCTGTCAAATATTGAGCAGTCATTTAAAGCTTTTTATATTTTAACAGTGGCCATATTTGATAGCGAATCAGCTTCATTTGTACAAAAAATAGAAAGCCCTCTATACCAGGATGCTTTCGTGTCAAATCTGGTCAAATTCTGTTGACCAGTTTTTGAGAAGTCATTTAGAGGTTTTTCTATTTTTAGTAACAGTTGCCATATTTGATGGTGGTAGGGCATCATTTGTATAAATTTTAAAGGTCTTCATGCCAGGATTTGTTTCTATCAAGTTTAGTCAAATTCTATTGAGCAGTTTTGGAGAAGAAGTTGTTTATATGTTTTTGCAGTTTTTAGCAATGATGACCATATTTGATGACAGATCTGCATCATTTGCAGAAATCTTAAAGGTCTTCATGCCAGGATATTTTCTGTCAAATAAGATCAAATTCTATTCAGTGATTTTGAAGAATAAGTCATATAAAACTTTTATATTTTTAGGAACAGTGACCATGCTGTACAAAACTAGAAAGCCCTCTATAACAAAATGCTTTCTTGTCAAATTTGGTGATATTCTGTTGACCAGGGTATGAGAAGAAAGTTGTTTAAAGGTTTTTCTATTTATAGTAACAGTCGCCATATTTGATGGTGGATAGGCATCATTTGAATAAATTTTAAAGGTCTTAAATCCAGTATTTTTTTCTATCAAATGTAGTCTGCCTGTGTCTACAGAGTGTAGCATACACCTAAACTCTGCCTGTATCTACAAGGTGTAGTATACATCTAAACTCTGCCTGTATCTACAGGGTGTAGCATACACCTAAACTCTGCCTGCGTCTACAGGGTATGGCATACAACTAAACTATGCCTGTGTCTACAGAGTGTGACATACACCTAAACTCTGCCTGTGTCTACAGAGTGTAGCATACACCTAAACTCTGCCTGTGTTATCTACAGAGTGTAGCATACACCTAAACTCTGCCTGTGTCTATAGGGTATAGCATACAACTAAACTATGCCTGTGTCTACAGAGTGTAACATGTACCTAAACTCTGCCTGTGTCTACAGAGTGTAGTATACACCTAAACTTGGCCTGAGTCTACAGAGTGTAGCATACACCTAAACTCTGCCCGTGTCTACAGGGTGTAGCATGCACCTAAACTCTGCCTGTGTCTACAGAGTGTAGCATACACCTAAACTCTGCCTATGTTCAGCCTGCATCAAATAAGTCAATCTTTTTCAAAGTTTGTGATGAAAGATGAAAACAAGTCCAAGACCATTACTTAACACGTGTTAAACTACAATTATCTTCAAGAAGCAAGAAAAATGTAAACCCATTACCACCAGAGATCTATATTTTTTGCCTATCAATACTTTAAATAAAACTATGTTGAAATTAAAGAATAACTACAGCTTAGGTTTATATTGATTTATAGTACTGTATATACTCACTTATAAGTTGAGACCAACTGCAAACTGCACAGATCCAGATCTGCCATTGCATAATGCACCGACAGATCTGGGTTCATGCAGTTTGTTAGGAGTAATCAGTAGAACAAGCAACACAGACTTTGATCTGTTGGTGCATTATGAGACAGCAGATCAGGGTCTATGTTGTTTGCAGTTGGACTTGACTTATAAGCGAGTATAGACTGTATACCAAAAGAATTTTCAAGTGAATTTTGATACATCATTCACATGCTGTCTACAAGATTAACAGAGTAAGAACTCATCAGATGTCTTCATTGCAAGTTACACAAGTGCTCATAAGATATGAAACTTATAAAACCAGTGGAATAACATTGTAGACCATGTGCTTCTTGTAGCAAGTGGCATATATACAGTATTACTGAATACGTTTAATAAATTTCACATTTAAAGAACACGAGTTTAAAATTCTATTAATTGGCAAAGACAATACCTTAGTGAACAACACTGTGACATTGCTGTTTCTAGAGTTATTACACAATGCAGAATAGCCAACAACACTGTGACATTGCTGTTTCTAGAGTTATTACACAATGCAGCATAGTCAAAAACACTGTGACAGTGCTGTATCTAGAGTTATTACACAGTGCATCATATCAACATTTATGACATGAAGTTATGATGGTAATACAGTCAGGAGAATATCATGTGATGGGATCAATAAATTAAACAGCCATAACACTGTAGCATGCAGTCTATGTTATAACATGGAACAAAAATACTCAATCTGAGCAAATTTACACAGTCTTGAATAGATGATTACATGCAATAATGTATGCTGCATAATGATTTTTGTTCGATATGACTAGTAAGAACTGGTTCAAGATTGCACAGCTACATCTAATAAATACAGCAGGGCCTCTGTTATCCAAACTCATCAATAGAGATGAAATTGGTGTAGATAACTGAGAGTTCATCAAGTCTATATTTACATATATTAGAAATATTAATGGAACAAGTTTTTTTTATCCAGTCATACCCACAAAATTTTGGATATGAATTAAGATTCAGATAGTAGAGACTTTACTGTGCATCATTATAGAGACATAGTTTATCATATTGTATAACTTATTTTTACTATATAATTTGTTATACACTCGGAATTCTTTATTCAGCAGTACTCTGAAATGTGGTATCCAACATAATGCTGTTATGAATAAACATTGCTCCCAAAAGTTTTGTAAGTTATTAAAGAGAAATGGTTTAAAAAGTTTTTATTTTAAGAAAACTAACTTCCTTCTATGTTTTCCATTTCCATTATCCATTAAGCTCTGACCATTTGCATGTACAATACATGTATACTATATATAAACAGCTCTTCAAACCTTTCAATTTCTTAATCCATCAGTGTCCATTAAAGTCATCACACATAATATGTTCACTTATTTTGTTTTGCTGGTTAGTTAAAGGTTCTACAGAATGATTTCACTCAATATGAAACAGTAAGGAACAGTAATTTACATCTGTATTACCTGATCAAAGCCAGCAACACTATGCTACAAAACAAACAACAGGGGATGATTGGGAATAAATTTTCTTAGAAAGAAAAAAAACAAACAACAGAATTTGGACCTTTTACATGGAGGTGCTTTGGTGCATTAAAACCACCACCATGACTTCCAAAATGACAGACTGCAATCTACAATTTATTTTACACTAGTTTCGAATTAATTGCTGCTAATATGGATTTAACTTATTCATTTTATGTTTAAAGCATTAACACCACATCATAATCAATCTTTATGGTATGTTATATAGGTCAATTACAACTTGGGGGAGGGAGAGAAGCATAACAAGTCAGCAGTATGAATTTATCACCTTACTTGTTAAATAACGGGATTTCAAAGTCTCAGATAACTTACTGAGCAGTTTCTTGACTCCTGACAACAGCTTTATAAAGAATTCAGAGTGTATATAAGAGGGTCATGGACAAGTCGCAAGTGTACTTTCAAAAATTAGCAAAAAGGAAATATTTCCAAAGGTGTAAAAGATATCTATAACTCCCTGGATACTGAATAGAAATGCTCTAATCTCATTATACATAAACCATATCTGGCACCATAAAAGGATATGCAAGAAATAAATTTCAATAATGATATTATTTGTGAAGCTTAACTTTGATTCATCTTACTGTCATGAAACTACAATAACTAGATTCATGATTTTCAAGTAAAAATACAATTTCATTCATGATAAATAAATGCATCTCTCTACTAACATTAACAACAACAATAACAAAAACAAATATGTCATTTCTTGCACTGCCCCTTATCAGCACTTCCATAGCATCCTTAAACATACTAATCATTCCAATGATTCCTAGCCACTAATACTTCTTCATTATTCACTGCTGTAATCATCTTCATTATTCAGTTATAATCATCTTCATTATTGACTGTCATAATCATCTTCATTATTGACTGTCGTAATCATCTTTATTATTGACTGTTGTAATCATCTTCATTATTGACTGTTATAATCATCTTCATTATTGACTGTTGTAATCATCTTTATTGACTGTAATAATCTTCATTATTCACTGTCGTAATCATCTTCATTATTCACTATCATAATCATCTTCATTATTCATTGTTGTAATCATCTTCATTATTCACTATTGTAATCATCTTCAATATTCACTGTCATAATCATCTTTTTTATTCACTGTTGTAATCATCAAAATTTTCTCCCTGAACCACTTCTGACTGATGATAACGCTCTCTACTGGCAAAGTCTGCATTATCCTCAGTGAGTTGAGCTGCCAAAGTGCTGACTGCTGGAGTACTGGGAGCTACCACAATTTGTTCATTGGAGTTATGTCCCCTGGAAAATAATAAATTGCATATATAGTGGAGTTCTCTTCAGACAAACCACCATGGGACCAATTCAATTTTTCATTTAAAAATTCATTCAAAAGGGGAAAAATTGCAAAAGTTATAAAATCATTTGGACCCAAGTTAGTATTTCACAAAAAATAACTACAGTACTGTGAACAGAGCATTATATGCCTCCCCATGTTTAACAGTGCTCTATGCAGATAACTGACATTTTTGTGCAGAAACCAAAACCATTCTTTTTCTTTCACTCAGTGACGTTGACCTTACCCTTTTGACTCCAAAATAATTTTTTGAGGGAAAGCAGTTAATATAAAAAAAGTGTTACCATTTGTTTTAAGGATTTTACACGTGTTACCTTTATTTTTTTATTTTATATACATTTTACAGAATATTGACATCTTTACATTTATCTTGTTGTGCATCATATTGACATCTTCCTAAATTTCTGTGCAATGCAATTTTACATTTTTCGAACTTTACCTTTAGCTGGCACCATATAGCCAGTATTGTACTGAGGTGTTGTAATATGCTGCTACATACATGCATCACGTTGGTCAAATATGAGGTTTACAGGTTCATAAAATGAATATTCACCTGAACAAAAATCAATAATTGTATATTATTCATTGGTATCATATTCCATATTGAACAATGATCAAAATTAATATTAATTCTTCACTTTCAAAATTCCATATTTAACAATGATCAAAATTAATATTAATTCTTCACTTTCAAAATTCCATATTGAACAATGATCAAAATTAAATAATTCTTCATTTTCAAACTGGAATTCCAATTAAAATACATTAAACTAATAGGAAGTGTAAAATATAACCGCATATTTAGATGATGTTCAAAAGCCTCATGGCATGACAACATCCACCCTGGAGATATGTAAACACCCATCACTAATTTGGGAGGTTACTGTAATGACGGTAAGTCTTGGGACACGAAAAATAAATAAAAAAATGTTCGTGTCCCAAGACTTATATACATGTAAAATATATAAAATTTTCGGTGTCCCAAAACTTGTAGACACAAAAAAATGAAAAGACAAAATTGGGAAGATTGCCATACGTCACACAGCAGTGACCAGCTTGTTCAATTACCACATCAACAAACTGTTATAAACTACTATGATTGTTTTATGTTATTATTTTGCATGTGCATATTTTCCGATTTCTCCAACATGGTTTAACATAAAGGTAAATAAAGACTTCATAATTCACGGGCCACTTACATTTAACGGATGACCTGTACTATAGT
The DNA here is from genome assembly GCA_029931535.1 of Margaritifera margaritifera. Lineage (NCBI taxonomy): Eukaryota > Metazoa > Mollusca > Bivalvia > Unionida > Margaritiferidae > Margaritifera > Margaritifera margaritifera. The sequence goes on from JAQPZY010001028.1 coordinate 106,073, forward strand.
GTACAGTACTTACACAGTGCAAATCGTACCTGATGTCACTTATATCCTTGTTTATTTCCAAAAATATTCGATGCAGATTTTGCTTTTTTCATTGTTTTTATCAAATCGCATTCTTCCAGATTACATTTCAGCTGCACGTTCATTACTGTTTCATTTATTTGGATTTACGTGCTCTACAGTTACTGTTTTTCAGTGGTATAAGCGATCCTACAAAGTGATGTAATCTATATGAAAAGGCACGAGTGTTTAATTATATAAAGCACATAAGCAGCATAAATTCAAATAACTGTCATATATTCATGAAAGAATGATCATAATATATGTTAAAATTCTGAATATAGATCGATTAAGAGCATCATTGATCCATTTTAGTTTTGTTTCGGCTTCACAAAATGATAATTTTACACACATTATTCATGCCACTTTGATTTTGGCAAGCTGGTTGTTTTGGCAATCCAGGCCAGTTAATTGTTAAAACCCTGAAACTGACTCGGGTAAAGAAGAATTTTGTCCGGCGGCAATGCAGGTACTTTGATGTGTGATTGGCTTCCACTGTGTAATATTAGCACGATTACCGTAGCTGAGTAAACATGAACTTATTTAAGGCCGCTTACATCAAAGCAAACTACACTACAGCTCACGTGATTTTTCGGAACTCCATGCATCGCGGTGGGGGTGGAGAGTGAGTGGAGAGGATTAAGAAAAACCCCTCCACCATCACTCTACGCGTCCTGACGGAGTTGTAGCGGAGTCTCGCGGAGAATAGTCCTGCACACCATGCTTTCTCGCGGAGTCCCATCCGATCACCACCGCGGAGTGGACGTGGTCTCGATAATATGGGCGTGGTTTACTGTTTATTACCCATGCAAGCAGAGGTTGAGAGAGAGACGGTGGGGGTGGGGGGCAACGATTTATCTACATCATTATCCCACTGGGGAGCAATTTGCTAACTTTTTGATACTGAAAAAAACTTAGTAATTCAGTTAATTATAAATATCTCCTTGTTCTAACGAAGATAATGTATGATACATAGTGCCAAATCATATTTTAGATGATGATAACGTAATGACAATGCCTCATAAACTGTATTAATACTACATTTTGCGCAAGGAATCTAATTTCTTTTTCTTCAATACTATGTTATCGGGATCTAAACATGCATTCATATCCTTATTTATTTTTCAGTAAACGCAATAACATTTTTTAATGATCATATGAAAGTCAGTGATATTGTACTACCTGCAATGAAAAGAACGATAAACATCGAAGAAATTAATAACAAAGCTGCAGTCATACCTGACTGAAGTGAAACAAAATCGCACAAGTTCCGATGGTTACTCCATGCATGAGTACTCATTCACATATTGTATGATTTTTTCTGACATCCAATCGCTTAAATAAAGCATTATTAAGATTTCACATCGTTATTTTATTTTAAACTGTACTATTTTGCATTAATTACCAAAGTAGCGGGGTTTTTTTTAAAAATCACAAAAGGTCGCAAAAGGTCATCCTAGATACATGTAGTTGACACGTGCAAGTAACCTAGCACAATAGAAGCCATGAACACTGCGTGTTTTCTTTGATATTGACGTGTTAATTTCATGTGCTAACTGTTAACCTAAAAGTACAACAGCAACGGATCTGTGGGTTTGTTTTCTTTGCCATTGATTTGACAAACTTGCGCATCTGATGAAATTAATGTTTAACTTTTTCTTTTCTGTTCGTTTTCCTATTGCATAATATGCATAATACAGAAAAATAAGATGAATAATTTTAGATCATTAACTCTTCTTAGTAAAGTCCCCCCCCTCTCTCATAAAATATGGAATCCAAATCACTACTGCACAAGTTATCGTAAACTGAAATCTGGAAAAGTTTGCAAGTGGTAAGAAACAGAAACACGCTCAATAACCAAAGGTTCTAACAGTCACAAACAGGAAACTGCATTCTTTAATATCTTCTGCGTAAAAATAATTAAAAGAGTATATTTTATTTTTATATTTTCGCTGTAGGAAAATGAGCAAATAATAGGATACACGTGGAGACAATACATCCATGCAAAATGCTCTAAACTTGTTGGAAATTAAAATCTCTGAACATCTCAGATTTTAGAATTTTCCATATTATTTTTCACTTCAGTAATAAGCCGAGTTCAGATTAATTACTAACAATTATCAAACTTCCGTTGTTAATGGTGGGACCATAATTGCGGCTGTAAATTAGAAGACGCCAAGTCTGATGGCTTCGTGTGATAAAAACACACTGTTCCCAAGCTGAAACTTACATCATCCTTTGATGCAAACCCTAGTTAATATTTTACAACAGTGTTCACAATGGTCACTGCCTTGATTTCTGTAGAACATCCGCTGAAGTCAAGTCTTTATTAGGGAGAGACAATTGAATTTTCCCATGGGGGGGGGGGGGGGTAAATGCATGAAAACAATCGTCTTTCTCTGATTTTTGTAGTAGACGTTAATCCGTTCCATATTTCACTTAAAATAAATAAATATTGTGATGAAAGAACAAAAAATATCCCAGTCGAAAAAAACAAAACAACATATAAACCCCATATATTAAATAGTCAGTCCCTTACAGTACACATGCGCTTATAATATTCAGCCTCGTGACTCTGCTATTACATCTTAAAGACTAAGCACGCGGTTTGCATTTCAGTGTAAATTCAGTGTTTTAGGTTTGTTGTTGTTGTTGTTGGGGGGGGGGGGGTAAGCAGAAGCGGATGTCAATTTGGATTTTAATTGTCCATATCTCAGAGAATTAGTTTCCTTTGGAACAAAATGATAAATTTATTCTGCTTGAGAAGCTCAGCAATGTGTGCTTCTCGTCAAGTCAGTGCATAAGTTTGTTAATATTTCTTTAAAATAAATTAAAATCATAAACTTATTGCAAAAGAAGTCAATCAACCTTTTATAAACAGTAATGTGTACTGAATATACAAGACTTTTGAAATTATTTTTTTATTGTCCAAATATATGATCGAAATAAAAACGACTGATTCTTCAGATGGTATCCGGTTGTAAATCACTCTTGACGTCTCAGTCTTTCCATAGGTGGCCTTCATTCATTGGCTGTTCAGATGTCAATCAGTAATGTCGACTAGCCTCTCCACGGTGGAGTTTACATTGGTGTGCCTGCCAAAACGCGGTGGTGATTTGTAGATATTTATGCTAATTTATGCCTCCACCGCGGAGTGCTATCGCGGAGCTAAAGTGGAGGGGATTAAGTACCCCACTGCGATGCGCGGAGTTCCGAAAAATCACGTGAGCTGTACTGTACCACTGAGTTTTTATTTTAAAAGCATAATTTCTTAAACTTCTTTATCGTATTTTAGAGATATTATCTAAGTTTAGTGCAGTGGTGCCTATGATTCGAATCCAATGTATGTACTTCATTCATCACAAGTAAAATCTTTAATGTACACGTGGTGATGCCATGATGTAAACATGCGCACAATAAATGCGAGAGCTGAAATAAACACTATTTTCGTTGTTCTCATACTGGCATCAACCCCAATAATTACAGGTGACTTTTGACAATTTTATTGCAATAATGCATAAACTGACAATAGCAAACTAGAGCACAAAAGGGAGAAGTTATTGCTGACTAGGAATAACATACCGCTAATGCTCAATTGTTGTCATCGTCTGATTAAATTATACATATTTTAATTTGGTAGAAATAATAAGAAAACGGAGAAAAATTCAATGTATTTATTGACTCTTCAAACAAATTATAATAATTTACAACATTGCCATCAATAATTCATAATGAGGGTCCCTTAACAACCATGAAGTTATGTTTACTTTACATGGTGTTATGATCGATAAAATATGCCGATCGATCAATAGAAAGAAAAAAATGTTTTAGGTGTCCCAAGACTTATAGTAAGTGAAAAAATTGCTTTAACTTCGTGTCCCAACTTTTATAGGTAAAAAAAATTACTTTTGAAAATAATTAAGGGTGTCCCAAGACTTATAGTGTCCCAAGACTCACCGTCATTACGGTATTTGATAACTAAGAAATAATGACAGATTGAATACACACCTGCAGCATCTTTGTATACCGAACTTGATCCACTCATACAAGTTAAACTCTGCTATACCTGTTATAATAAATAAAAAACATTATGATGGTTTACCATAAGATTAGTATCAAGAAATAAATACAGAAATCATACATTATGTATAATTTTCATGTAAAGATTAAGATAAGCTATAAATATGTGTGCACTATACTAATGACCTACAGAGCAAGGTTGTGCAGAATAAGAGTGTGTCACCTGCATACTGTTCATAATATATCCCAATGTATTTGCAACTTGTACAAACTTTAACACAAAATATTTATGATGTACATGCATGTGGAAGCTTGATGCTGTCTCTGTTACTGTCATCACTGGAAAAGTGATACCTATGTCTTGCCAGCAAAATGGAGGACCAAGTGGTATGTGTATATATATATATATATATATATATATATATATATATATATATATATATATATATATATATATATATATATAGAGAGAGAGAGAGAGAGAGAGAGACAGACAGACAGACAGAGAGATAGAGAGAGAGAGGGAGGGAGTGAATGATTCATTAAAGTGGTTATTTCTCAATAGATCTTAGAAGTTGGCTCTTTTGCAAGATACTCGTCTTCTGATCGACTGATTGGGAGCTCACCACCCCAGAAAAGGATTAAGTAAAGCCAATGTAATCGATTGGTGCCTTCAATAGGGAAACTTTAAACAGCATACAACTTTTTAAAACTGTTATGTTTTTATATCAGAATAGTGTTCATACATGTTTTTTTCTGGTATCAACATTGGCAAATCCCTCAGGTGTGTTGCAACCCTTGCCCTTTGGGCTCAGGCTTCAGCAATCCCCTTAGGATTCTGCAGTCACTGATACCAGAAAAACATGTGATTCCTATATTGAGAAATAATCACTTTAGTGAATCGTTCAGTACAGTATAAAATGTTTTTTTTCTGAGGAATAATGCAACTACCAGATGTTTGACAGGTAAATACATCCAATTACAGATTCTAAACCATATTTTCATTGATACACAAAAGTGAATACACAGTGGTTACTGCAGAGCATATGAGTTGCAAAATCCACTTTGTGTGCATTGTTATTTCTATTGCTCTGAATGAATACGACGTATTAGGGCAAGAGAGCACATTTTATTTCTCTACTTGAAAAATGCCTTTCTTCTTCTGTGTGACTGAAGAACCTAACAGGATTGCATATTTTCAGTTAATACACACGCAATGCGAATGCAAGAGTCATTTATTTTGGGTGCAGTCCAGAAAAAGGATAAGTATAACACATCTGGGAATTAATGGCATGTGAAATCTGATACTGATGCATGAATACAGCCACAATTGTACACCTGGTCGAACAATGCTGCGCATGCATTTTTATGTAAGAATAACTTGTAAAAAGTGGCTGATGTGACCTGAATGTAATTTAGACATCGAATGTATTAAGTGTTGACCTTGTGTGATGTCACAATACTAGTTACACCTGTGATATAAAAAAATATGAAATGAATTTACGAAAAGTCACAAAAAATGAACATTTTAAGAGAAAAGTAAAATGTATTTATATTACAGGGAAGGAAAGAATGTTCTCAGATGTAGCCCCCTTGCTGGAGCAAACAACATTTACATTTCCCCTGTTTGCTGTTCTGTTTCCCTACCACTACTTAATATTTCCCAGCACTGGAGATTTTCCTGCGCTCCCTATCTCATGGTATCAAGGATGTTAATATATGCAACATAGAAGCAGGATGTTTGAATATAAAACAGAAATTCTAATATACATAGCATTTACTTTCCTTATTGGAACTACATTTGGTGGAGTTTACATTATCAACAGTAATTTTACTACTTATCATTTGTCTTCTGCAAGTGTAAATTCTTGTTAAAATTGCACTTCATACATACCCATATTAAGCCGACACATGCTGTGTAATTTTTCTTTGCATACATTACAAACATTCCATTTTATTCTTTGGGCTGCATTTTCCTTATATGATTACTCATTTCTTTCTACTACCTAGTTTGTGGGGGTTGGTGGCCCACCTTTGGGCCAATTGTAATTAAATAAATTCAGTGTCAAAACATTATGTTGAACTCATGACTTTTACAAATGCTACATATAGTAAAATTTCTACCAATCAAAGTCAATATTAAGTCATGTATTTACATTTAAAATGTTCAAGTAATTACATTTTTTTGGGGTGGTAGTCAATTTCATCTAAACAGAGCGTTGTAATACATCTTACAGACTCAAATAAGTACCATGTAAACTCGCTTATAAGTCAGTTCCAACTGTAAACAACATAGACCCTATTCTGCGTGTCGCCTAATTCACCAGGAGATCAGGGTCTAAATTGTTTGTTCTACTGATTACTCCTAACAAACTGCACAGACCCAGATCTGCCACTGCATTATGCGATGGCAGATCTAAGTCTATTCAATTTACAGTTGTACCCGACTTATAAGCAAGTATAAATGGTAGTAACCTATACTAGGTTGTTACCTACGACATACTCTGCAAAGGCCGAGGTACACATCAACATAAATTAAGCCTAGCCAAACAAAATTGCATTTCTGATGTTACAACCTCGCAATATATAGAGGATATTTTCTTTTCCTATGTTAATACTGGATATATTTCATCGTGTGGTACAAAAAACGTGATATTTTAACGAGTGGCAAAGCCACGAGTTAAAATATACCAGTTTTTGGTACCACAAGATGAAATATATCCGGTATTAACTCAGGAAAAGAACATTTTCTTTTTATTATATACCAAAGTTTCTCCAGAATCGAAGCTTAGAAGATTAAACTCACTATTCAGCACCACACTCCACCGCCCACCCACCCCTTTTTTTGTAAATTCACCTCACTTTCATACGCTGGTCATATAAATATCAGTGACTTAAGACATCGGTATGATTGGGTTGACCTAATCTGTTGCAGTAAATTATATTTTTATCATTTTGGAAACTATTTTATCATATTTGACCACAAAGCAAGTCCGATTCATCAATGCATCACAGCGGGTTTATCATTGTTGTCAAGGAAGTAAGGGGAAATAACTTCATAGAGACGTGAACGGCGTCGACTCAAATTTCGTCAGCAAAAATTAATTTCCATGTCTGAAATGTAATGCAGTTTCTGTTTATTTGTTCTAGCTCATCAAGTGCTCATTTTTGTTGCTACAGGTATAACATCTGTAGGCACACACAATCCAGTGTCGCAGGGCATGATGGGAAATCTTATATTTTCACATGTGAAATATAAGGATATATTTTTCACATGTGAAAATATAGGAATCAAAAAATATGAAAATTATTTCGCCAATAAGTTTCTATATTTCACACTAAAGTATATAATAAAAAATAACCATTTTACTCAAAAGACTAAAACCTTTTTATATCACAGGAAAAGACATAAAGTTCTCAGGTGCCGCCAACTTACTGGAGCAAACACAATTTACTTTCTGTTTCACTCCTACTTCCTAGTATTACCTAGCATTGGGGATTTTCCTGATTTCCTTATCCCACTGTATCAGGGATGACCATTACATGAACAGGGCAGAAATGACTGATCATTTTGTGATTTCAGCTGGAGTGGACATCTGGACACCTGGATGGAGGTGGGTGGCCAAAGCATCACTAGTGCATTAAAAGCCATTTTTCCTTTGTCTTAACAAGATAGTTATCATTTGGCTTAATTAACATTATCCAATTTAAGCTTCTGATATTTTCAACATCCTTCCTCCACTCCACCAACATTGTCAGATTCTCTGCTTCTTATCATTAACTTTCCTCCGGTGTGTGTGTGGGGGGGGGGTCAGTGGCCCACCTTTTTGCTGATAGAAATTAAATACATTTATTGTCAGAACAATATGTTCATGACTTTGGGAAATGATAAAAACAGTAATTTATTCTTCAAATCAAAGTCAATTTAAATTTTTTTAATTAAAGTTTACCGGACTGGTAGTAGTTTTCATCTAAATGTAGACATGTAATATCTCTTATAGGCTCAAATGAGTTAGGTAGCCTGCATAGGTCTGAGTATTCCATACAACACACTTTGCATAGGTCTGAGTATTCCATACAACACACTTTGCAAAGGTCTGAGTATTCCACACAACACACTTTGCATAGGTCTGAGTATTCCATACAACTTACTTTGCAAAGGTCTGAGTATTCCACACAACACACTTTGCATAGGTCTGAGTATTCCATACAACACACTTTGCATAGGTCTGAGTATTCCATACAACACACTTTGCAAAGGCTATAGTACACAGTGACATGAAAAAAACCTACCCTAGCCTGTACTTCCAATGTCATGACCTTTTGGTATAAATATCTTGTCATGAATATGAAATATACAGCAAAAGCAATTTTATGTTGAACCTATATGGACTGGTGATATAATTATGTTTTACAAAATCTTGAGATAACTGGTAAAACAATTTTCAGTGTCAAAGAACATTAAAAAGATATATTTACCTGGGAAGTACCCTGGACTGGCCTGGCCAATGTATATGTATATTACCAAAGCAACCAGCATTTCCCCCAGCGCATAGGCCCATTGAGTTCCAAACATGATGACAATGCACAGTACAGCCTTAATAAAATTAACCATGATCATAACCATATTTACACAGTACAGCCTTAATAAAATTAACTATGATTATAACTATATTTACACAGTACAGCCTTAATAAAAATTACCCATGATCATAACCTTATTAACACAGTACAGCCTTTATAAAAATTACCCATGATCATAATATTTACACAAGACAGCCTTAATAAAATTAACCATGATCATAACCATATTTACATAACACAGCCTTAATAAAATTAACCATTATCATAAGCATATTTACACAGTACAGCCTTAATAAAATTAACCATGATCATAAGCATATTTACACAGCACAGCCTTAATAAAATTAACCATGATCATAACTATATTTACACAGCACAGCCTTAATAAAATTAACCATGATCATAACCATATTTACACAGTACAGCCTTAATAAAATTAACCATCATCATAACCATATTTACACAGTACAGCCTTAATAAAATTAACCATGATCATAACCATATTTACACAGTACAGCCTTAATAAAATTACCCATGATCATAACCTTATTTACACAGTACAGCCTTAATAAAATTACCCATGATCATAACCATATTTACACAGTACAGCCTTAATAAAATTACCCATGATCATAACCTTATTTACACAGTACAGCCTTAATAAAATTAACCATGATCATAACCATATTTACACAGTACAGCCTTAATAAATTAACCATGATCATAAGCATATTTACACAGCACAGCCTTAATAAAATTAACCATGATCATAACCATATTTACACAGTACAGCCTTAATAAAATTACCCATGATCATAACCTTATTTACACAGTACAGCCTTAATAAAATTAACCATGATCATAACCATATTTACAAAACACAGCCTTAATAAAATTAACCATCATCATAACTATATTTACACATTAGTTTTATAATGTGCACCATATACACAAAACTAAGTAAGTGCTTGTTTCCAAGTCTACAGAAAGAACAAGTTTAATATATCAAAGGCATATGTCATGGTTGTTTTCATGGGGTACCAATTTTCATGGATTTTGTAGTTGCTACAAACCATGAATTTAATGACACAACAAACAATGATCCTTTCAAGGAAATTATATCACATCTTCCCAAAACCACGAATTAAAGAACTTACATTTGATACTTTTGCAAAACCACAAAAATAAATCTGATACTCATGAAAATAAATGAATTGACAGTATTCCGATTTTTAAAAATAAAATCTGCTTTGAGATACAGTTTATATCTTATATCCTCCCATAGAAGCTATATATGTGTTACAGTATTAATTAAACATTTTCATTTTGTATTTCTTCTGTTTTACTGCAAACCTTATTTTTGACTTTTAAGGGAATGAAATGTGCATTATGCTATTTGAACATTTCTTTTTTTGTAAAGCTGGGATAAATAGATGATGAATTTACTTACTCCAAGCAAGGACAGCCATCTATTGCACAAAAATGAGTACCAGGAACGTGGCTGCTTAGTAATTTCTGTATTTGGAGAGTTTTTACTTTCACCTGAAAAAAAGAGAAGACGACAAACAAATTTAATAAACTCTAACCTGCTCTGTGCTTGGTAATATTCTGTAGAGGGTATACAAACATATCAAGTTCTACAGCTAACTTCTAAAGTTAAAAGCTGAATATTCTAGAAGACTTTGAAAGCAGTGCTGAACAATATCCCCCCCCCCCTCCCATTATCATGATGCAGTCTGGAGAAATTGTATTTGAGAGTCCAAAATCATGTTTTTTTTGTGTGACACACTGTGACTGGTATGTAAAACGAAACAAAACTTTAGCCATTTCAAAACAAACCAGCTTTACATCTTAACATGTCAGATCATTTGAAATGCTAAAATATTAATGTTTCTAAACAGGATATAATGATGGTAATTTACAATGCTAAAACAGGATATAATGATGGTAATTTATTACTCCATGAAAGAGACTTTATTTTGAACAATTACATTACCAAACTTTGGTCAAATTCTGTTGAGCAGTTTTTGGGAAGAAGTTCTTCTAAGGTTTTACTATTTTAGTAATAGTGGCCATATTTCATGGCAGATTGGCATCAATTGTACGAACTTGAAAAAAAACCTTTATGCCAGGAAACTCTATGCAAAATTAGGTTGAAATTTGTGCAGTTGATTTTTTTTAGAAGTTTTAAATAGCAAATGTTGATGGACAATGGACGACACATGCCAGACACAAAGCCATACCATAATCTAGCTTGGCCTTATGGCCAGGTGAGCTATGGCAGCCATATTTGATGATGGATCAGCATTATTTGTATCAAACTAAATGACCTTTATGTCAGGATGGTTTCAGTCAAATAAGCTTAAATTTGGTTTAGTGGTTTTTGAGAAGAAGTCGTTTAAAGGTTTGCTATTGTTAATAATGCTGATTATATTTGATGGCGAATTGGCATCATTTGTAAAAACTTAAATGGCCTTCTTGACAGGTTACTTTGTCAAATTTGGTCAAATTCTGTCCAGCAGTTTTTGAGAAGTCTTTAAAAGGTTTTTCTATTTTTAGTAACAACAGTCATATTTTATTACAGATTGGGATCCTTTGTACAAACTTGAAAGATCTTCAAGCCAGGATGCTTTCTGTCAAATTTGGTCCAATTCTGTTCAGTGGTTCTTGAGAAGAAGTTGTTTAAAGGTTTTTCTATTTTTAATAATGGCAACAATATTTAAAGGCAGATCTACATCATTGATATAAACTGAAAGGTCTTCAGGCCTGGATGCTTTCTGTTAAATTCTGTTGAATGGTTTTAAAAAAAATATTCTATTTTTAGTAACTGCAGCCATATTTTATGGTGGATTAACCTCATTTCTAGAAATCTGAAAGGACTTCATGCCAGGATGATCCATGCTAAATTGGTCAAGTGTTTTTTGTTTAAAAAAGAAGTTAAAAACAGCAAATGCAGATGGACAATGGATTCAAAACAATACCATAAGCACACTTGGCCTTTACAGCCAGCTGAGGTAAACATAAATACACTTGACTGTGGATGGTGGGAAGGTGATGGGTTGGAGCAGCTGCCATTTATGAGTGAGATAGAATTTAAAAGAGGAATAAAAGACAGTTATAGTATTAAATGTTACCTTGTCCAAGAAGTAAATATGATGAATCACTTTGTTCTGAAACAATGTCGGTCGACTTAGAATGTTTTGTAGCATCAAAGTCGGCCTCTGGTGTAAGAGGTGATGATGCACTTTGATTGGTTTCTTGAATACGATGGTGCTGTCCTCTATGGGTCAGTCTCTCTGGGAATAATTTATCCAAATCAACAGCGAATTTCTCAAAGGAATCTTTATTGCGGTAAGGGTAGGTTGTTGTGGCTGATCCATACCCAACCACTCCATTGGGTATCTCCATGCTTTTTCTGCGTTCCTGCACTTTTGGTCCGAATCGAAGTTCTAGTTCCAGGCGTTTGTCATAACTCATTGCAAGAGCAAAGTAAGAATAGTTCACAGCACAGTAACACATCATAAATGCAGTTGTTGTGATGGCGGCTAAAGTGTTCACATCGCCGACAAACACAAATATTAAAGATACAAGAGTTATTAACATGAGGGCATAAACTGGCACTTTATTTGGACCTCTCTGAAAAGAGAAAAAGAGGAATGGATTATCAAACTCCAAAAGGACTATCAAGCTTTAAAGGGACTGTCAAGCTCCATAGGGACTGTCCAGTTCCAATAAATAAATGAAGAACTTACTGAAAATTTCGATATATAGGAACACAATAGGCTTGTTGGAATATCCATCTTGGATTCAAGGGGTTGACTACCAATGTATGTACAAATACATTCAAACAAAATAAAATATACAACTTGATTGAAAGCTCTCCTATCTGGAGCATCATGAAAATATCTAACAACAATCTGGTTGCTGAACAACAAAATGATTCTACTGTATGTACTCGCTTATAAGTCAGATCCAACTGCGAACTTCATAGACCCAGATCTGCTGTCGCAAAATGCACTGGTAGATCTGGGTCTATGCAGTTTATTAGGAATAATCAGTAGAACAAACAACATAGACCCTGGTCTGCCAGTGCATTATACAATGGCAGATCAGGGTCTAGGTTGTCTGCGGTTGGACATGACTTATAAGCAAGTATGGGCAGTATTGTAATTTTGAAAATGAGCTGAAATGTCTTGAATCTCTGGAGCTACCACACAACCCTTATGCAGGATTTGTATAATGCATCTTTTTACATGATGTCATACCTGCCAACTTTCCAGACAGTGTTGTTTTTTTTTCTGAGACTCAAACAGTGTTTTGTAGAACACTGCATGTGATCCAAATAAACGATGTTGTACACTGAAATTAAGTTATCTACTTATACAAGCCTAGCAAACATAACTGGAAATTCAAAATATGTTTCCTTTAAATAAAACAATACACTTCCCAGCAAAATATTGCTGGTAGGCTTAGCATTGTCATATATCATCAACATCAACACACACACACATGCATGTACATAATCACAACTACAGACATTACATAAAAATACACAAAGTTTTTGTCTTTAAAATTAACTGGACGGTGGAATACAGTATTAACATGTACTTGCTGACTTTGCTGCTCTCAATAGTTCATTGGAGGGTTTGAAAATGATGTCAGTGTCATTGCTGTTCATCTTTGTACTCGTAAGAGACTGGATTGTACTGTTTTTAAAAACTTGCACGATGATCCTGTTGAATATTTCTGTGCATTGAAAATGCTTTTTCTGCATATGCCCCAATGAAGGGTGGTGTTGCCATGTTAACAAACATTGTATACATTACTCCAGAATGATTGATGTCGATATCATGCTGGCAGTATGTGAAAAGTATCAAATGCTCCACCTTGCTGCTGAGCCTCACAAAGTCAAACTTTGTCAACAACCAGGAGGTCTGAAATTAAGTTTTGCTAAGCCTTGATCACTTTACTCATCCTTCCCTGAATCACAGCTGCATTTTGACACTTGCCTTTGCAAAAAAAAAATAGACACTTCCATACAGTTAGCTTTACCATTCCAACCACCAAAATAATCAAATTTTGCATTTTATGTATGGAATAAACTCCGACTTTAAAGAAACATTGCTGCTGATCATGAACTAGCCAATAATATTTAATAAAGATGGCTTAAAACATTTTCATTCAATGCAATGAAGTGTAATAACTTTTGTTTCTTCAACATGCATCCCCGATTTATCAAAATTGTAACAAATTGGATTCTTCCACTTTGTATACTTTACCTATGCAAATTAGCTTAATGGGATCTCCCACAGCAGTGTTCAAAGGAATAGCAAACGCAACATCAACTTAGCCGTTGTCATTCAATTAAGTAGTATGTGAAGTGGTGCTTGTTTATCTCTGACCACCTTCACCTTATATTTGCCTTTGACAATTAACCTAATAAACTTCCCAGGGGTGATAGTATTCGCTCAGAATTAAGCATGAAGCTATGCGAATCACAAGTGTTTATGATTCATACACTCTACAAGTTAAGGGCATATGTCGCAGTATCAAGAAAGGTCTCTCTCTCCTTCTTCTTTTAATAAGATTTACTGGAAAGGAAATTTCTTAATAAATTATTTTCTCTAAGAATACTTGCCTAATCACATTAACATTAGGAAATTAAATTCCACTACCTCCGAAAACAAGCTCTCCCTGAAAGACAAAAAATTAAAAAATGTCTTTCCATCTATATATCATATAGATGAAGAGAAGTAACTCTTACAGATTACCTCCCCCTGCACGCACTAGGTGGACACCTGTCTCACAAATGTTTACCAGTTTAAGGTTGAGCAAAAACCAAGTACAGGATGCTCACATTTGTGGGAAAGGGGGGGGAGAGGGATTGATAGCAATGTTATCGGATAATGTTCTTGCTGAAACATAATTTACAAACAAAATTCCTTTCTCCATCGAATACATGACCTGATCACATTAACATCAGGAGAATAGGTAGGAAGAGGAGGAGGAAATGAATGAGCATCCAACCTCTACCCACAAAACCCTCTAGGAACACAATGTCTGCTCTCCTGAAAGGAATAACTTCTCCTAATGTGAAGGCAGCATGGCTAAAGATTATGCATTTATACTTATGTGAAAGTGACCCCTATGGGGTCCCGTACCTGGCTAGCCTTACCTGCAAAAGTTTCCTGGGTGAAGCCAGTGAAAGCTTTATATCTTGCCTAGGACTGCCGTTACAAGTGACCTGTTGAGATTCAGCTCTCTCCTTTGCAAGGCCATGTCCCGTAAATAGAAGCTGGAGAAAGCCAGGTTCGCTGAAATCACGTGAATTTTGTCAGCCGAGATCTTCACGAGGAGTACCTCATCCTGCAAGAGCTCAAAGTATGCTGATCTAATAATCCACTTTAGCCAAGAAGCCAGCGCTTGTGGGGTTATATCTTGCTTTCCAGTCTTAATCAGTAGGAAGTGCCTCTGGCAGGTGCCATGGCCATTCTCCATGCGCATCCGATAGCATTTGTGAGCAGATGAATAGCTATTTTTTTATTGTCTGTGGACGACAACCTGTTCTTAAAGACGAAACCAGGTTGGATTCATGGAGAGTGCATTCAGCTTCATCACCCTGCATGCCCAAGTTAGTGATACCAGTAAGCAAGTCTTTAATGATAACAGCTTTATCAAGATCCGGGATCAAACTTGGGTGAGTTGAGCCATGTCAAGACCCAGGTGAGGTTGCATTTAGGAAACAAGGTGAGTGAGCGAGGCCTGGATAGGTCCAAATTGGAACTGGTCATAAAGATACTTGTTGCGACCAATATCGCCTCTTCCACAGAATGGAGGCCTTTGATTGTTATAGGGGCTAACTTTTGTCCTGAATGCGGGAAAGAAAGTTAGCCATCTGGGGAATAAAGGTCAAGAGTGTTGTGACATTTTAACCTGACATCAGTCAGAGAAAATGCACCACTTCCTCTCATATATGCCTTCAAAGTAGAGGGCCTTCTAGCTGTCAAGATCCTCTATTGGGCACACCAATGGTGGAACTTCCATACCATATTGCAGAATTCTGGTGATTTTGTAGCAAGTGTGTCCCCCAACCTGACAAACTGGTGTCTGTACAGATTGTGACTTCCAGCTGGGGGGATTCCAGAGGTATTCCCATCACTAGCCACTTTTTGTCTTGCTGCTGAAGCAGGAAGTGGCGGATTTCGGTTGAGATCATAATCTGGTGATCTAAATGACCTGAGATCTGGTGTGACTGTGCTAGAAGGGTCATTTGCTGAGGGCGCATGTAAAGGCAGCCAGAGCAAATCCACCACTGCATTAAGCATGCAGAAAAGCTGAAGAAACTCCCTCAAAGCAATGTATGTTCTAGCAGAAATCGTGTCTGATGCATGGACAATACAGTTAATGCATTTGACAAAGACAAACCAGGTTGAGATGAATGTACACTCCATACCTAGATGAACAAACTGCTGAGAAGGGACAAGGTCAGACTATTCCACATGGACTATCCAACCTAAACTGCAAAGGAAGGAGAGAAGATTGTTCATATCCTTGTGTGGAGAAGGATGTCCTGAAGTGTGATATGGCACAGTCTAATGTATTTGGTGAAGGCCCAAGGGCTAAAAATGAGGTAAAATGGACGGGCATGGAATTGGTACACTGCGCCATGGTAGCCAAAGTGAAGGAACTTGTAAGATACTGTGTGTATGGATATATGGAAATATGCATTGGACAGATCAAGACTGATCACGTATTTGTCATGCTGCAACGACAGATGCACAGACCATGCTGTCTCTACTTTGAAGCTAAACCAGTACCCAAGTCAGTTCAATGGCTGGACCAGTAGGTCAGCAACTGGGATGGCATATGGTACTGGACTTGCAGGTTGAGTCGGCCAGTGAAGTCAGATTTACATTCCCACACGCCCAGGCTAGCAGTGGAGTGTGTAGGGGACTTATGCCCAGTGAGCTGCGATAAGGGGGAAATTTGATCTGGTATCCTCCAATTCACCAGATGACATCTGTGATGACGAAGCTTGCTGTATAAGACATCACCTATGTGACTCCAACAAAATGTAGGCAGAATCACCCTGTAACAGCTTTCGCAGGGTCAGATGTGAGCACTATTCAGAGAATTTTCACTGGGGGTGAAAGTGGCATCATTGTGTTTCCCATAATGATAGTAAGCAATTCTGAGTTTGGATGGAGACTCAAAAGATCTTTGTCCAATGATTTGGAATGTGACCTCTTTTCATAACCCTTGAGATGTTTCTTTAAGGAACTGGACCATATCCCTTCAATCCATGAAGTACAAACACTGCATGGATGCAACTATAAACATTTTGTGAGAGTTGAGCATAGAACCAAACTTGGGGAACAAAATATCCCAGATTGAACACAGTACTGTAGTTAATCATTGGTGCGAGTGAAGCCAAACTTGGGTAATAGAATGTAGAATGTCCCACACCGAACACAGTATTGTAGTTAATCATTGGTGAGACAGAGTGATACTTTGGTAACAGAATGTTCCACACTGAACACAGTACTGTAGCTATAATCATTTGCCACATGACCTATTTTTGAATGGTAGACTTTACTAGCAGGTGGGTAACAAAGAATGCAATGGCTACCCATAGTAAAATAAATGTTCTGCAGAACATGACGTCTCACCTGCGTCCAATCAATAATGTTGGCCTGCCATCCAACTGACTTGCAAAAAACATTGATACCATCATCACTGCAATCACTGCCCGGAAAGTGATAGCTTTCACACACTGTGCTACACTGGGAAGACAACTAGAATTCCCCCTTAAGTTGTCTATGCTTGTCTTGGGTTCTAATATTGATTCTAACAGAAAAAAGAATCCACTTACGAGTAAATTTGTATTCTACATCAAGATAATGTATGTACCATAATGACGGTAAATCTTGCGACACTATAAGTCTTGGGACATCCTTAATTATTTTCAAAACTAATTTTTTGTGACTATAAAAGTTGAGACATGAAATTATAGCAATTTTTTCATGTACTATAAGTTTTGGGACACCTTAGGACTTTTTTTCCTCCTGATTGATCGGTTTATTTTATTGATTGTAATGTGATTAAAAAAATTTAAAAAAACTTAGCGGTTGTTAAGGGACATTCATTAAGAATTATTAGATGGAAATGTTATAAATGAATTGAATCGTTTGAATTTGTTTGAAAAGTCAATACATATATTTAATATTCCTCCATTTTCTTATCATTTCTACCTAATTCAAATATGTATAATTTGATCAGACGATGACAAGAATCGAGCATTAACAGGATGTGGTACCCATATTAACAGTAACTTTTCCCTTTGTTCCCTAGTTAACTATTATCAATGTATGCGTTATTGCATTAAAATTGTTGAAAGTCACCAGTAATTACGTTTTTTGCCTTGAAAATGTAAATACCTAACTCCTTAAAATGTAGTACCAGTATGACAACAACGAAAATAGTGTTTGGTTCAACGTTTGCTTTTAGTGTGATTGTGTACATCATGGCATCACCGCATGTACATTGAAGATTTTAACTTGCGCTGAAAGAAGTACATCCCTTGGTTTCGAATAATAGACACCACTGCACTAAGCTTCAATAATATCTCTAAAATGTGATAAAGAAGTGTAAGAAATAATGATTTGAAAATAATTGAAGTAACCGTAAAAACTCAGTGGTAGTCTTTGATGTAAACGACCCTAAATAACTACCTGTTTACTTAGCTATGGTAATTGTGCTAATATAATCGAGTAAAAGGCAGTTATATATCGAAGAACTGTAAAGAACCAGTGATGGCTACAAATTCAGTACATGATATGGAATCTAAAAAATTATGAAATTCAAGATTTTTTTTTAAAACTGCATGTACAAGAGGGAGAGAGAGGGAGGGCCAATTAATTCAGTAAAGCTATTATGCATGGCATCTTGTCCTTCTCAATTCACTTTTGATTTTAAAACAGTTAATTGGTGTGAATTAATGTTGCAGAACAAATGGGTACCGGCATTGCCGCCAGACAAAATTCCCTCCTTACCCAAGCCAGTTTCAAGGTTTTAACAATTAACAAGCCTGGATTGCTGTTGGAAAACAATAGACAAATCTGTCAATTATAAACAAAAGGGGATGCCGAAACAACCAGCCTGCCAAAATCAAAAGTGGAATGAATAATGTGTGGAAAATTATGATTTTGTGTTAAGCCGAAACACAAACTAAAATGGATCGATGATGATCTTAGTCAATCTATATGGCTAAAATGTGATCCGGAAGAACGTGATTTGGTAAAAACCTATAAAACAAAATCTGCATCTAATATTTATGGGAATAAACAAGAATATAAGTGATGCTAAGCACAATATGCACTGTGTAAGTACTGTAGACAATAGTACAGGTCTTCCAGTAAACTCTAAGTGGCCCATAATTTATGAAGTCTTTATTTCCCTTTATTTTATTTCATGTCAGAGAAATTAGAAAATGTTCACATGCAAAATAATAACATAAAAGGAATCATAGTAGTTTATAACAGTTTATTGATGTGGTAAGTGAACAAGAGCTAGTCACTGCTGTGTGGCATATGGTGATCTTGCCAATTTTGTTTTGACATTTTTTGCATCTCTAAGTGTTGGGACACTGAAAATGTTATATTATTTACATGCATATAAGTCTTGGGAAACAAAAAATTTTTTAATATTTTTTCACGTCCCAAGACTTACCGACATTACAGTATTAGTATGTATAAGGGTTTAATGGCACAGCTACACAATGCTGGCTATATGGTGCTAATTAAAAAGTTAAGTTCTAAAAATGTAAATACAAAGAATTGCAAAATATTTCAGGAAGATAAACCTTTTAAAATAAATGTAAACATGAAGTACTACAACCAAAAAAACTGAATGTAAAGATAACAGAATTCTGTAAAAGGTACAGTATATACTCGCTTATAAGTCAAGTCCAACTGCACACAACATAGACTCTGATCTGCTTTTGCATAATGTGTTTGTTCTACTGGTTGCTTCTAACGAAGTGCAAAGACCCAGATCTGGGTCTATATGGCTTGCAGTTGGACCCGACTTATAAGTGAGTATAGGCGGTATATAAAATTGTGGATAAAGGCAAAAAGTACAAGAAAATTGGACAATCTTGCATTTTATGATCTCTGTGTAACACTAAGATCTATGTACAGACTGTACAGCTCTTCCCCATTATAACATGTCTTGTTATAACGTGATTCTGGATATAACGCGGTACTACTATGAATCCCATGACCAAATTCACACCAATGTATAACAATAAGGGTTAAAAGAAAACAAGGTGAAACTTAGTCTTATATCTTCATTTCCTTTGCAAAACACCATAATTTACCAAATTTTGATAGTACCCGCTATACCACTGTTCAGTTTATTACGCTATTCTCAATATATCCTGGTTCCATACATATCGTGGTCTCAATATAATGCGGTTCAGTACATAATTCAGTTGGCAATGATGGACCTACAGCATTATAATGAAGGAGAGCTGTATTTCTATATTTTTCAATCTCTGAGAAAACCTTTGGAGTACGTTTCCACAAAAAAAATTATATTTGAATTAGGAGGGTGCAAGGAATATGATATGACATGCATGCACATATATTACCACCCACAAATGGTGAACAAAATGGTAAATTCAGGATTCTGATAATACAAGAACTACATCAGAAGCAGAAAGGTGTATTGATGTGCATTTTTTAACACTCAATGTGTAGTAAGGGACACGTTTCCATTATTTGCTCATAGCATCTATTAGACTCTGTTGCACAACAAATGCTGCTAAAGATGACATCAGAAAATTATATGTACAGTGTACACCCCATCATTGTGCCTTCTTCCAAATTTGTATTTCTGTACATTAATTTTATGTGAAACATGCTATGTAGAAATATGGGTGAAAATTCTGAAAAAGGGACACCAAAATCACAATAAAATGCAGCATACTGCCTAGTATTTTTAGAACTTACACCACGGCCAAGAATTCGAATGACTGGGACTACATTCTCGTTGGCAATAGTCTGAAGGATGCGTGGTGGACCATATAGACTGCCCATACAAGATGACACAGAGGAAATATAAAGCCCTGCCAGCCACAATACTCCAATAATTGACACCTGAAATTGAAGAGCAAAGATGGTCAAAGTTACAAATTTAAAAAAAAATTTAATATCTCAAGTAGAAGTTGTAATGCATTATAATTATGTACCATTGATAAGGCATCAGAGGGTGTTTAAGGTGAAATATATACAGGGTTCATACAACTGTTGGTAAAACAAATTCCAGACCTTTTCCAGACTTTTTCCAGACTGGATTGCAATATTTTCCAGACCCTCTGGCACATGTATTCGAAGTCTGTATCACTATAAATGAGCATGTGGTATCCGCATAATATAAAACAGTATCCACCAATCACAGGTGGGTGATAGGTCACATGTCTCGCCAACCACACTGAACTAGCAGGGCCATCACTAGACCAAATGGCACCCAAGGCGACGAGTGTCTTTAGCAAAATAAAACACAGCAACCCAAAAGTCCATACTTTTTCCAGACCTTTAGGGCAAAATCTTTATTTTCCATACTTTTTCCAGGTCTGGAAAAAGCACTCTTTTTTTCCCATACTTTCCAGACTTTGTATGAAACCCTGTATATAGTTTTGTTTTGTTTGGTGATTTAAAGTACAGCAACACAAATAGGCTATTTAGCACTGAGGCAATATAAAGTAAAGTGCCTTGCCCAATGGCTCATCAGAGTAGCCAATCAGGGCTGATCTGATGGCAGGATTTAAACCCACATCCTTTTGGTCATGAGCCTGGCATGCTAACTGTAGCTCTTTAAGGTGAAGGAAACTAGATTTGGTTTTGTGAGGTTTAACACCATTTTTCAACACATGATAGGCTATACATGTTTCCAGTATATTTGGTGTAGGAAGAACCCAGGAAGAACCTCCGACCCACAGGAAGCTACTGGCAATCTTTCTCACATACCCATGTTGGTCGAGCTGAGACTCAAACTCATGCAGACAGAGGTGAGGTGTGTGACTGATCTGTAAAGGCAAGTGCCTTAGACCACTCTGACACCTGGGGTCCCTAAGGAAAACAAATATGTGAAGAAAACAACAAACCACATACAGACAACCATCACTTGTGAATGTGTACTGTATCAAATAAATATTTACTGCACAGCTCGAACGACACAGTCTTTACATTATGTCATCATAATTTTGATGTTACTTGTCATCTCATTGGATTGTAGCACTCTGAACTCTGGATAGATTGGACATTGGATGACATAATTGTAAGTTCTGTCCCTTTTTGAATCATGTTTATACAATTTTGATTGTAATTGCAGTACTGTTAAAGAAAATGATAAATTCAACAAAAAGCATACAGCACCTCAGGATATAATAAGCAATTTACAATTTACAACCTGTCATAATGTATGTGCCTACAAAGGCAAGTATCTATGATAAGTGCCTACAAAGGCAAGTATCTATGATATGTGCCTACAAAGGCAAGTATCTATGATAACTGCCTACAAAGGCAAGAGTCTATGATATGTGCCTACAGAGGCAAGTATCTATGATAAGTGCCTACAAAGGCAATTATCTATGATATGTGCCTACAGAGGCAAGTATCTATGATATGTGCCTACAGAGGCAAGTATCTATGATATGTGCCTATGGAGGCAAGTATCTATGATAAGTACCTACAGAGGCAAGTATCTATGATATGTGCCTACAGAGGCAAGTATCTATGATAAGTGCCTACAGAAGCAAGAATCTATCACAAGTGCCTACAGAGGCAATTATCTATGATATGTGCCTGCAGAGGCAAGTATGAATGGTATGTGCCTACAAAGGCAAGTATCTATGACATGTGCCTACAGAGGCAAGTATCTATGATATGTGGTGCAACTAGGTAAATTTAAGTGTCCATTTCAGTCAAAAAATTCTTCACTGGTCTTTACAAAGCACCATAAAAGGTATCTGCATTAGTATGTATGATATATATATATATATATATATATATATATATATATATATATATATATATATATATATATATATATATATATATATATATATATATATATATATATATATATGTATGTATATGTATGTATGTATAGTGTTTAAAGACACCTCAGCAAAATAGTGGCTATATGGTGCCAACTAAAGGTAAAGTTTGAAAAATCTAACAATGAATTGCAAAAAACATTTAGCAAGATAAACTCTTCCAAATAAATGTAAACATCAAATACAACAAGATAAATTGTAAATCATAAAGATGTTACAATCTGCAAAATGTATATAAAATAAAAGATAAAGGTAACACATATAAAACTCTTAAAACATGGTTAAAATTTGTTATATAAACTGCATTCTTTCAATAAGTTCAATATTTTATCAGATGATACATCATCATACACTTTCTTCATGCAGTACACATAAATAAACTTCTGTCTCACAGTGTGGAAGTTGACACGCTTGACAAGAATGTGTTTCTCTGTCTGGGTATGCACTCAAATCAAGGTTCATCCTTTAGGACATATGCACAAGTCAGGTATATATGTCCGATACATGATCGGTACAATACCACCTCATCTCAACAACTTGTTCTATACGAGGGATGGCACTGTTCAATAGTGGTTAATGTTCTTAAGTTTGTTTGTGGAGTTTTCATTCCACATGTTTTGCCAAGTGTGACAAACGTGCTGATTTATAAAAGTTTAGAAGTCAGTATATGGAATCTTGCATTCGGAAACAGGGTAGCATCTGCATTATTAAGCTCAAAGTAACCGATTAGTTTATATTTAAAACAGCTTCTGGGACCATTTTTCACAGTCTGACCAATGATCAATGTCTTCATGAAATCACTCACATCAGCTGAGGGCCTCCTAATGGTCAATAAACTAATGTGATAAGGATGGGCTAGGTAGGATTGATTTATATGGTGGAACTGCTAAATAGGTGATATAATTCATGTATTTACATGGTGGAACTGGTAAATGGGTGATATAATTCATGTATTTACATGGTGGAACTGCTGATTGGGTGATATAATTCATGAATTTACATGGTGGAACTGCTAATTGTGTGATATAATTCATGTATTTACATGGTGGAACTGCTGATTGGGTGATATAATTCATGAATTTACATGGTGGAACTGCTGATTGGGTGATATAATTCATGTATTTACATGGTGGAACTGCTAAATGGGTGATATAATTAATAAATTTACATGGTGGAACTGCTGATTGGGTGATATAATTCATGTATTTACATGGTGGAACTGCTGATTGGGTGATATAATTCATGTATTTACATGGTGGAACTGCTGATTGGGTGATATAATTCATGAATTTACATGGTGGAACTGCTAATTGTGTGATATAATTCATGTATTTACATGGTGGAACTGCTGATTGGGTGATATAATTCATGAATTTACATGGTGGAACTGCTAAATGGGTGATATAATTAATAAATTTACATGGTGGAACTGCTGATTGGGTGATATAATTCATGTATTTACATGGTGGAACTGCTGATTGGGTGATATAATTCATGTATTTACATGGTGGAACTGCTGATTGGGTGATATAATTCATGAATTTACATGGTGGAACTGCTAATTGTGTGATATAATTCATGTATTTACATGGTGGAACTGCTGATTGGGTGATATAATTCATGAATTTACATGGTGGAACTGCTAATTGTGTGATATAATTCATGTATTTACATGGTGGAACTGCTGATTGGGTGATATAATTCATGTATTTACATGGTGGAACTGCTGATTGGGTGATATAATTCATGTATTTACATGGTGGAGCTGCTAATTGTGTGATATAATTCATGTATTTACATGGTGGAACTGCTGATTGGGTGATATAATTCGTGTATTTACATGGTGGAACTGCTAATAGGGCGATATAATTCATGTTTTTACATAGTGGAACTGCTAATTGGGTGATATAATTCATGTTTTTACATAGTGGAACTGCTGATTGGGTGATATAATTCATGTATTTACATGGTGAAGCTGCTAATTGTGTGATATAATCCAATTATTTACATGGTGGAGCTGCTAATTGTGTGATATAATCCAATTATTTACATGGTGGAGCTGCTAATTGTGTGATATAATCCAATTATTTACATGGTGGGACTACTAATTGTGTGATATAATCCATGCATTTACAAATGCATACATCTTCATACAAAAGTAAGCAGACTCACAGAGCAAAAGTGCATTAAAATGCTAAAAATGATCACAGCTACCAAAAGTGGATTCAATATGTTGCAAGAACTTGTGTAATTGATGTTAAATAAATTGAGTTAATACTTTAAAGCAGTCAATAGAAAGAACAGTTTATGAATGTACCTTTTGAGCTATCATGTAATCAGTCTGCAAGGATTGGCGGACACATGTGGCTCCTAACACTAGGGCAAATGCTACATACAGAAAGGTGCTGAAAATAAAGGTAGTGGATTATGCAAGATGTTAATGTTGAAGATTCTGTAACTGAACTTGATCATGATGCATTAGAACCTGCTTTAAAGGACACCTCCATACAAAGGACATGTGCCTATAAAGGAACAATTATGCCGTTATCTTGATTGATCTTTATATACAGGTTTTACTGTATTTAGATTTATAGGCATTATCCAGTAAATTTAATGGCTCTATGAATCTGAAATGAGAATATACATCATAAGCATATATTTTTAAAACTAAAATTTTGAACAAACTGTAAACTATTTTCATTAGACCTATTTGAGATAATAAAAAAAAGAAGTTTTAACTTATTCCCAAATAAATTACACTGGAATTAATGAACTACAGTATGACTTCCCCAAACCAGACACAGTTGGGACCACAAATTTTGGCCATTGTGTTGTTGACAGATTACTAGTTTAACAAGAAGCCAAAGTGGCCAGAGATCACTCACCTGGCTGAAATATACCTAATAGTCAAATTGAAGAGCAGTTGCTAAGAAATCTGGGTCAGTAGGAACAGTTATGTTGAGATATCTCCAAATGTTCTTGATTGCATATATTTTAAAACAACTATTTCAAGAGTTTCTCTAGTTTTTGTATCTTTATATCTGATCCATCAGCATCATGGACACTTTGTGTCAAAGTTGGTACAATTTTGTAGTTGCATTTCTTTTAGAGATAAAGTTGTGTAAATGTTTTTTCTACTTTTAGTAATGGTAGCCATATCTGATAGCAGAACAGCATCATTTGTATAAATCTGAAAGGCATTCAAGCTAGGACACTTTCTGTAAAATTTGGTCACATTTTGTTAAGCGGTCTTTTAAAGGAAGTTGTTAAAAACTTTTCTAGTTTAGTAACAGCAGCCATAACTGATGGCAGATCGGTAGCATTTGCACAAATTTCATGCCAGAATGATTTCTGTAACATTTGATCAAATTCTGTTGTGGTTTTTGAGATGTTTAATGGATTTTCTATTTTTTTTAAATGGCAGCGATATATATTGGAAAATCAAAAACATTTGAAAGGTCATTGTGCCAGAATGCTTTGTGTCAGATTTTATGAAATTCTGTTGAACAGTCTTTGAAAAGAAGTCATTAATTTTAACGTTTTTATCTAGTTTTAATAACAGCAGCCATATTTTTGGGTGGATTGGTACGATTTGTAGAAAAGTGACAGCCCCTAATGCCAAGGTACTTTCTAATGAGTTTGATCAAATTTTGTTTAGCAGTTTATCAAAAGTCATTTACATGTATTTTCTATTTTAAGTAACAGTGGCCATATTTGATGGAGGATTGGCATAATTATTTTGTACAAACCTGAAATCCTCTACGTCAGGACTCTTTCAGTTAAATTTTGGTCAAATTCTGTTTAGCAGTTTTGTGAAGAAATTTTAATTTTTTTTCTATTTTGTAGTAGCAGCGGTCATATTTTATGCCCAGGATGTCTCCCATGACGATGTTCATGTGGAGAAAGTCGTGGGAGTTTTATATAAAACATTTGACTTAAGTTTGTGTTTGTATGCCTTTTACGGGATACCTAAACTTTACTCAGCTCTCTGAATAGCCAGGATTGTGCTGATGTGCCATTAAACCCTATACATACATACATACATACATACATACATACATACATACATACATACATACATTCTCAATAACATTTAACCCAATTCAACAGAAAACTCACTGACAATGACATTAAACTCCTCAGTATGAATGAATTTTTATCTACAACAAATACTAATAATATAGATGAAACAACTCAAAATACTGGGTTGAAATATAAATAACAGCAAGTACAGTAAGACCCCGCTATAGCATGCTTCGTTATAGCACGAATTCGGATATAACACGATTGCGGCATGGCTCCCGAAATTTCATCTATTTTTTCGTACATGAAATTTTTTTAAAATTTTTTTTCTTCAAAGTACGAAAAATAATGTGTAAAAAATTAATTATCATTTTGGGGAAGAGATCGTGTATGAATTAGGATATAATACGATCGTGGCATAGCTACCGAAATTTTACAATAATTTCGCCAATTTCTTGAACTACTGCAAAGTTTTGTGCCAAAATAAACAAGAGTTTGATTTAATAATTTGGCAAGCTGTATTGTATTCATGAAGAAAAATTGTCTTATGATTGCATCTTTCTTTATTTTAATAAAGATGCTGAACATTTCTATTTGTGAATGTTCATTTCAAATGTGTCAGTAGTCAATCACTGCACTTTGATCTTAGTTTATTTTTGAAAGATGTCAGCTCATTTTAAAGCTGACAAGTGTTAATCTTATTATTACTGATACATGAACAATAAAGTCATTAAGTCTTCTTTGTGTTTGTCTTCAATACATTCTGTGTACAATCGTTGCTCAAACAATAGCCGACATATGTTTGCTCATTCAACTGCATACACAGCCAAGCACCAAACAATGGATTGGTTGAAAAAAGATTCACACCTGAATTTATAAATCAAGTAATTTAAGTCATTGATAATCATCAAAGTCAATCTCAAAGCTAAAGGTTGTTCAAACCATGCGACAATGATTTATAAAGCATAAAAAAACGAAAGCCACCAACGCGCACAGTGGCTTGGCAGTGTTGTTAGACAATCGCCTTGCAATCAGTTGACCAGTGAATAATATTGTACATTCCCTATAAAAATGACTCCATTGTTGATTAACAATTATTCTTGCTGTAGTCGTTCAAACAAATAGGTGTCAGAGTTTTAATTAGTAGTTATTTACAATGGATAACAGTACACGGAAACGTAAAGCTTTTACTGTTAAAAAGCTTGAAGCCATGGGCAGGATTAAGTCCGGTGTTTCCACAAGTCAGATTTAATTCCCAAGTGATATTTCCCAAGTTATCTGCCAGTGCACGTGGGCCGATAAGCCTTTGGCTTGTAAAAGCACTCACTTTGTTTTCAAGTTGTTTTCCCACGTGACAACCCTTTGATCAAGCCATGAGTTTGATACTTGTTCAGTGCCAAGTAACAGAGCGTTGTTATTTGAACTCCCTGTGATCTTGCTGCACAATTGACATGTGTCCAGTTTCATCCGTTAATAGATTTCTGACTTTATGATCAAAGTGTTACTTGCAGAGCCCAAGCTCAGTCTTGCATAAGCACCCGCATACGACAGTAAAGCTGAGGAATCGGAGTCGGACGTGATTTACGATGACTAGATGAAGACGATTTACAATGACTAGACTACGATGTAGGATTTCAGAACTTTATCAAACAATGATATTATACTTCTGTGTGTATATTTTCAATGGAATTATTATGGACTCACTCCTACTCATGCCATGAGATCGGTTGGTGAGTACATGTGATCATTTAACTACTCATGCTATACAATAGACATGTACATATAAATGTACCAATGCATGGTTCTCTGAATAAAGTAAAATATTATATGTGCAATCTCTGTTTTCACTGCATGTGTATTTCTCGTTTAATATCCATTAATTTAAGATGGTAACTGTGCCAATGAAGCATGTTGTTTTGAGCCCACAATTTACCCCACCCCCACCCCCCTTCCGCCCCCCCATTTTTTTGGTGCCTGCATTATTTTCTTCAGCTAAATGACTTGGTTTTGTCTAGGTTGGTTATAACATGGTTCGGGACATAACACGATCTCGTTTTGTGGAAACCGACCATCGTGTTATAGCGGGGTCCTACTGTATTCCACTGCAATTTGTTTAAAAATAAACATGTATTTTATGACAAATTATCAAAATTTACCTACACTAAATAAGACTAAATACAACAAGTCATTCCATAAGAGAAATAATTAACGAACTGTTGTCGCTGTCATAAGAATTGACTGCCTAAAAGCTTATATAAAAACAAAATGCTTAAGAACTGACTGTAGTTACATTTCCACTATTTGTGAACTGTATTCTAAATACTTACGAAAATCCCAAAGCAGCAAGAGTGCCCCTTGGTATATTGACAAAGGGGTCCTTCAGATCTCCACTCATGTTGATCCCTGCAAGGATCCCTGTCACAGTGGAAAAGAAGAGACCAAAGATGGAGAAGAAGGATTCACCTGGTAGGTAGGCAGGGCCAGAGTTGTTCCAAATGTTGATCATTCTGTATCCGGTCACACCAGCATCTGATGTATGCAATAAACACGATTTAGAATTTCCGTCCTTAAAAAATACTTTTAAAAAAAAATCTCAGATGAGTACGAACTAGAAACGTGTTCTTGGAACATAGATGCCCCACCCCAGTGCCTGAGATGACTTAATTGCAAAACTTAACCAAAAAGTGATGGAATGATAAATAGACATATGGATGGATAACACAATATGTTCCCACCCCTGTTATTGTTGGGCAAATAAATCCAATTTGCTTCAGGTCGTTGGTATAAGGCTTCATACACTTATTTCATATTTTATAAAACTATACATGAGAAATATAGCAATACAAGAACATGTAAATGGGTGATGTCCAAAGCATCAGAATGGACTGCAAAGTCAAGGCACTAGATCAATTTTAAGCAATATTAAATAAAATTCTCCTTATTCATCAAAGCTCATAAAACATATTCAACTGGTTTCATTAATATGGAAAATCAACACTCACTAAAAAATATATGGATGTATGTATGCATGTATGTATGTATGCATGTATGTATGTATGCATGTATGTATGTATGCATGTATGTATGTACGATTGTATATAGGTAGGTATGTAGTTATCAGAGGTGCAATATGCTGTTGGACATTTAATTTATGGCCTCATGATGGGTTGCTAGCATGATCATATTAAAGTTTCTAACAACTGCTTAGCTGTATATATTTACAATCATTTCAATCCATAACAAAACAAAAACATTTATCCATAAACAGTAATTGCAGTATCTCTTACATTTTGACTTGAAAAGCTTCAAGACGAGATCACTGCATCTGTGTTCTCTCTCAAGAATGTCCAACTTCTGACATTGGACACAAAAAGTGGCCTAGGATCGACATGGAAAACGCACATGCATTGATACATTGTAAGAAAAAACGTGCTCAAAATTTGATTTTATAATATTTTGAAACACGTCTTTTTCAAGTGTTTTTTTATTATTTTTAAAACAAGTATTCTGACTCCTCCTTTTGTTTCATATTTTGTATCTTCTCTCTGATGATGTCAAAGTATTTCTCATAAATAGATTCAAACTTCATTAAGCAGACTGAGCTCATTCAGGGAACTGGAACAAATTACATTTCAAAATAGCATTGTCATAGCTTCATCTGCCAAGTCCAACACTATCAAACATAGTAACAAAAATATTGCTTTCTGCAGCATTTTCAGCTTTCAAGGAAAGTATATGTTCATTACATTCCTCATTATCGACAAAGGCTGATTTCTGAAAATTTGAAACACCGGCATTGAGTAAATGGTTCCTTCTGCTTGGACACAACTTTCAAAGCATTGCATTTGGGATGTTGGCGGGGGGACATGAATTCACAAAACGTCAGTCAAAAGTACAGCAATAATTTTACCATCTGCCATTTTATATAAAAACTGGGATTCTGAGGGCCCCAATGTTAATGAAAATGAATCCCTGTTGTAAAAACATTAATTTTGATCTGTTAACTAAAGGTTTCTTAAACTGAATTATTTTCATGTTTGTTAGTTTGTCTGATGTTTTAAGTCCTGTCAGGGTATAAGATATATATAGGGCAAAAAATCTAAAGTCATGACATGTTCGTTTTATAACAAAGCGCATTATAGTGGGGTTTCTCTATATGTATGTACGTATGTCTGTCTGTATGTATGCTAAAGCTTGCCTTCAAAGTCTTTCAAGTACACATACAGATATGCACCTACTTATCGTTTCACAAGTAATTATTTGTAATTATGAAAGCAAATACTGTTATCGGGATAATTGATGTGATTTAACTGTTTCTAAATTTTCTACTCTCTTACAAGTTACATTGCGCAGAATTCACATTTAGGAAATTTGCTGCTTTTGTGGTCTAAAACATACAAAGAGAATCTGGAGTAATTGTTTAGTGAAAGTTTGTAATTAAACCTGTAGACTGAAGTTTTGTTTGTCTGCTCTACCATAATTCCCCATATAGCCTGCCATTCAAGCTACAGCATTTTAATTTTACTACATCTGAGCAAGGCCCTCAAAATGAAAATTCTGTTTTTTGGCTTGTGTGATTTCCTCATCTTTCAGAAAAAAATTATACTTAATTGGTCTATTTTGTCCAAGTCATTAAAATAAACACTGGAACGATAAATGTTATTAATTTGCTAACATTCTTTTATGAAATATAAGAATATCTCTTGTGAATTTACATATTTCTCACATTCTTACATCAATGGGAATGGGGCCTGAGCTCAACATTTTGAAAGAAAAAAAACCCCCGACATATGGGAATATAATTTTGAGAATTAAATTTCTGAAATTGGGAATTCTACACGATTTTGAAATATTTTACATTGGGACTGGTGCGCATCTATATCAGAATTGGGGCCTATTTTTGGCCCCCGAGGACTCAAAATCTGTCTCTTATATAAGTGTTGTGTGTCAAACCAATTTATTTTAAAAAAATATAAGAATAATGGAATTTTTTCCCCAAAATATAAGTAAATTATAGGAATTCTGAACACATAATATATGAACTTTGAAGTAATAATTGCATATTTTTGTACCTGTTTTTCTGTCAGTCATCAAGACGTAAATGTACAAAATAAGCAATTTTCCATACAACCTATGATACTATGTTCAATGTAACAACAAAACACTTCCACTAATAATAATAATAATAATAATGAGGACTTTGTATAGCGCCTAATCTTTAGAAGCTCTAAGTGCTTTACAACATTATATAACACCTAAACAAACATATATAATGATATGATTACGACAAGAAAGAAAAAACAAACACCATGAAATTAGAAAAAAAAAAAAAATACTGATACATGTATATATATATGTACTGGTATATATGTATTAGAGCTTAAAGGCATGCCAGCACAATAATGGCTATATGGTGCTGATTTAGGGTAAAGTTCTAAAAAGGTCAATACGAAGAATTGCACTACTCTGAATTATCAAACCGCTTTAGAGCCTTTCAATACCCTTTATGCCTTTTATATACATATATATTCTTTTTATATAAACATGGTTCTAACTATTTATACTTCTAAAACATGATGTTTTCAATCTGAATGACAGAGAAATATGTTTTAATCAACATTAATGCATGATTACACTGAGAGAAATCAGGTGCAATTACTTAGGTTCAATACGAGCAAACGGCAATCACATTTTCACATCAGGTACCAAAAGTAGGTACAATCAACAGTGTGACAGAAAGTGAAGTATTTCTCCTGAAATACTATACTTATCGAATCAACCTACTTAAAGGTTTACCAAAATCATAGTCATACAATAAATAGGTTTGATTTAGTCTGGTTTGGTGTTTTACAGCACAACCTGTTTAAAGGTTTACAAAAGTGATAGTCATACAAAAAATAAGTTTGATTTGGTCTGGTTTTGGTGTTTTATAGTACATCAACACAAGCAGGTAACTTAGTTCTGAGGCAATAGAAGAAAAGTACCTTACCCAAGGACACACTATGGTGGCTAAGCCAGGCTAATTCAACAGTAGAATTCAAACCAGTACCCTTTCGGTCGAGAGTCTAGCATGCTAATCACTGAACCATCATGTCTGGTACTACAATTAGTTGCTTTTTATGACATGTGGGAAGGTGCATCAGGCAAATAAATTTACTGCAAATTGTTATGCTCAATATCTAAATGGTTGTCATAGAAACAGAGTCCAAAATACCCACAATGAATTCTACTTAAATTTGGCAAGAACATGCTAATAAGTAAAAAGTTAAATTATTTGCAAAATGAATTTTGTACAATTTGTTACAAGTTCTGTACAACAAAAAACTGTCTGCAATTAAGTCATATCTAAAGAAAAAGTTAAGGCTAATTAAGACTGACTTAAATGTTCTGCCAAATGATCCATTTTGTCATAACATAAATCGTCTACCCGTAACCCACGGTTTCATTTTAAAACAAGAGTATTGTGAAGGGAACATTATTATAGATCCTCCCTGTGTTTATTAATCCTCTATTTCGATAACTGAAATATCTGTGCAGTAACCGCTGTTCTTTTTTTAAGTGACAATGACTGTTGACCTTTTGACCCCAATATCAACAGGCATCTTCCTTACCCAAAATGTAACCCATCCACAAAGTCTGGTCCAGGTATGTGTTGTAGAACTAATCTGATTTGTCCAGAAACCATTTTTCTTCTCTCACAGACAAAGGGCCATACCGTAATCTCACTTGGCGTTATGGCCAGGAGAATCACTAATCTTCTCCCAGATCACAAGTCAATGATAAAAATAACTGTTTATTCAAACACAAGTCCCCTTCTCCTTTTCTCAATGCTGTCATTCGGAAATCTCAGATTTCAACCACAAGGATAACCAATAGACTGTTTCTAAACTTCATTCAATATTAAACATATTTAGCTGGTTAATTATCCCTGGCATCAATTCCTCACATACTGATACAAAACTGTCAGCCTGAGAGCTACTTTCTTTGATCACCTTTAGTTTTCAGTTGTCAGACTGTAGAAATCATGAATTTTTTTCTCTGGAGTTGAATTTTTTAAATCCATGGTCAACACAACAGTAATGCAGTTGTCAAGCACTTGATGGAAACAAAGACGGTACTGAAATACTTTCTATTTTAGATTTACTTCCTATAAGTATCCAATAATTTCTTTAAGTAGGAAAAGCTGTGAATTATGTGACGTATCCAGATAATCCATCAGACAGCGTCTGTTCAGCACATTGCATGGATTTCATGTGCTCACACTCATCCAACACCAATAACAAGGGTTTCAGTGCTCAGTGGGTGTAAATAACATGAATTTCAAGAAATCTATCACGATGATTACATATGATGGTGTTTTTGCTCCTTGTACCAAAAATATGGTTCAGAATATATATCTTTTTGGTGACATTGTTTCAGAGAAATCAGAAACATGAATCTGTTTCCTTTCATCACATCAAGGTTCAAACCATGCCAGAAAAACAAACAACAAACTGAAAGGGAAAGAATTTTCGGGTTTCATGAGTAAAATACACCCCTAATGAAAATGATCTTTTATTCAGAGTGGAGTTTTCCGATTAGAAGCCGCTTCAACAATAGCTGTAAGATTTTCAACATTGGCTGCTCCTATGATTATGTTTGATGTTTGATCTGCACCATTTTTATTCAGGACCAACTAGAGATGATTAGAACTCTTTCAGTGAAAGTCCCTATGTCAATATGGCCATCCATTCATTAGTAGTGATAACATTTTTAAAGAGTGCAACCAGAGTTGTCATATTGGATGTTAGATCAGCACCATTTTCATCTGAATGAACTAGACATCATAAGAAGTCTTCTGGTGAAAATCCCATGTTGACACAACTTTCCATTTAGGATGAGCAGCAATAACAAGATTTTAAAGATGGCTGTCATGTCAGCCAAACTGAATGTCGGATTTGAATAATTTTCATTTAGGACCAACTAGACAGAATAAGAAGACTTTTGGTGAAAACCCCAAGCAGATATCACCATCCATCTAAGAGGTGCAGTAGTAAGATTTTCAAGATAGCCACCATGGAGGCAACATAGGAGGTCAGATTGGCACCATGCAGACTACATAGGAGGTCAGATTGGCACCATGAAGACTACATAGGAGGTCAGATTGGCACCATGAAGACTACATAGGTCAGATTAGCACCATGGAGGCTACATAGGAGGTCAGATTGGCACCATGAAGACTACATAGGAGGTCAGATTGGCACCATGAAGACTACATAGGAGGTCAGATTGGCACCATGAAGACTACATAGGTCAGATTGGCACCATGGAGGCTACATAGGAGGTCAGATTGGCACCATGGAGGCTACATAGGAGGTCAGATTGGCACCATGGAGGCTACATAGGAGATCAGATTGGCACCATTTTCAAATAGGAAAAAACTAGCAATTATAAGAAGTCTTCTGGTCAAGATGACTTTACATTTAGAAAGAGCAGAGATATGATTTTCAAGATGGCTGCCATGGTGGCCATTTAAATATTAGGTCATCAGAAGGAGTAGCAATACCGGTAACAAGATTTTCAAAATTACTGCCAAAGGCCAACCATATTGGAGGTCAGAATGGCACCACTTTCATCTAGTACCAACCAGAAAAAGTTTTTTAGTTAAAACCCCATTATAATATGACTTTCCATTCTGGATGAGTAGCAATAACAAGATTTTTTATTGGATGTCAGATTGGCTCAATTTTCATTTAGGACCAAACTAGACAACATTAAAAGTCTTTTGGTAAAAACTCCCATGTCAATAATATAACCATCCATCCAGAAGGAGTAGTCATAACAAGATTTTCAAAATGGCTGTCATGGTTGCCATATTGGGGGGGGGGGGGGGGAGGGGATTGGTTCCATTTTCGTTCAGGAAAAACTAGATATCATATTAACATTTCATGTGAAAACCCCATGTTGATGCGATTCCTTTATGGAGGAGTAGCAATAACAAAGTTTTCAAGTTGGCTGATGTAGCAGCCATATTTGATGTCATATCGCCACCATTTTCATCTTGGTCCAACAAAATATCACAAGAAGCCTTTCAGTGAAAATCCCATGCTGATATAACCATCTGTCCAGGAAGACCAACAATAACAAGATTTTCAAAATGGCCATTGTATCACGTATATTGGATGTCCGAGTGGCACCAATTTTATTTAGAACCAATTAGACCTTGGGACGAATGTGTGTGTACAGTTTCATGGCAATCCTCCATGTAGTTTAGGAGGATTAGGGAAAACAAACTTGTATTACTAGACAGACAGGAGATGGACGGAGAACAGATGATTGCTAACAAACATCCCATAAGCTCCTCTGGTCTATAACCAGTACAGCTAAACAATACTGAGATGTAAAATAAATGAAATGTTCTGATATGCACTGACTATCTGTAACTTTCCCAATGTAAAATGGGACCGTCCAACATACTCTAGTCTGCTTCCCCTTATTGTATCAGTAAAAGGAATGTTCTGATATATACTGCCAAAGTTCCATTATGTTAAATGAGAGTGTCAAGCATTACTGCCTGCCTTCCTTCAAGGTGAATAGACTGTACTGATTTACACTGTAAAACACCCGTTATGTTAAATGAGACAGTCCATCAAGACACGCTGCATTCCCTGAAGGTAAATGGAATGTTCTAATATGCAATACCAGACAACCCTTATGTTAAATGAGACAGTCCAATATGACCACCTACTTTCCCTCAAGGAAAATGGAATGCTCTTCTATGCACTGACCAACACCCCTGATGTTAAATGAGACAATCCATCATAACCCCCTGCATTCCCTCAAGGTAAATGGAACATTCTTACATGCAATACCAGACACCCTTATATCAAATGAGACAGTCCAGGATGACCCCCAACTTTCCCTTAAGGTAAATTGAATGTTCAGATATTCAGTTACACTTCAATACTGTTAAATGGAACAGTCCAATATAATCCTTATTGTAAATGGAATGTTTTATTATGCATTGCCCATCTTACCTGATACTAAATAAGATATTCTAAAATGACCTGTATGATCTACCTCGCTGTACAGTTCCAAGTTACAAGTTAAAAATCAATGAAAATAAAACCTGCCAGAAAGGAAAGTTTGTTTAAAGAAAATGTGACCATATCAAACAATTTTTGAATACCTAATGAAAATCTCATATGTCCATTCTAGTTCCAAAGGATACTTGTACAATATAGAAATAAAACTATCTATAATACTGATGTATCCATAAAAGGAAAAGAAGTGCAAAAACAAAAATCAATCTCATCATCCTACAGCGTATGGAATACTTCTGGCTTTTATAGCAGTGGCTTTATTTTTCAGCCAATCACAATAATTAATCAAAGCATTTGAGGAAATCAGTGCTGCTCCAATAGGAAAGCTAAGATAAACAGCTACAAATTCAGTGTCTTTTGTTCCTACGTTGTTTTTGTGAATCATTCTCTGTACGAAAACTATATGCAAATACTTGCTTCAAATTGGATGCCACCTTCTTGAAAAACAAGCTCAATTCAAGGTACACCACTCCCTCAATAACTTGTGTCTGGATAACTTGTGAACCCGCTTATAATGCGGGGTCAGGCATGGATCCCATTTTATTTATACCAGAAAATGCCAAAAACATTGGCCCTTATTTGTTAAACGTGAAAAAAAGTCACGATCAAAATTGGTAAATGCAACCCCGATATATTGCTCGTTTTATCGTCGAAAACAGTGGTTAGTACCCGGAAATTTTAATCAACGTCCTGAAATTCTCAACTTTTAATAAGAATTCATATATTTTGTTCTATTTTCTTTCCAAACAACATTCTCAGTACACTGTAAACAAGTTTTGTCAAATGAAATTTGTCTTTTAATTCTATCTTTTAATTTGGTTTCAGTGTAATCATCATAAATGCAATATGCTCTCTTGCATTCAAACATGAAAAATATCATTCAACTGTCACAACTATGTCCGTAAGTGTTTCCGTGAGAACCTAATTAAGTGCTGACCATTTTTTTTTTTTTATCTCCGACTTGAGGAAGTATTTGTTGTTGTTACACTCAATTAAAAGCAGGCCTGCTTTGTATTATCACGTTAATTATGTCTTTTGCATCAAATCAAATAAGAAGGGGTGGAATAAAAAGAAAAGTTAAAAGGCGTGCAAATGCTACCTGTGTAAGAGCCAGTGGTCACGGCTGTGTGTCAGGTCAACTCATTTCAATTGATCAATCGAACACCGTTATAAATATTATTATGTAAGCAATATAATTAAAGTACCTTAGATTAGCCTACTCATTCACAAATGTGATCCAGAGTTTGTAGTGAACTTGAAAGTTTCTAAATTGCCACTCAGAGATTTCCTCAGCAATGAGTAAATGTTTCACTATTACTTGCAATGAAATCACGGTATCCATATTTTATTGAAAGAACAATAAATAAATCAAGTTTTTATGTTAACAGTTGTTTCGCGAAATATATTTCCCTTGTTTTTGTAAAAGAGGAATCATGTTTTGTTATGAATCAACAACAACAAAAAGGAGTGACGTAATACACAATGCATTCACGTACACGTGTTGTTGAAACCGCTTGGACTAATGTTGTTAACAACCTTTCAGCAGTTGGGTATCCTGAAAATAAAGGTAATTTATACAAAAAAGCGAACACCTACATTAGAAAAAAGCTCTTTATTGACAATTATTCCCAATGCAATTATAAAACGAGTATTCAGCCATTAAACAGCCCCGTTACCCTCCCCACTGTGGTTTTCTCGATGTCCAGCGGGGATGGCATCCCCATCTTAATTTTTTTTTAGGTCCTTCGGTAACTTGTGCCCTCGTTTATAGTGCGGTCTATGTTTCTGGACCCCGTTGTGCGCGAGTTATAGAGGTAGAGGTGTACTATCATTAATCTAAATCCTAATATATGGACATTGAAAAAATAATTAGTTTTGTACCTGTCCAAATAAAATCTGTGTAAATTAAAATTATCGTTGAATACCTTGACTGGAAAATTAATATCTCTATTGTGTTTTGATCCACTAGGTAGGTTCAATAACCAATGCCAGTCAGAAGTGAGCATGGTGAACTACCTTGCATTATATCCTTGGTTGCAAATAAAGTACAATTACATGATAATGTTATTGGTGTTTACTTTTACACATAAAGAATAGTACTTGCAGTTCTGGTACTTGTTTTTCTTTTTGTTTGCATAAATATGTTGTCATTGGAGGTAAGTGTTTACAAAAGGTCTAGTTTTGTTAGATGCAAGACATGTCCAACTGAGTTATCTTTTTCTGTGAGAGAGTCATCCCCCTTTTCATCCATGTGCCTGTAGAGTCAATGGCAATTGTAAACAGAACTGAAGGGCCTCAGTCCTGACAATTTCATGGTCTCTACATAAGAAATGAAAAATAGCTGGATTTTTAATGTAATATTATTATTAATGTAATATTATTTATGTAATATTATTGAGAAGAAAAAAAACATTTTGGCCGTCTCCACATGACTAGAAATTGCTTAGATAAGGCGACAGAGTGGCAAAAATATGGTGATCCAGTTGAAAAATAAAATCTCAGCTGGTGGAAAGATAACAAGGATAGGAAGACTACAGGAACTCGGGCTAGAATTAGGGTAATCAAAGTAGTTTCTAGGTCCGTCTCTCACCGATTCAATCTGATACTTTCAGTATAGGTAAAACATGTTCCAACCTGAATTTCTTAAGTCGGAAAAGTCTTCATGCAAGGATGCTTACTCTCAGGTTTGGTCAAATTCTATTTGGTGGTTTTGAAAAAGTAATTAAAATACTTTTTTTGTTTTTAGTAATTCCAGGGATGCTTGACAGCAGATCAGCATCATTTGTGCAAAATTTTGAAAGTTCTCAGGCCAAGATGATTTTCTGTGAAATTTGATCAACTCCTCTTCAGCAGTTTTCAGAATAAGTCGCTTCAAGAATTTTCTGTTTACAGTACTAACAGCTACATCAGAAAGCAGATTTGCATTAATTGTACAAACTTGAAAGGTTATCATGCTCTGTCAAATCTTATTCAGCAGTTTTTGGAGAACAAGTCATTGAAATATTTTTCTATTTTTAGTAATGACAGTCATATCTGAAGACAGATTGGCAATAATTGTACAAACTTGAAAGATCTTCATGTTTTGGAGAAGTCATTTCAAAGTTTTTCAATTTTTGAGAAACCAAGGCCATATCTGATGGTGGCTCAGCACTGTTTTACAAATTTGAAAGGTCTTCATGTCAACATTGATGAAATTATGTGCAGTGGTTTTGGAGAAGTCATTTAAAGGTTTTTCTAATTTAGTAATGGCAGTCATATTCCAAAGTGATAGGCATCATTTGTACAAATTTGAAAGTCTTTATGGAAGGATGTTCTATGCCATGTTTGGTTAAATTGGTCAGAAGACCTTGAAGAAGTTGAAAATGTCAACTGTTGAGACATGACAGACATGTTTTTCTATTTATCTATTTCTACCATTAAAAACAAGACATTCTAAAATGACCTATACAATCTACCTCATGCTACAAGGAATGTTCTGATGTGCACAACCACACTTCGCTAGTGTTAAATAAAACAATCCACCATCACTCACCTGCCATCACTGGTGGTGAATCTGATATGTACCGCCCAACTTCTCTGATCATTTATGAGACATCCAACATGCCACCAAATATCTTCACCAGAAAAGTAATATTTCTATTGTGTTCTGATCTGCCAGGTATGTTCAATGAATGCATGCTTTTAGTCATGTTTGGTCAAATTCTATTCAGTAGTTTTGGAGAAGTTATTTCAAGGTTTTGAAATTTAAAAAAAAAACCATGGCGATATCTGATTGTGGATTGGCATTTCTTAAATACAAATTTGAAAGGTCTTCATGCCAGGATGCCTTCTATCAACATTGATGAAATTATGTGCAGTGGTTTAGGAGAAGTCATTAAAAGGTTCTTCTAATTTAAAAATGGTAGCCATATTCCATAGTGATAGGCATCTTTTGTACAAACTTCAAAGTCTTTATGCGAGGATGCTCTATGGCATGTTTAGTTAAAATTGGTGAGGAGGCTTTTGAACAGTTGAAAATAGTAACTATTGACAGATGATAGACATGTTATTCTATTTATAGTGACTGGACATATTTGTTAAAGTGTTCTGATATGCACTGGCTTTCTTTAAGTTTCCTAATGTAAAATGGGATGGTCCAACATACTCTATGCTCCTTTCCCTCATTGTAAATGGAATGTTCTAGTTTGTACTGCCAAACTTCCATGATGTTAAATGAGACATTCCAGCATGAGCACCTCCCTTCCCTCATGGTAAATGGAATGTTCTTATATGTCCTGTCAAACACCCCTTATGTTAAATGAGACAGTCCAGCATTACTACCTGCCTTCCCTTATGGTAAATGGACAGTTCTGATATACAGTTAAACATCCCTTTTGTTAAATGAGACAGTCCATCATGACATCCTGGCTTCCCTCAAGAATAATGGAATGTTCTGATATGCAATACCAGACACCCATTGTGTTACATGAGATAGTCCAGAATGACCACCTACTTTTCCTCAAGGTAAATGGAATGTTCTGATATGCACTGTCAGACAGCCCTCATGTTAAATGAGATAGTCTAGGATGACCACTTAGTTTCCCTTATGGTAAATCGAATGTTCTGATATTCACTGTCAAACTATATTGTTGTTAAATGAAAAAGTCCAATGAAACCCTCAGTATAAATGGGATTGTTTAATATGCACTTCACAATTTACCTGATCCTAAATAAGACATTCTAGAATGACCTATACAATCTACCTCATGCTACATGGAATGTTCTGATATGCACAGTCACACTCAACTAATGTTAAATAAAACAATCCACCATCATTCACCTGCCATTATTGGTGGTGAGTCTGATATGCACTGTCCAACATCTCAGATCACTTATGAAACATGCCACATTATCCTTTTCTTTACTGTTCTTTTAACATGGGTTTAATTCCTTAAATATCAAATAATGTAGGAGATGATATGGCTAGGATCTACATATGAGCCCTAATTCCATATCTGCCATAACACAACTTAAAAAAAAAAAAAAATCCCACCACCTCAATATGCCCATCATATGTAGTATGTATAAATGATAAACAGTCCTGTTTAAGGCTCATGTGAAACTATCCTTGGGGCAGTTTATACAAATAATTATCATAGAGGTAATTAAAAGCAAGGTGGTCAGGTATAAACAAGCACCATTTCACATATTACTTTATTGGCTGACAATGGCTAGGGTGACATGTTAAGTCCTTTGAGGACTACTGTGGGGGAGCCAATTAGGCTAATTTGCATAGGTAAAGTTCACAAAGTGGAACAGACCAATTCATTTTAAGTTATAGATAAATCAAAGAGATGTGTGTTGAAGAACAAAGGTTATTACACATCACTGCATTGAATGTGAATGTTTAAGCCATCTTTATTAAATATTATTTGCTAGTTTGTGAACAGTGGCAAAGTTTCTTTCAAGTCGGATTTTACTCCATATATAAAATGCAAAACATTGATATATTCAGTAGTTAGTCGGAATAGCATTCAAGTGTGATTAATTTTTTGGGGTAAAATGTAAAAACGCATTTCCTGTGATTCACAAAACAATGAGCTATCAGAAAAGCAAGCAAAGCCCAGCAAAACCAAATTTCAGAACTCCTGGTTGATGGAGTTTGACTTTATGAAGCACAGCGGCAAGAGGAAGTGTTTCATTCTTTGCCATTATTGCAAATACCATATTGATATTAGTCTGTCTGGAGTGTACAACATCCGTCAACATAGCAGCACCACCTGTATGTAACACTGGCACAAACCAGAACATTCAGACTGGTTCTTAATTATTATTATTCGCTATCTTAATCTTGTTAAAATACCAACTATTAATCGACCCATGCTTTTTACGATGATTCTAGCCATGAAAAAGATTGATTGAAATGCTCAAGTTTACACAGTTCATGTGTGTTGATGAAGAGATTGCATTAACAACTGTACTGGACAGTGACGGTTATTACTGCATATTACCTGTAAGGCCCCATTAAGCTTGAAAAAAAGTATGCCCCCCCCCCCCCCCGAAATGTTCAGACCCAAACGTGATGTAGATTTTCTTTTTTCTATAGAGACAAGCATATCTCATGGTCAAACTGCATCAGATACAGTTCTGACAATGCTAACATTACGGTCTGCAAGAGCAACTCAGTTCTGACAAGAATTTGCTTAAGATAATCTAGCAGGGAATTTTGAACAACAGTACCATCCAGTCTCTAATGAGTGCAAAGATGAACACAAATGACACTTGTATTATCTTCTTCAAACCCAGAGTGCTTGCACATATATGTGTGTGTGATGATATTTGACAATGCTAAGTCTACCAACTATTTTTTACTTTGTAAGTGTATTAAATGCTTTAAAGAAAACAGACAAGTTATTTTCTTTTATTCAGATTTGAATTTCCAGTCATTTTCTATATGCTTATATGAAAAGATAACTTCTTCTCAATTGGAAGACATCACTTGTTTTAGGTCATGTCCACTGACCCCTCTTGGGGCCTCAAAACACACTTTTCGGATCTAAAAAAAAACCCAACACTGTCTGGGAATATGGCAGGTATGTAATTCAGATGAATTTTTTCACTCAAAAATCAATGCAAGCAGCAGCATTCTTAACAATTTGTCTCCTAATATTTTGGTTAATGGAATTTTTTAATACGCACTTCCCAACTTACCTGATACTAAAAAAAGACATTCTAAAATGACCCACATCATTTACCTTGTGGTACAGTTGAAAGTTATCAGTTAAAAGTCAATGAAAATAAAACCTAACAGAGAAATTTTTGTATAAAGAAAATGTGTCCATATGGACATTTTTTTAGAGTACCTAATGAAATCCTTGTGCTTGTGCATTTTGCTGAGGACACCTGTATAAAACAGAAATCAAAGTATCTATGACACTAATGCATCTGTAAAAGGAAAAGGGGTAGAAAGTGCAAAAACAAAAAAACAATCTCATTATTCTGGCTTTTTAGCAGTGGCTTTTGTGTCAGCCAATCGCAACAATTAGTTAAAGTGTTTGAGAAAATCAGTACTGCTCCAACGGGAAAATGAGCTAAGATAAACAGCTATTAATTCAGTGTTTTTTTGTCCCTACATTGCTTTTGTGAAGCATTCTTTGTAGTAAAATTATCTGCAAAACTTGCTTTGGATGCCACCGTCTTGAAAAACAAGCTCACTTTAAGGTACTGTCATTAATCCTAATAACCAGACATTAAAAAATAATAATTTTTTTCCTGTCCAAATAATTGTTGTGTAAATTAAAATCATCATTTTCACTGAATATCCTGCCAGTCAGAAGTTGGCCCTGTGAACTAACTTGTAGTATATCCTTGCTTACAAATAAACAATACACCATAATGTTTTGGTGTTTTCTTTTACAAAAAAAGAATACCAGTTGCAGTTCTAGTGTTTGTTTTTCTTTTTGTTTGTGTAAATACAATGACATTGGATTGGAGTTAAGTGTTCACAAAGGTCTAGTTGAGTTAGATGCATGACATTTCCAATGGAGTCATCTTTTTCAGTGAGAGTTACATCCCCTTTTAAGTGCAGGTGCCGGTATAATAAATTGCAATTGTAACAGAACTGAAGGG
Source organism: Margaritifera margaritifera (assembly GCA_029931535.1). Classification (NCBI taxonomy): domain Eukaryota; kingdom Metazoa; phylum Mollusca; class Bivalvia; order Unionida; family Margaritiferidae; genus Margaritifera; species Margaritifera margaritifera. The sequence goes on from JAQPZY010001028.1 coordinate 150,566, forward strand.
CTTCTGTCCTGAAAATGTTATGGTCTCTACATAAGAAAGGAAGAATATTTGGATTTTTAATGTAACATTGTTGAAAGTAAAATCATTTTGACCCTCTCCCCATGCTGTTACGACTTCCTGTTCAGGAGTAGCAATAACAATATTTTCAACATGGCTGCCATGATGGCATTATAGGGCATCAGATTGGCACTATTTTCATTTAGGACCAACTAGACATGATAAAAGTCTTTTAGTGAAGACCACATGCTGATATAACCCTCCATTCAGAAGGAGTAGTGATATCAAGATTTTCAAGATGGTAACTGCAGCGGACATACTGGATGTTCAAGCAGAACCATTTTCATTTAGGACTAACTAGTCATCATAAGAAGTCTTCTGGTGAAAACCCCATGTCAATATGACCTTTCTTTCAGAAGGAGAAGCGATAACAAGAATTTCAAGATGACTGCCACTGCAGCTATATTGGACATCAGATCAGCACCATTTGCATTTAGGTCCAACTAGACACCATACAGAGTCTTTTAGTGAAACTCCCATGTTGATATGAACATTTCTTTTGGAGAAATAGCAATACGATTTTCAAATGGCTGCCATGATGGTCATTTTGAATGTCTAAGTGAACCATTTTCATTTAGGACCAAATAGACATCATAAGATGTCTTTCAGTGAAAGCCCTATCTTGATATAACCATTCATTCAGGAGGAGTAGCGATAAGATTTTCAAGAGGGCTGCTGTTGTGGCCATATTAGATGTCTGAGCATCACCATTTTCATTTTGTATCAACTAGACCTTGGGATGAATGTGTGTGTAAAGTTTTATGTCAATTCTCCAAGTAGTTTAAGAAAAGTAGCGATAACTTGTGCTTACAGACAGACAGATGTCGCACAATGGATGACAGAAAACAGTCCATCCCATAAGCTCTTCTGGTCTATGGGAAACAATTTTCTTGCGACAGGAATGAAACAGACACCTGATAAAATTGATCTTTTGTTCCAAGTAGAATTTCCAAATTAGAAACCACTGTGATAAGAAAGGGCTTGAGATATAAAGTAAATGAAATGTTCTGATATGCACTGCCTATCTTTGAGGTTCCTGGAATAAAATGGGATGGTCCAACATACTCTGATTTGCTTTCCCTCACTGTAAATGGAACATTCTGATATGCACTGTCAAAGTTCCATGATATTAAATGAGAGTCTACCATGACCACCTCCCTTCCCTCATGGTAAATGGAATGTTCTAATTAAACACTGCCAAACACTCCTTATGTTAAATGAGACAGTCCAAGATGATCACCTGCTTTCCCTAAAATTAAGTGGAATGCTCTGATATGCACTGACAAACACCCCTTATATTAAATGAGACAGTCCAGCATGACTACCTACCTTCCCTCAAGGTGAATAGACTGTTCTGATATGTACTGACACACACTCCTTATGTTAAATGAGATAGTCCAAGATGACCACCTAATTTCCATTATGGCAAAATGGACTGTACTGATATTCACTGTCAAACTTCAATGCTGTTAAATGAGACAGTCCAATATAACCCCCAGGGTAAATGGGATCTAATATGAAGCATTGCTCACCATACCCTGATACTATAGAAACATTCTAAAATGACATATATCATGTACCTCACACTACATGGAATGTTCTGAAATGCACAACCAAACTAAACTGCTAATGTTAATAAAACAATCCACCATCACTCACCTGCCTTCACTGGTGGTGAATGGAATGTTCTGATATATACTGCTCAACCTCTCTGATGTTTTATGAGACATCCAACAAATCCCCACTCTCCTGTTCTTTACTGTTCATTTAACAGGGTTTCAATTACTTAAACAACAATTAATGCAGGACACAATAAGGCCAGGAGTTGCATATGGCCCCCAATGCACATGAAAAATTTAAACAAAATCAACGGAGGCAGTAGCATTCTCAACTGTTTTGTTTGTGAAGATTTTGGGTAATGGAAGTTTTTAATATGATGCTAAATAAGACATTCTAAAATGACCAATATGACCTACCTCATGGTACATGGAATTGGCTGAAATTGGTCTAGTGGTTTTTGAGAAGCTGAATATAGCAACTGTTGACAGATGCAAGCCAAACGCCAGACAATGAAACCAGGATGAAGCAGGATGTATGACAGATGAAGTGCTGGACAATAAGGCTTGCTCACTTGGCCTTATGTCACTTACCGAAAAAGATAACACAGTTGGAAACTTGCATCTAACACAGGCATGTGCAATCTTCTCCAGGGCTCGGGCTGGATAGTGATTTTTAAATGTACCCGTATGATGTAAATTTAACCTGACAAAACCAGGTCACAAGCCGGATGTGGCACATAGGCCATATGTTGCACATGTTGTAAAAGAAAACATCAAGACATTATCACAATGTAAGTGTTCTTTATTTGAAAGCAAGGACATAATGCAACCTAGTTCACTTAGCCAACTGGCATTCAACATACTGGGTGCATCAGTACACAATATATATATATTAATTTTCTGAACAAGATCTTGAGAAAAAATAATTAGTTTCATTTGCACACAATTTATTCTGAGAGCAAGAAAAGAAATTATTTTTTAATGTCTGAAAAAAAAAAAAATCATGGAAAATACTTATTTATCTCACATACTTCTCACATTTTACAAATTCCACAAATTCTGAATCAAGTATAACACCACAGATTGATGCAAGGAATCCCCCCCTCCCCTTTTTTTGGGCTGAGAACAAAACTTTAATTTTTCAGCTCCCATAACCTTTTATATTCATCAGGAAATTTTCATTGTTTTCAGAATGATGTTGGACACAAAGTGTCAGAGATTGCAAAACTGAAACTATGGGCATTAAATATCAATACCTATTTGAAAACAAATATTTTAACTTAAGCCCAAATGAAGTAGCCCAACTCATAACACTGTTCACTATATAAAATATATACAGTGAAATCCTGCTACAAAATATTGGTCAGGTCCCAGAGTGACATCGTGCTAAGTACTGTATTATGCAATAGAGCAAGAAATCAGTTAACTTAAAGAAAATGATGCACTTGTTATCCTCTAGGTCAGGGTCTCCAAACTGTGGCTTCGATTTGTCCTGCCCGCAAAGTGTTGTATTTTCTTAAAACGATTTTGCATATATTTAAATTTTTCACAGTCGCTTTGGCCCTCCAAACCCCCTTCAAAAATCTAACATGGCCTTCGTCTTATAAAGTTTGGAGACCCCTGCTCTAGGTTCTACAAATTGGGGTGGGGGTGGGGGGTGGGAGGGGTATAGGAGTGAGCACAAGGCTATATGCTTCACTGGCACAGTTACCATCTTAATTCAATGGATATTAAATGAGAAATATTGAAAATGTAATGACTGCATATTTAATATATGATTTTAAGCCGGGAAACATGTGTTGAAACATGAATAGTTAAAGCATTAATGCATTACTCATGGTCTGATCTCTATACATTCATAACAGTACATCCATATTAATTATATAAAAAATATGCACAAAGAAGCATACATCTGAGTAGTTTCAGCATAGATCATGATGTGTCTGATTTCAAAGCAAAGAAATAATCCAAAAATAATGTAAGGAAAGATAAAGAACATTTATGGTTCAGTATGTATGCATATGTACATGTCAAGGTCATTAAGCAGTGTATGTATACAAATTTCAAACAGCCTGAATTTTCTCTGCCAGATTCCATACAAATCTGAATATTTGTAGTAATTCTTTTGACTACAGCATGAATAATTATTAACTAACAAAGCCATTTTTTAAAACAGGAATGGGCAATATGATTCACTGGTTGTTTATTGTTTTCAGACATTTTTATAATGCAGTGCCTGTCCATTTTTAGCAACTTTTAAGCTATGAGATTGACACTAATGACTAGTAATTTCTTAATTAGGTAGGTAAATTAATTGATCTAGAAATTCGGGTTAGACCACCGCATTATTTGTACTTGGTTGTGTATGCTGGTTGAATGAGCTGACATCTGTTGGCTATTGTTTCCCCTGGACTAAGCTACGATTGTACACAGGATACACTGAAGACAAACACTAAGAAGATTTAATGGCCTTGTTGTTGATGGTTCAGCTTAACAATTATCAGCTTTTTAAATCCATACTGGTCTTTTCAATATAAACTACAGCTAAAAACAATGGGTGCATCACAAAGAGCCCCATGACTACAATTTTCTCTGTTGGGCCTAAAACAGAGGAACTTGTGTTACGAAACCAAACTAAGATGGGCATTCAGTGCCGATATTTCTTCTAAATGATGACATGGAATGCTTGAAATACAACACCTTCAAGGTCTCATCATTACAAGCAACATAACATATAAAGATATAAAGTTGATTGACAAGGGCCACAACTGTGCAAAATGTTTTTGGGTTTTTTTTGTAGGTTTTAACAGCACTTCTAACACATTATTGGCTATATCATGCAGAAGAAATTGGAGCTAAGTGCCTTTCCCAAGGACACACCAAGGCAGCCAACCTGAACCCGTGACCCTTGGATTACAAGTCTGACACTCTGCCGACTGAATTACAACGGCTCCCATGTCCAAAATGGAGTCGATGAGACAAAACTCATAAAAGGCACATCTAGGTCTATAAAACAATGTTCTTACCAAATTCCAACAGAATATGCTGAATTGTTCTTGAACTACACTGATTGCATGCATCATTCCAAGTTTCCATGTGAAGACACAAGCTCAAGATGGGCCATTAACTTTGTCCAAAATGGAGACCACAAGACTAACCTCATAAAAGCACTTGTAAGTCTCTGAGACAATGTCCATTGCAAATTGCATCAGAATATGCTGAGTGGTTCTTGAGCTATGCCACTTACAAAGCAACATCTATGTGAAGATGTGCAGTTAATTGTCAAGGGCCATAACTCTATGAAAAAAGAAGTTGACAAGGCAAACAATAAAAAGGCACATCTAGGTCCATAAGACAATGTACACACCAAGCTGCATCATAATATATTGAATGGTTCCTAAGCTATGCTGATTACAAGAATCTGCTGTTGTGGAGATTTAAATCTGAATGAATAAGGGCAATAACTCCATCAAAGTTGGACCTGAAAAGATCAAACTTAAAAGGAACATCTAACTGCAATAGGCAATACAAGTAAAAAAATGACATCCAATTATATTCAAAGGTTTCAGAACAATGGTGGTTACAAGAAGTGTGAATGGATGGACAGATGGATGGATGGATGGAAAAGGTTATTGCTATTGGGCTCCCACATCTTGATGAGGGGCCCTTAAAACCAGGATAAGAGAAGTTGAAATTATATTAAAGAAGCTTTAAGTGCACATATAGATAACTTTTCTGAACCAAGTGCGAGTATTCTGTTTTAAACAGAGTAACTTCTTTCAAGGGACTAAATGATTTATTGAAACAACACTACTTTTTAAAAGGCACTAACAATTACAGTGTAAAATTTCAACATCTGAGACAAAGTAAATATTTTACATAAAGGAATTTATAGGAATTTTAATAAAATATAGGAATCCATGAATTTATATGGATTTATAGAACTTGACACCCTGAATGTGTGACACGGTTAGCCTATGTGAGAGCTCTATGAGCTGTGTAGGATGACTCTTTCTTTCATTAATATGTGTATGTTTCCCAGAGATGCTACCAGGATTTTATCTAAAGATGGCAGCTCCCCCTATTCACCAAAAAAAGGGGGTAGTAGAAAAAAAAAGAGGGGGGGGGGAAAACAGCCCATAGTTAACTATTTACCTAACACTTAAATATCCATGTCTCCTCTAGTTGTATAAGCATGAATCTATTGTTTCTGAGCTTAATCTGTTCCTTATCCATGTATGTATGAATATTGTTCTGTGCTGTGAACCCCCTTACACAGTCTGCTGTCTATAAGGGCGTATGCATAGCTAGCTTAGCCAGCTTGAACAAGTTGGGAAACTCTTCTTTATGGTTGTTATTTCCACAGCTCATAGGTATTGTCTCTCAGATATCTCTTCTCCAAAATAAGACTTTTCACTGACATGAGCTCTGACAAAGTTTCAATTTCTTGAATCAGTGCTTTGCTGACTACTATGCCTGATTTCTTATCTGTTCCATATCGCTGTATTACGGTTTCAAGTCCATCAATGCCACAGTCAGCTTGTTCAGACAGGTATTTTAATCAAATAAATATCCTTACTTTTTAATTTCTTTTTAGATTCTTACTTATTCAACTTATTTTAACCCATAGAGTGCTATACAGTTTTGTAGCACAAGATCCCATAGAGTGCTATACAGTTTTGTAGCACAAGATTCCATAGAGTGCTATAGTTTTGTAGCACAAGATCCCATAGAGTGCTATACAGTTTTGTAGCACAAGATCCCATAGAGTGCGATACAGTTTTGTAGCACAAGATCCCATTGAGTGCTATACAGTTCTGTAGCACAAGATCCCATAGAGTGCTATACAGTTTTGTAGCACAAGATCCCATAGAGTGCTATACAGTTTTGAAGCACAAGATCCCATAGAGTGCTATACAGTTTTGAAGCACAAGATCCCTCAGGGCTGAATTGTTTCAGAAAAATAAAAATTGCACTCTACTTTTAAATTGCCTGTATTTTAATTAGGCTTCGTATTCTGCCTTTTTTATTTTTGAAATACTGCTGAAATAGGAGGTTGACTGGTATGACGTTTGATATTGTCCATCCAGCATGTACATTGGACTTGTATTCAACATCCTTTTCGGGTTCAAAATTACTCACTGGCATTTCCAGTAACACTTTCCCTTCTCCACTAATCTGATATACTTCAAAACTTATAAATCATTGTCATCATCGCTATCATCAGCCAGTATTTGCCGAACGAAATCGTCATCTGAAGATGAACCATGTTGAGAGTCAGCCATTTTGGTTTTTATGTAGCCCATATTTTAAACAAGCTTTTGTAAAACTTCTTAAAAATTGTATACTGCACAGAGTCCAGTTTATATGCACGACTTTAAACCAATTTGCATGAGTTCTCACGCATCACTGCTCTCCAAGTATATGAATTTGTAAAAAAAATGTACGTCATTCACACATTTGTGTGCCCTGGCAGCATCTATATGTTTCCTTGTGTAAAACACCAGTGGAAAATATCTCTATCTTTCATCACATGACTGTCATCTTACATGATATGTTGTCAAAATAGTGTTATGATTAGAGTATCCCCACTATGATGTCATCATATACATCACGTCACACTTGTCTATTATTCTATTGATTTAATTTCAGCAGTTATCTGTCTGCATTTTAAGCTAATTTCCAAGTTTACACTGAATTGTTCAGTCTAAACCAAACATTAGACCCTTTCTCTAAAATATGAAAATATTTTTAATGTATATTTTGTCCTTCTTATGCTTTATCTGTACTGGCTGGGCTTCATTTTGTTTATAACCTATGCTTAGTAGCCAGGAATGTGAGAAAAATAATCCTTCATTATGCATTGGTGTTGGATAGGAAAATTCCACCCTCGGGATCAGAATTTGCATCTGACACTCAGCAAAGCCTCGTGTCTGACACAAAATTGTGACCTTTGTGTGGAATTTTCCTATCCTACTCTAATGCATATGAAGGATTCTATTAATATCTCATGATTCCAATGCATGGGTGATACAGGTTTTTCCCCTTGTGGAGAACAAACAAATCTCTTCTCATCCTTGACTTTCTATCCCAAATGTGTGCACCTGATGACTTTGAAACTGACAACATTTTGCCTTTGATTTTGAAGATGTTGATTTAATTTGCAGAATGTTACAATCTATCTAAAATTGCATAATTAACCACCATAATTGATATTGGAATGGGAGAAAATAAACAATTGGTGTGGGATAGGGAAATCCCGTCCTTGGGCTCAGAATTTTGTGGGCAGGAACTCTTTGAAGCTTTGTTCCTGCATCATAATTTTGACATTAAGGTAGGATTTTCCTCTTCCACAACAGTGCACATGAGAGATTCTGTTAATTTCACATGAGTGCGCATGATGAGTTGTTAATTTCACATTAGTGCACCTGATAGATTGTTAATTTCACATGAGTGCACATGATGGATTCTGTTAATTTCACATGAATGCATATGATGGATTCTGTTAATTTCACACAATTGCATCTGTTAAGTTCACATGAGTGCACATGATGGAATCTGTAAATTAAACATGAGTGCACTTGATGAATTCTGTTAATTTCACAAGAGTGTACTTGATGGGTTCTGTTAATCTCGCATAAGTGCATATGTTAAGTTCATACAAGTGTACATGATGGATTGTTAATTTCACATGAGTGCACTTGATGAATTTATGTTAATTTCACATGACTGTACTTGATAGATTGTTAATTTCACATGAATACTTAATGCATTGTTAATTTTGCATGAGTGTACTTGATGCATTGTTAATTTTACATGAGTGCACATTACAGATTCTGTTAATTTTGCATGAGTGCACACAACAGATTCTGTTTTGCATGAGTGCACACAATGGATTCTGTTAATTTCGCATGAGTGCACATGAGAGATTCTGTTAATTTCACATTGATCTGCCATGTTGTCTTTTTACCATTATTTCCATCTAGAAACGAGTTAAAAATAATCATCATATGTGTTGGTATGAGTCGTGAAATCCCACCCATAGGGCCAGAATTTTATAGGCAGGAACTCCGCAAAACCTAAAAATTTTGACCTTTAGCTAGAATTTCCCTATCCAGCACTAGTGGATGTTATGGATTCTATTACTATCATATATAAATGTTATTGACACAAAAGGTTAACAAGTGTTCTTATACATTATACACCCACCCTATGTTTAGTAGTTCTCTATGTAAGCACTAGTAGGGTATGGCCAACTCTGGAGACTACTGATCTTTGGTCAATGTATGCAGTTCTGAACTAAACTTAATGTGCAGAAACCATTATTTTCTTCTTAGACTTACCATGATGATGACTATGACCATGAACGTTCAACTTCTGACCCCAAAATCAATATATTTTTTGTTATTACCCTAAATGCAAGTCATCCACAGATCTTGGTATTGGTAAGTGGTCTAGAAGTAAAGTTAGTATGCACAAAATCATTTTCTTCTTTCAGCCACAGTGAACTTGACATTTTACCTTTTGATCTCAAAATCCAGTTTTCTTCCTTAGCCCAATTGCAAACCATCCCCAAAGTTTGGTCCAAAACTCTCATGTAGAACTAATGTTATTATGTGGAAAGCATTCTTCTTTCAGTTACAGAGACACTGACTTTTGGCCTTTTGACCCTAAAATCGATAGTTTTTTCCCCCTTACCCCAAATGCAAGCTATCCACATTATTTGGTAATGGTAGATAGTGGGGAACTTGAGTTATTGTGTGGAAATGAAATATGGGATAGCGATGTACGGACAGACAGATGGACAGACAACATCGTAACAAAATACACTCCGCCTAATGGTGGAATCTTGGAACAAATCTTGCTCTTTCACTTTAACACATACGTAATATCATGTCATGACATCATAAATGATAAAAGCATTACATCTGAGGATAAGAATGTATTCCTAAGTCAATTAATCAACACTTTCAAGTTGTTTCTAAATAAAAAATCATTTAAGTTCATTATTTACTATATAAAATCTTACAACTATGTTCAGTTAGCACAACTTTTATGAAAATATTCAAAAATTTCAACTTTTTGCTTGCCATTTCTATCAGACATAGAAAGTATTAAACTCATTTTCTTAAATTTCAAAAGATGTTGAACCGTATATTTCAAATTATTTTCTATAAAAATCATTACTATAACTTGTGAATCATATCACACACATTACTTTTTAGACTGTATTTTGCTCCTGACTTCAGAAAAATAAGCTTCATACTTATTTCTTAACTAAATGAGAAATGATCAGATCACTATAACATAAGAATCTACCTGGATCGGTATGAACAAAGGAACCCACGAGAAAATCCATGGTGGACAGGAAAAGCACCATTAATAACAGCAGCTGCAACCGAATCACCCATTTCACACCCATCACATTTATACCTGTAATGGAGAAACCATTATATACCGGTAGTTGAGGGGTATAATAATGCACAACAAACTCCAAACAGGATAGACCCAGTCTATCTGCCATCCCATAATGTGCAGGCAGATTAGGGTCTTTGTGGTTAAGTCAAGATCTGGGTCTAAGCCAGGGGTGTAAAAAATATGGCCAGTGGGTCACATACGGCCTGCCAGACTCGTTATTTATTATTATTATTTATATCAAATCTGTCCCACCATAGCAAATGAGTTTGACACCATTGGTCTAGGCTGTTTGCTGTTAGGTGAGTATTATAATGCAAAACAAACTGCAAACAGTTTAGACCCAGTCTGTCTGCCATTCCATAATGTGCAGGCAGATGAGGGTCTATGTGGTTTAGTCAAGATCTGGATCTAGGCTGTTTGCTGTTAGGTAAGTATTATAATGCAGAACAAACTGCAAATTATTTAAATGCAGTCAGAAATATGACCTCCAGAGTGTTAACAAGGATAGCCAATCATGTGTGAGATAACTTTAATATGCAATGGATTGCTCTCTAATTACTGAACTTGTCCATGATTTTGATTACATAAACCTATATTCCATGTTTGATTTAAATCAAATCAGAAATATGATTCAAGAGTGGTAACAAACAATTGTTGATGGACAGATGACAAATGACACGTGCATGGCCATACCAAAAAGTTCACTTTGCCTTACTACCAGGCGAGCTAAAAACCACAAAATATACACTTATTTTGTCTGTATTTTGCAGTATATTAAATTTAAAGGCACTGCGATATGAATCTTGGGCGACTTGGTTGATACTGATTTCTGTACTAAACAGCCTAGCATGGGATCAATTCAATAGTTCAGCAATATTTAGGCTGACCGAAAACATGTCAAAACTCAAAGTTGAAAACTGAATGTAAACACCACTGAGTGAAGTTCAGGATCTAGACTGGACACCTGAATAAATAAAGAAGGATAATCTGAATAAACAATCAATTAAATCTGAGATGATTCCTGGACAGAGTTTTTCTATGAATTTACATGTTTATGTATACAAACATGTTCTCATTGCCTGTTTTCTTGTTTAGGAACACATACAATAATTAAGAATGAGCAGTAAGTTAATGAATAAACAACAACAAATGGCTACTACAACAATAATAATAATAATAATAACAAGAGTCCCTTGAAAGGACTGATACTCAACTGGCCCAAAAGAATTTCCAGGAATCTAAGACCATTTCTTCTCTTTAACTGCTCAGCACTGAAACTGTCTCTGATTTTCCTGAACAACTCCAATATACCAAATTTGGTACCAAAAATATTTCCTCACACGTTGCAGTTAATATTTTCACAAGATACTTGTAAGTGCAGGACAAAATTCTTTGTCATGGCCACTGACCTTAAACCTGATATCATGGATAGAAAATCATTCAACTTGGCTGAGACAATGTCAAGATATACCCCAAGTTTGATTAAATCTATAATAAATATTTTTTTAAAGTGGCATCATACAAGGCATTCATCGGATATATCGACAAGTTGAATTTGATACAAATCCATTCATATTTGTTTGTGCTAACATGCTCACAAGCCAGAACAGCTAATAAAAAAAAAAAAAACCCCGAGTCAAAAAATTTGAGTCAAAATCAGCGTCAGAGTGCTATCAACTTATCTATTAGAATGCAACTAAATACAAAGTCTGGTCAAAATTCATTTGTATATGTACAAGTCACTGTGTTTCATAAGCTCAATGAAATCCCAAAATGCAAGCAATGACCTTTGACTTGTCGATTAGGTCTGGTTTTCAAAACTCCTTCACAAAAGTGAAGATATGTTGGTGGTCAGATCTGCACCATTTTCACCCAATTAAATATTGCAAGAAGTGTTTTAGTGAAAACACAATCTCAATGCCATCATTCATGCAAGAGAACCATTCACATTTAGGACCTTTTACTGATAATACCATATGACCATCCATTAGGGATAAATATCAATAACAGGATATTCAAGATGGCCACCATCATAGCGGACATATTGAGAGTCAGGTTGGCACCATTTTCATTTAAGGCCAACTGGACATTATAAGAAGTCTTTTGGTGAAAAATCCATGTTGAGTAGCCACCATGAATGTAAGATTGGCACCAATTTCGTTTAGTACCAACGAGACAACATAAGAAGTCTTTTGGTGAAAACTACATGTTAATATGACCATCCATTCAGAAGTTGTAGTGATTACTAGATTTTTGAGATGGTCATCATAGCAGCCATATTGGATGTAAAATTGGCACCATTTCATTTAAGACCAACTAGACATAATAAGAAGTAATTTAGTAAAAACCCCATGCTGATATGACTTTCCATTAAGGAGGAATAGCAATAAGATTTTCAAGATGGCTGCTGTGACAGCCATATTGGATGTAAGATCAGCACCATTTTCATTTAGGACCAACCAGACATCATAAGAAGTCTGATGGTGTTAATCCCATTTTGATACGACTATCCATCTAGGAGGAGTAGTTGTAACAAGATTTTCAAGATGGCATAATTACTGGAGGTCAAATTGGCATCATTTTCAATTAAGACCAAGTAGGCATTATTAGAAAGAAGTCTTCTGGAGAAAACTCCATGTCAATATGACTTGCTGTTCTGGAGGAGTAGGAATAACAAGATTTTCAAGACAGGTGTCGTGGTGGCCATTTTAGATTTTAGATCTGCACCATTTTCAATTAAGACCAACAAGACATCATAAGAAGTCTTTTAGTGAAAACTCCATGTCAATAAGACCATCCATTCACAATGAGTAGCGATAAAAAAAAATTATAGATGGCCATTCTAGCAGACATATTAGATATCAGATTGGCACCATTTTCATTTAGGACCCACTCAACATCATAAGCGTTTTTTTTAGAGAGAACCTCAATATAATTCCATTAACCCTTTATAATACTGAAGCCCAATCAGACGGGCAGTTGCGTAAAACTGGACATTTTTTCAGTCGGTGGCGTATCAGCATGAGAGAATGCAGTGATGTTGGTCAATCTGGCTTTAACAGACAAGTTTTTCAAATAATTTTTCAAAGTTATGTACCATTTTAAAAAAGCATAAAATTTTCTTTAGAGTGATATATTATTTCATTGAAAATTTTCAGATGTAAAAAATTCAGTTGAAAGTAAAGTTAATTAACCCTTTTCAGTGGTGTAGCAGCATGAGAGAATGCAGTGATGCTGGTCAATCTGGCTTTACAGGACAATTTTTTGAAATTATTTTTCAATGTTGCATACCATTTTAAAAAGCATACAAATTTTCCTTAAGGTCATATATTTTTTGACTGAAAATTTTCAGATGTAAAACTTCAGTTGAAGTAAAGTTATGTAAGCAAAAAAACATGCTTTACATTTTTTTTAATAACTTACTTTCAATGCAATTTTCCTATCTGCAATATTCATTTTACATCCTATATGTAAATGTATGAAATGAGGTGAATTTTATGCCATTTAAGAATGTGACAAAATAATAAAAATCCATCAAGAATATCAAAAGTTATTACAATTTTATTAAATTTACTCGCATGAGAATTGGAGAACAAACAGAATAATCCTTATTGGTAAGTCGACAAAGCTTTTCATTTTGGTTCTTCAGTGTTTTTATTCCACAATAAATTTTAATGTAATAATATCAGAGTTATGTTGGGTGTATTTTGGTCCATTTCCAGGGATGCAGTAAAATTTCATAATATTATGCACACACCCAACATCAGTATATGTGTGAACTTTATGAGAAGTGAAGTTCTCAAAATGTCCAGTTAGCTTAAAAAGCATCCATGTCTTCATCATCGTCAATATCCGAGTCAAAAATACCAATTAACTATTTATCATCTGCTCAGTTCATTTGATGCAACCAAGATCACGATGCCGTGATCCCCACTGCCTAAAATATAAATTTATCCCTCAAAATTGTCTATATTTTCATAAAAATCGGTAACATCATGGTCGCTTCAGTACTGTCCCCCATTTTGAATTACACACGTTAAAATTCAGTTTTGAAATCAAATTTTCTACTAACAACATATAATCTCCGTTCATTTCGTCAAAGTCAAGCTCACAATCTGCACTGCCTAAAACATAAATTTTCCCCACAAATGATCAATATTTTCATCAAAATCGGCATCCACATCACTGCCGTAACTTGCTGTTTCAGCGCTGTCCACCATGTTGATCTCCACACATTAAAAGTCGTGTTTGAAATCAAATTTCAAATAACCAGTTATCATCAGCTCCGTTCATTTTGAAGAAGTTAAGATGGCGATCCCCACTGCCTAAAATGTCAATTTTCCACACTAAATGGTCTTTATTTTCAACTAATTCAGCAAGCATATAACTGTCTTCACTTCCCTCTTCAGAATATGACTGCCATTTTTTTTTATCTCCACACGTTAAAACTCGATTTTGAAATAGAATTTTTGCCAGTTTTGGCGTCTTTTAAACACAATCTGGTAATGTTATGTGTACCTTCTACCTTTATTTCCTTCTTTTCAAAAGAGTACACGTAAATTGATGACGTATTATACAGTTAAAGTACGTTTCTGCAAAGTTGGTAATGGAATATAGAGAACATATGACCAGAGTCGTATCCCGCTGGCAAAGGTAAAGTACGACTGGAGTCGTATCCCAATGCAAAAGGGTTAAACTAAAAACAAACGCTTTACATTTTTTTTAAAACTTACTTTCAATGCAATTTTTCTATCTGCAACATTCATTTTACCTCCTATATGTAATTGTATGAAATGTGAGGAATTTTACTCTGTTTAAGACGCGACAAAATAATAAAAATCCAAAGAATGTCAAAGGTTTTCTCAATATTATTAAATTTAGTTGCAGGAGAATTGGAAAGCAAACAGAACAGATCCTTACTGGAAAGTCAACAAAGGGGTTCATTTTTCAATATCTGCACTTCGTAAAACATCAATCTGGCCACAAAATTGTCTATATTTTCATCAAAATTGACACCCACACCACTTCCATAATTCACTGCTTCAGTGAATTCCGCCATGTTAATCTCTGCATGTTAAAACTCGTGACTGAAATCAAATTTTCAAATAACCAGTTATCATCATCTCCATTCATTTTGATGAAGTAAAGATAACGATCCTCATTGCTAAAATGTAAATTTTCCACACGAAATTGTCTATATTTTCAACTAATTCAGCAAGCACATAACTGCCATCTCTTGCCGCTTGAGTAGTGACTGCCTTTTTCGATCTCCACACGTTTTTTTAAATCAAATTTTTACAAGTTTTGGGGGTCTTTTAAACTAATTCTGTGATGGCATTTGTGTATTATCTACCTTTATTTCTTTCTTTTCAAAAAAGTACATGTAAAATGATGACATATTACACGGTTAAATGCACATTTCCGCGAAGTGGTAGACGGAATGTAGTGAACATACTATCAGAGTCGTATTCCAATGGCAAAGGGCAAAGGTAAAGTACGACTGGAGTTTTATATCGATGGAAAAGGGTTAAGGAGAAGTACTCATAAATTTTTTTTCCAGATGACCAACATGGGGCATATACTGGAATTCAGATCAGCACCATTTTCATTTAGGACCAACTAGACATCATAAGTAATCTTTTAGCAAAAATTGCCTGTTGATTGGCCACCAAGGTAGCTATATACAACGCGAGATTGGCACTGTAATTCAGATGTGCGCCATTTTCATTTAGGACCAACTAGACCACGTTTTTTGCTGAGAACCCCATGTCAATATGACCACCCAATCAGAAGGTGTAGCGATAATGATTTTTAAGATGGTCATCATGGCAGACATACTGGATGCAAGATCAGCACCATTTTCACTTCTGACCAATTAGACATAGTAATAAGTCATCAGGTAAAAACCTCATGTTGATATGGCCATCCATTCAGGAGATGTAGCGATAACAAGACTTTCAACATCACCACCATGGTAGCCATACTGGATGTCAAATCGTCATCATTTTCATTTAGGACATCATAAGAAATCTTCTGGTGAAAACCCAATGTCAAGATGACTTTCTTTTCTGGAGGAGTAGCAATAACAAGATTTTAAAGATGGCCACCACAGTGGCCATATTAGATATCCAATTGGCACCATTTTCATTTAGGACCAACTAGACCACTGGTGTCAAACTCATTTGCTATGGCGGGCCGGATTTGATATAAATAACAATAAATAATGAGTCTGGCTTGCCATGTTTGACACCTCTTAACTAGACCTTGGCCTATAATACATAAAACTGTGCTGTTAATCAGGTGTGACAGTCATGGTTTTGATTAAAGACAATGGTAATATCTGTATGTAATTAGAAGCCATGATCCATATTTTATCTCCCTAAACAATACATCAAAGTGTCGATATAGATTAGTAAATTCAAAGCAATCTTGAAACAAAACAAAAAATTATCCTTGTTGGCAGTATTATGTACTATGGAATAAGGGTACTTATTGTTTTGTGGGGGAGCAATGGTAGCTCAGTTGGTAGAGCAATGGACTTGTAATACAAGGGTCATAGGTTCAATACTTCCCCAGGCCAGTCCAGGTTGGCTGCCTCTGTGTGTCCTTGGGAAAGGCACTTAGCTCCCATTTTCTCGGCATGACATAGCCAATAATGTGTTAAAAGTGCCATTAAAACCAACAAAAATAAAAATTATTGTTCGGTGGCTAATTAACCAGTTCATCACTTGACAAAACAAGTGAACTTAAAAAAAAAAAAAAGAACCTGAAAAAAAAAAAACAGAAAAGAAAAGCAACAACTAATAAGTCATGTTTTTGTTTAGATTATATTAATCAGATTCCATACTGGTTATATATTGCTAGTTGCTTGTAGTAAGAAGCCTTCCTAAGTTTGTGTACAACTTGTGCCCCTATGGAGCCTGTTACTGTTGTTGCTTATGACTGGCCATCTTACATGTATTTCTACTACTGATACCAAAAATACATGCATTTTTCTGTCTTAAATTCTGTCAAAATCGTAATTCATTCAGAAACTTTCTTATTACATTTGTTATACAGTAATTATACACAGCAGAATTTGGTAATGGGAGATTACTGACATGGTGGTTCTCTTGGAAAGCACACACAAGTCATGGCTCAAATACATGAATGGCTGCATGGTAGATGGATATATATCAAATACAACAATTGTGCAAGTAATGTCTGTTTTTCATTCATCACCCAACATGTACAGATACAAAAAATTGCCTGATTATTTATTTGTTACTGTCTTACTTTTGGTAGCACATTATTGTAGGTGCTAATATCACTGCTGGGTTGATTTTGTTTCCCTTTTGTTTTTGGACACAAAATGAATTAATTTAGTATGTTCTCAGACATAAAAATAAATTATTTTTCTGCAGAAAATATTTTATACTAACCCAACAGAAGAAGGACTAGAGCTACCGCCACTCCTTTTGCGATCCAGGGGTTCTCGTGATGTATCAAAACCATCACTGACTCACCAAACCCCATCACTGATAGGGAGCAACTCACAGCCTAAAATATAAATATATCACATAAATTTTTCATTATTAATATCAGAACATTATGTCATAGGGTGATGAAAGGCTTATCAAACCTGTTCCATGTGTCTAAAGTTGACCAGCCTGAGAGTTTTCAATTCCAATCAGACTTACCTCACCTGCAAATGGGTGTCTTCCATTTTGGGATCAACTTTTCATAGCAATGGAATGGGCATGAATGTTTATCTCTCATGTAAGATTTACCTGTGGAAATATGGTATCTTCCATTTGTCTTTCGATACAATTATAAAAATGATCTATCGTGATAGTGCACATTTCTTTACATAAATGTTTATATTGTGTCCAAAATGAGATAAACAAGAAAATTCAATTGTAAATAAAAGTTTCTGTTAAATCTAAGACCTTCACTCTCAGCATACAATACTTGAGGAGCTCTTGATGATTTGACTTTCTTTTCACCTTTGACAAAGTGCTTACTACTAACTGATGTACAAGTGCCTACTATTAACTGATGTCACTGTAGATTATAGATTACATCAATAATGGTTTAATTTAATGTAATTGTATCTGCAATGAAAATTTTTTATAAATCTACAAATCTAGAATTACCACTAACACATACATACAGTGTGTAGATATAAACAAGAAGGAGATATTTCTATGCTTCAAAACATGTGAACTAGTTGCAAATTTCAAACGTTATAAAACAATATACTCTAAACATCAGAGTGAATGAAAAAGTTAGTTTTACACATCTACTAAATGTAATTTAACCAGTCAAATATCAAAATTTGCAGCTGTATACCGTATTTAGCTGTGTATAATGCGCAGTTTTTTCACCTAATTTTAGTATCTTAAGTCGGGGGTGCGCGTTATATACAAGAACAAAAAAAAAAGTTTTTTTTCAGGTCGATCTTTTCGAGAGTGATTACGACGGAGAGGAATTTGAGGGATTTGATGCAATAGATTGAACTCCATCAACTAGATGAACCTTTAAAGGGCCCTTTTACGGGCCAACCATAAAATCGGAAAGATACAATTTCAATATTGCCTCTTTTTCATTCACTATCCAAAATGACCGACTGTTGTTGCACTATGAAAACGGAGCGAAATACCGGTAGTCACGATTTTAAAATGTATTATATCACATGCGCGTTATATGGCAGAACTACATTTTTTCCACTCATTTTGGGTCAAAAATCGGGGTGCGCATTATACATCGGTGCGCGTTATACACACCAAAATACGGTATAAATAATAAAAAAACAGCTGGAAATTCCAACTCTATTGTAATGTTGTGCCACTCTTTTATGCAGAGTCACAGAGTAAGACATTTTCAACCATTTCTCAAGAAAATATTGTGAAATGCATTATACAACAGATAAGGATCTTAAATCGGAAGACTGAATGCACGGTTTTAACGATGTTTAACTGCTGCAAAATTAATGTCACTTTGACTGGCTATGCTGCCTTGTTGGTAAAGCTTTATCTATGATAGCAAAACCACCATTAGCATTTTAAAATCCTAAAAAACAAGACCGTTGTCCACCTATTTAATTACAAATGTGATTTTTATTGTTTTAGTCAAACATCTGTAGCTGGAGTCATTGTAGCTCAGTGATTAGTGTGCCAGACAAATGACTACAGGAGTGTGGGTTTAAATTCTACCACCACATCAACCCACTTGCCAACCACACTGAACCAGCAGGGCCATCACTAGACCAAATGGCACCCCAGATTATGTGTCTTTAGCAAAATAAAACACAGCAATCCAAAATTCCATACTTTTTCCAGATCTTTAGGGCAAAATCTTTTTTTTTTCATACTTTTTCCAGGTCTTGAAAAGCACACTTTTTTCCCCATACTTTTTCCATACTTTGTACGAACCCTGTTTATACAACTTCATGTCCCACCTGCATATCACATAAAAAATATTTTATAAAATTGTATACAACTTAATGTCCCACCTGCATATAACATTATAAATATGTTATAAAGTGTTATACAACTTAATGTCCCACCTGCATATAAACTTATAAATATGTTATAAAGTGTTATACAACTTAATGTCCCACCTGCATATTACATTATAAATATATAAAATTGTATACAACTTAAATACAAACTCTTACAAATGCTGATGCTGCCACCGCCCTTGCTGCTGACAACTATTTCTCATCCATGTGACAGAAATCTCATGCTATTATGATTCTTACTTTTCTTGTCACAGGTCAGCTATCTGGGGTCACTTGTCTTCGACTCCTCGTTAGAAGCACATGCACATGAGTTTCAGCATTGTGCTATATATAACTGACAACCCACAGCTTCAGAGTTAGATTACATCATGAAAAATCATGTCAAATGCGCTTCAACAAATACAAGCACTCATGCTGGAATTGAAGTAAGTTTTTATTATCGTGTGAATAATTCATAAATACATTAATAAACAAACAGGTGAGAAAAATAATCAGTGCTGGGACTGGCATAATGACATGGAAATCTCAGTCTCTGAGTTACATTATTTATCTTTTGTTTGGTGAGAGCCTTGCGTACGACAAAAATGTAACCCCCTGACAGGGTTTCCTTGATTTGATGCCAGCCTCAACATAAATTCTATTAGTCAATAAATCTGCCACTGCAGGACAGAAAACAGACTTACCTGAGCGAAGCAATAAATAATTCCTACACTGCCCCCAATTCTGGCCCCCAGAACATGTGAAATGAGGAAATAGGCACCTCCGCCCTCCATGTGACATCTCTCGCAGACTCCAATACCACTAAGTGCTACCACCAGCACCACAAACACTGACATGACAATTGTCAGAATGGTTAAACTAATACCTGCATTTCCCTGAAGAAAAAAAAAATTCCTTTACCAAAACAAGAATGATTTTAGGGACAAAACCCCCACACCCACACCCACACAAACAAGACAATTCTCAATTTATGTCTGCCACTTTTCACACAAAGTTAGGGAGTGTAGTTTTGTAGCAGAAGGGTGTAGCTGACTATGGTCATAAAACAAATGAACTAAGGTCCATTAGTACAAGAAGACACTACTGGTATGATTTTAAAAAATGGAGAAATAATCAATACAGGACAAAAGTAGTTGTTTCGATGTTTGTTTCAATACATTCATTTAAGAATGCGAGACATACCTGAAGAGAAATGTGAGTGGTGGCACACCAGTCCAAACAACATAGTCATCTGTGTAGGTTTGGTTTGGCTTGGTGTTTTATGGCAACACAAGTATGTTATTTAGTGCCGAGGCAACTGAATTAAAGTGCCTTGCCCAATGACACACCATGGCAGCCAACCTGGGCTGATCTGATAGTAGGATTTGAACCCCCATCCATCTGGTGGCCAGTCTGGCATGCTAACCAGTGAGAGCATAAATACTATAGACATAACATCTGAGAAGGAAGTGATGATGACGTCAAGCGTTTTCCCATGACAGTGGGTGGGACTCATCACTCTCTGCCTGAGAGAGTAGTGTGTAAAAAGAGATGTTACTGAGCATTTTGGGGGTCAATGATGAAGTCTCCATGAATGATATAATTCTCATGTTGAGCTGAGCTATTGTATTGCTGTATCAAGGCATTAGTAGCATACCAAAGTTTGTTTAAATCCAACAGGAATTATAGGAGTTATTTGTATAGAAAGGAAAGCTGGCGAGTCTGATTATCTGGGGACATAACTCAGCATAACAGATGCATCATGCTGAAAATCTAACTTGGTAACATAGACAATCTGAAATCTCATCAATACCAAACTGTCTACTAAATTTGAAATCCAAAGGTAAGTAAGGAATTATTGCACAGAAATGAAATTAGAGTGGATCTGACAAGCAGGGACCATAAACAGCTAAATAACACAATAAAGAGTTAAATAACACCATAAACAGTTAAATAACAATGCAGAACGCTGACAATCAAACTCAGCTGAGGTCTCATCAATATCAAGCTTAATAGCAAATTTGGTTGAAATCTAATCATAAATAACAGATTGACTGTGCAGAAATGAAAGTGAAAGGGTCCACCTCCCAGGGGATATAACTCTGCTAAATACAGACAAAGAAAGCTGATAATCAAAATTGATAGTCCATCAACATCAACCTTTCAAATACGGTTGAAATCCAATCATAAATAAAGGCATTATTGTGCAGAAACAAAAGTGGGTGGATTAAACAATCAGGGTTTAAATCCACTAAATAAAGTGGGGAACAAAAAGAAAAATCAAAAAGTGCTGAACAATGATTCATTATAAAGATTATGAATGGTTTGCTATGTTCAGCAAGAGTGAAGATTTTGAACCCAAATTATGGCACAGCTTGCAAAGTGCTCCAGTAAACATCTGAATTTAGTGAACTCTGTATAATGCTCCTGAAAAGATCTGAATTTAGTGAACTGTGTACAGTGGTAGTGAACTGTGTGTACAGTGCTCCAGTAAACATCTGAATTTAGTGAACTGTGTACAGTGCTCCAGTAAACATCTGAATTTAGTGAACTGTGTACAGTGGTAGTGAACTGTGTGTACAGTGCTCCAGTAAACATCTGAATTTAGTGAACTGTGTACAGTGCTCCAGTAAACATCTGAATTTAGTGAACTGTGTACAGTGCTCCAGTAAACATACGAATTTAGTGAACTGTGTACAGTGCTCCAGTAAACATCTGAATTTAGTAAAATGTGTACAGTGGTAGTGAACTGTGCGAACAGTGCTCTAGTAAACATCTGAATTTAGTGAACTGTGTACAGTGCTAGTGAGCTGTGTGTGCAGTGCTCCAGTAAACTTATGAATTTAGTGAACTGAGTGTGTGTATAATCATTGTTCTTATTAATGAATAGCTCATAAGTGTATTATTTGCAAATTACCAAAAGTAGCAAGTCAATTCAAAATGGTACTCAATTTGAATGTGAAATTCTGGCATCTGAAAAGAGCTAAGGTAATAACACCAATCTCAATGTATTTAACCAGCTGGAACTAGTTACATTAATAATTGTGTCAAGATGACCAATTTATTTTCAAAGGACTGGTAACAGTTATAGCTTTCGAGGTTGATGAAGTTATGTCAACTGTTAAATAAGATCCATAACTTAATAGTTGCCCATTTCATTAAGCAGGCTTATGCAGTACTGTAAGAACACAATCTATGTAAACTATCTCCCAAACTTTATATAATATTGATTTTACCAATTTTACTAATACCTGATACAAATTCTTTCCAAGGATAGAGGCATAATTAATATCCATAATTAATATGCATAATTAATATGCAGTCTCTTGCTCATAACTTAAGTCATCCACAAACTTGATGAAATAAACCCATTTGCCAAGTTTTATTGAAACTAGAGAGAAATACAGTCTATACATCCAGAGAGGTAACAAACTCAGCCAATTTGATACAATGCATCTCATTATTATGTGCGGATCTCACTTATTATAGAATCTCTCTACGAAAGTGATAATATAAGCTTATTTATCAAGGTGGAGCAAAATCCAACAGAAATTCAACCTCCATAATGGTAGCACGCCTCTCAAATCAGATACAAGATTACCACATTAACATACATAGATCTTGTTGTTGCTCATAATCAAACTCATCCAACATCTTAACTATTTAACAAGTTTGATCAAAATCTGATCAGAAATACAGTTGCTAGTGTGTTGACAAGCTCAGCAAATCAGATACAAGGTTACGTCATTAATATCCAATAATTTCACTCATAATCATACTCAACCAAGATCTTATGGCAGCGGCCTTTTTACAAAATTTGATCAAAATCCTAAAAAAAATAGAGTGGTAACAAGCTCAGAAAATCACATGCAACATCACCCTATTATTATGCATTTCAGTCATGTAGATGCAAGATCACACCTCATTAATATGCATGTATCTTACTCATAAGGCCAAGTGAGCTAAAATATGAAGAATTTATCATTGTAATCCATACTTTTAAGGACAATACTGTGACTGTTTAAGTATACTATTTGTAAAACATCTGGTACTACATTCAATACTTGTCTGAAGCTGTATCATTGAGATAATTATTATCAATTTTTGTTTACAATTTCACAAATATGTTTAGCAAAAAATATTGGCTTTGTTATGAAATTCTGATAATTCTAACATAACCCATTTTATCTCCCTTTACAATACATACAAGGAAAGAGCAATTTATCTTGCATAATAGACATCTCTTTTAGAGATATGTGTCACCAACCGAAACTCTCGGTGTAACTTAACAATGCGATGCCATCACAGAGGTACACAGCCAGTGTTTCAGATAGATACCTGCATGCTGTAGTACTAGGTCAACAGTACAATCTGCATACGCAAGACAAATTTTTGTTCATTGTTCATTTTGGAATCAAAACAATTATGGACTTCTGGATTAATTAAAATTCTAAGACAGAAAACGGGTATTCATCTACTGAAATAGGTACCTCTTTTCAAGTCATTATTTTTTCAA
Organism: Margaritifera margaritifera; assembly: GCA_029931535.1. NCBI lineage: Eukaryota > Metazoa > Mollusca > Bivalvia > Unionida > Margaritiferidae > Margaritifera > Margaritifera margaritifera. The sequence continues at coordinate 174,597 of JAQPZY010001028.1, forward strand.
TCTGGCAAAACCCTGTCGTGTCATTGCAGGAGTGAGCAGCCAATGCTTGTGTGAGATGTTCACATGCTGTAGTACTGGGTCAACAGAATGCTTGTGTGAGATGTTTGCATGCTGTAGTACTGGGTCAACAGAATGCTTGTGTGAGATGTTTGCATGCTGTAGTACTGGGTCAACAGAATGCTTGTGTGAGATGTTCGCATGCTGTAGTACTGGGTCAACAGGATGCTTGTGTGAGATGTTTGCATTCTGTAGTACTGTGTCAACAGGATGCTTGTGTGAGATGTTTGCATGCTGTAGTACTGGGTCAACAGGATGCTTGTGTGAGATGTTTGCATTCTGTAGTACTGGGTCAACAGAATGCTTGTGTGAGATGTTTGCATGCTGTAGTACTGGGTCAACAGAATGCTTGTGTGAGATGTTTGCATGCTGTAGTACTGGGTCAACATAATGCTTGTGTGAGATGTTTGCATGCTGTAGTACTGGGTCAACAGAATGCTTGTGTGAGATGTTTGCATGCTGTAGTACTGGGTCAACAGGATGCTTGTGTGAGATGTTCACATGCTGTAGTACTGGGTCAACAGAATGCTTGTGTGAGATGTTCACATGCTGTAGTACTGGGTCAACAGAATGCTTGTGAGAGATGTTTGCATGCTGTAGTACTGGGTCAACATAATGCTTGTGTGAGATGTTTGCATGCTGTAGTACTGGGTCAACAGAATGCTTGTGTGAGATGTTTGCATGCTGTAGTACTGGGTCAACAGGATGCTTGTGTGAGATGTTCACATGCTGTAGTACTGGGTCAACAGAATGCTTGTGTGAGATGTTCACATGCTGTAGTACTGGGTCAACAGAATGCTTGTGTGAGATGTTTGCATGCTGTAGTACTGGGTCAACAGAATGCTTGTGTGAGATGTTTGCATGCTGTAGTACTGGGTCAACAGAATGCTTGTGTGAGATGTTTGCATGCTGTAGTACTGGGTCAACAGAATGCTTGTGTGAGATGTTCACATGCTGTAGTACTGGGTCAACAGAATGCTGTGTGAGATGTTCACATGCAGTAGTACTGGGTCAACAGAATGCTTGTGTGAGATGTTCACATGCTGTAGTACTGGGTCAACAGAATGCTTGTGTGAGATGTTTGCATGCTGTAGTACTGGGTCAACAGGATGCTTGTGTGAGATGTTTGCATGCTGTAGTACTGGGTCAACAGAGTGTAATTGGTGCAAACAAGCATAACTTTGTTTGGTTTACATGTTAGAATTTAAATAGTGACTGTAAAGACAAAACAATTTAAAAAGATAAATCTCCTGTTTTCAATGCTGCAATATTTTACATGATTCACTCATGCTTGTGCACTCATGGATTATTTAAAATTCCAACACTAAAAACAGGTATTGAACTTTTGAAATGGATACCTCTTTGCAAGTTATTATTTCTTAATTATAGCCAATTCTGAGTTGGAGATAAATTTCTTTGCTCAAAAACTTTTGACTATACAAGGTCTAGCCCTGCATTCTTGAAACTTTTTGAGTAAGGAGCTCAAAGTACTGTATTCAGATCTGATACTTCAAAGACATCATTATTATCAAATGTTATCATGCATCGAGAGAGACCCTGGTTAAGAAACAGCAAAGGCCTTATAATTCTCACTTTATTATAAGGGAAACTTGAACTCAAAACTCCAAAATCAGCAATGACACATAGAGTGCATCTACCTCCTAAATATTTTGCAGTCTCAAAGAGAGACATTAAGTTAAGAAAAATCTGAAATCTCAGTGATTCTAAATTTATTCTAATTAATGTATCGCCGTATGTCAATCAAACTCTAACACATGCCAATAGCTATGGACCACGGACCAATACTATCACTGGCAAAGGTGTGGGCATCACGTGATTTACAGGCAGTTTGTCAGACATTCAGGCCTAATGGACCACGGACCAATACTATCACTGGCAAAGGTGTGGGCATCACGTGATTTACAGGCAGTTTGTCAGACATTCAGGCCTAATGGACCACGGACCAATACTATCACTGGCAAAGGTGTGAGCATCACGTGATTTACAGGCAGTTTGTCAGACATTCAGGCCTAATGGACCACGGACCAATACTATCACTGGCAAAGGTGTGAGCATCACGTGATTTACAGGCAGTTTGTCAGACATTCAGGCCTAATGGACCACGGACCAATACTATCACTGGCAAAGGTGTGGGCATCACGTGATTTACAGGCAGTTTGTCAGACATTCAGGCCTAATGGACCACGGACCAATACTATCACTGGCAAAGGTGTGGGCATCACGTGATTTACAGGCAGTTTGTCAGACATTCAGGCCTAATGGACCACGGACCAATACTATCACTGGCAAAGGTGTGGGCATCACGTGATTTACAGGCAGTTTGTCAGACATTCAGGCCTAATGGACCACGGACCAATACTATCACTGGCAAAGGTGTGGGCATCACGTGATTTACAGGCAGTTTGTCAGACATTCAGGCCTAATGGACCACGGACCAATACTATCACTGGCAAAGGTGTGGGCATCACGTGATTTACAGGCAGTTTGTCAGACATTCAGGCCTAATGGACCACGGACCAATACTATCACTGGCAAAGGTGTGAGCATCACGTGATTTACAGGCAGTTTGTCAGACATTCAGGCCTAATGTCCATCTACTATCAAACTGCCACTAGATTTCATATACGAATTCAAATAGCCATAACATCATTATTTTTCAATGATTTTTCATGAATTTTTCGGTATGTGCTAAAATATTAACACTAATTCACACTTTGTAAGCGCCAACATAAAATACTTTGATCTTACTTTGATGTGCTATGTTAATAAGTAGGATGTGGTTATTTCTACTTTGGCGACAGGTCAATTAAAGTTACAGACTGTCGAAGTTTGGAGACTTTAAGCTTGAGTGTTTTACTTAAAAACTTCAAGAATACCGACCCAGTGTATTTGTTTCGATGTGTGTACTACTGACCACTATCCATCCCATCCTGAGGAAGATGATGACGCTGATGAGGTTGACGACACAGGAAGTGAAGACACCATCCCACGTACCAAACAGAACTGGCTCACTGATGAAAAAGTTGGCCTTCCACCATGGCTTCTGAGACAGATTCTGAGAAAAAAGGTTTTCATTATACAAGCTGATTAAAAGTAAACCTTGCAATTCAGCTACATAACACCACTTGGGAAATGGGAGTGGAGCTGGAAAAATCTACTTTGAGCAGAATGTTTGTTATGTATTTACTTTTATCTATACATTATTGTCTTCTGTAAAACTTGATTTTCATTTACTAGTATTTAAGAGACTTCAAAGCTAACTATTTTAGGACAGAGCTACTGTGCTATTCTTCAATAATGAATGGAGGGTTTCTTTTGCAGAACAATGTGTCTAACTTGCTAATGACAGTTTTTCTGCTTATGCTGGTGAGACAGAGTTCTTGCATATCTGATAGATAAAAGCTTTGGTTCGGCAGAGCACTGTGTCTCACCTCCTAATGGCCTTATGATGACATAGCTTCTCTGGTTAAGATGCTGGTGAGACACAGTTCTTGCATATCTGGATGCCACCTAGGACATACAGAAGTGTTTATCCCAGAAATAACAAAAAGTTGGATCCAAGGACTCCTATGAAGGTTATACACCAGTGTTTATTCCAGAAAAAAAAAGTTGGACCCATGGACTCCTACCAAGGTTATACACCAGTGTTTATTCCAGAAATATGAACAAGTTGGCCCCAAGGACTCCTATCAAAGTCAAAGAGCTGGGTAATTTAGAAAAAACAGGAGTCACAAATATCCAAACCTGTTTCCCATGCTGCATGCCTCCATACTGAGTATTTCCTACTGTTTGTGTAACCATACCCATCTTAAGTTTTATTTTGGACACTTGAGTGTGCATTTTTTCCTCCATGTATGCTGCTCTGGAAATAAATGCAGCAGTGTTTTTGATGAAGATTTCATCTTCTCTTATTTACATTTTCTTTTGATGATCATCGACCATATGCACTCAACTCTTTGCCCAAGCTAATCAACATCAGTAAAGCATTTCTGTCAGCCAATGAAATTGATTGTTTATGATACTTTGGCAAGGAGTGCACTCTGTTCAGCAAGCCAGTTTGGGGTGTGCTCAATTCTGTCAGTATACATGATATACAATCAATAATAACGATCTTGTATCTTTAATTTCTGGGGTAACTTTTATGTGGCCTATGGGCACCACAGAGTCATCTTTCTTGCACCAAAAATAAAAATAAGTTTCACTGGTGTAATGGCACTACCTGAATGAACACTGCACCGATATAGTCATATTCTTCCAAAGTTAAAGTTTAATACAGCCACTGATAAATTAGTTACATGACTTTTCAAGAATGTCAAAATAGCTTCTTAACACTGTTGCAGTGTTTTCTCTGGGCTGCGAGCACCATTTAGCACAGTGTTACGACCCTATGGTATAAAAAAAGTAACAAAAAGAAAGTGAAACCAACAATGTTTGTTAAAATCAACAAACAATTTTTTTCTAAATAATGTGAAAATCAAAAGAAACTTACAGTAACGTGTGTTAAAATCCAAATAATCCAATAAATTATTAGCGTCCTAATCACATATAGAAATTATATAATGTTCCAAATGAATGAGTCTTCGTAATGAACGAATGTTCGGAATGAAATATTGTTCGGAATGAATGAATTTTGTAATGAACGAATGTTCAGAATGAAAGATTGTTCCGAATGAATGAGTCTGGACTGTCATGATGTTCCAACGATAATGTAATCCAGATCATCTTTAAGAATGTTCATAGGCATCCAAAAGTCCCAAATACAACTCCGAAAGTTAGTGAGTACTCCATGGGTACTTCGACGAAATGTTCAAATAAATAATTCCTTTCGAATAATTTATACCGCAATACAGCATTACATCATTTCAGAACTACAAGATTTCTGCACTGCTATTATTTCAAATCATCTGATGATTCCAAAAGGCTGATCATAAAAACACAGCTTTTTAATACATAATCTTAAATTGGAATGCATATAATTCCTATATCAAGATCTTTTATACTCCTTGCAAATGACCTATTTCACAACAGGAAACGTGTCATATTATGACTCAGAATGCAATACTAAATGCGTCGATTTAATGGAAAAGTACTGTTTGAGTGGTAAACAGCTCTGACCTTGAACGTGGTCAACATGTTTTTTATTTGATTAATAGTACAACTAAACCCAACTTAAATATGACTCACTATTTGACACAATTTTAAAGTACAGTCATAGAACAAAAGTTTAGGCACATTATAAATTCCATATACATAATTCCATAACACACAGTAAAATTTGAAAAGGGCACATGTACACATTTGCCAAGCGTTGTGAAATCTGCAACAAAATAACTGGTACAATCATTTGTAAACTTGTGCTCTATGAGACAGCTATTAGGTATGTAATCAAGAGGCTTCATTAAAACACTTGCACCATGCATCAAGGTTCTCACTGATTAAGATTACCTTGTGTTTTGACAGACCTATGAGCGAGCAAATTGAAGGGATTAAAGATTTAAAGTACTTCATCATACTGAATTACTAGGTCAGTGAAGATGATAACAACTGAGGGTCTGATATAAAATGCAATTACTATGTATATACTGACTGTTGGAGATGATTGAACTGAAATCAATGACAATGACAATGGAGTGCATATAATGACAATGGAGTCATTTCTTCAGCATCTGATACCATTACCAGGAGTGATAGCTTGGCCATATAAGCATAAAGAATGTATAAGAAAATACTGCTAACAACCCTAAATAAAAAGATTGACACAAAAAAGACTAGACATTCTTATCTTGAATAAGAATATGCAGTGATACTTTATGCGGTCGATGCACCCTTGAAGTGCTAGAAAAACAGCCAATATTTCTAGATTGTTGATGTGGAGGGAACCTTCTTTTTCGAAACCACTGGCCCTGCAAGACTATTCCAGCATGCTCCAGGTGACCCTACCAGCCTGAAGCTGAGGCATCAGTATATAAGAACATGAATTGGAAGTCTACTCAGAAACCTGTTCTGGTTTTTCCACCAACTCTGATGGTGATGAAACTTGGATGCAGGCAGACAGGGGGGGGGGGGGTCCTTGTGAGATCTCTAGTTCATTAGAAGCAAAAACTAGAGGGGCTACATATGAAGCCTTCTGCTGTTCATAATCCCCACAACAGATAGGTAAAGATGAGCAGACAATGTTGTCTTCTTGTCCATTTTTGCTGAAAGCAAATATTTGTGATATTCTGTCAGGAGGACACGGTCTGTTCCTCAACATGTGAGAAAATTCATCCACACTCAAACAAAATTCAGATGAAATGATTTTACAACTCCTGACTGGGGATTAGACCTAGTCGAGTCCCTGTCTCCCAACAGAGAGACAGACCCCTAAAAACAGCACAGGACATTATGCACCAACCAGTTGCTAAAGATGGGAACCCTAAGAATCTTAAATGAACTGCTATGACGCCCATCACCCTGGTGAACACTCTGGAAACAGAAGCTAGGCCAAGCCTGGAATTGAAAGCTCTCCCATTACAGACAAAACTGCATACATTTCCTGTGGGCTGGGAAGATGGGGATGTGAAGATAAGCATCCTGAAGATCTATGGAGACCACCCAGTAATTCGGCCTGATGGCATTCTTGACTGAGGCAGTTGTCTCCATTTTGAACCATTAATCTAAAAGACGTCTGTTTCAAGTAGAAAGATTGATGATGAGTTGAAACTTTCCCCCTCTCTCTAAAACAAAGAAAATCTGAGAATAAAATCCCTCTCTACTATGCCCTTCCTTAGATGGGAGTACATAAATTCCCCCAGAGATACCAGGTGAACTTTTATGGAAAGGAATGGGGGTACTTGAAAAAGGTGGAGGGTCCTGGAAGCACAGCCAGTAACCCTCCCTTATTGTGGAAAGGACAAATGTGTTGTCCAAAATGTCTGATGAAGCCTCAGATTAAAGACTTACTCTGACACCTACTGGTGATTGGGAAGAGGGGGACTTTGCCAGAGATGGTGTGACTCCTTAGGGGTGACTGACTTCCTCTTTCAGGAAGCAGGAAGGGTCCATTCATTTCCTCCTCCAAAACCTCCTCTTAAACTGTGAAAAGATAATGTATCGAATCGTAGGCTGTGCATCGTGAATCGTATCGATACACGGCACAGGTGTATCGTTTCACCCCTATTCCAGACTGAGACTTCGTTGTCCCATTTCTGCTCACAGGAAGAGACAGGACTAGCCCTTTCATCCTTTCTTGGTGGAGAAAGGGATTGGTAATTCCCTCTTTGTGCCAGAAGTGGCGAGTAGCTGTCCCCCTCCCCTTCCTTTGATAACAAGGCTGGAGAAGGTGCATAAGATCCAGGGTGTAACTGGTCTGCTGTTCCATGGAGCCACGTCGAAACCATCCATGGTTGAATGGTTGGAAAAAGAGACGTATAGGAGTTGAACGGGAACATTAAAAAGGAGTGGTATCAACCCGATCCCTTCCCTCAGACCAGTTTTCAAAACTCAAAGGGATTCAATTGAGAAAGTGGGATTACTAAACCAATCCCTTTCGGTGTTCAAAACTTGGTACTCCGTCCAAAAACTGATGGCCAATGCCCAGCGCTAGTTGATTGGTGCCCAGTGCCAGATGCACTGTGTTCAGCAAACGACAATGGTGCTGAATGATCAGTGATCTGAGCCCAAAAATGGAAACTCAGTACCATACACCATACCTGGTGATTGGTGATGCCCTGTGATTGGTCACCAGGGAATTATCAGTCAGATGATGTAGACCTTATTAGAGAATCTGTATGAAGAATCAGACTCCAACAAACAAGATCTTGTTTAATTTGCGGTCTACTAGAACAAGACAACAACTGTGCTTCCCTTGCATCAGAAAGGCATGCTCACTATTGGAAGCTTGCGACTTCCTGACACTGGGAAGTGCCAAAGATCCCTCCCTCAATGATCTCGACTTAATGGAAAGAGGCAATTTCCTAACTCTGAACACCTCTCTCAATGAAGCAGGCTATGAAAAGTGTCGTAGCCCCTTCCTCGGAATGGCTCCTGAGAAGAAGAGGAAAAGGCAGGATCATTCTTCCTGGCCCTATAGGTCCGGTGATGTTTTGCCAACTCCCAAACCTCACAGGGTCACTAACAACAAATGGGTAAACTTTCAGTGCATACAAATGCCATGCACGCAGACAGGTGGTGTGAGTGTCCCATGCTGCCTTTTTATGTCCACATTTGCCCATACCTTGCAACATTATGAAGGCTGAAAGAAAAATATATAAATATAACAATGAACGGGAACAATAAAAGATTAGGAAATATTTACCCTGACAGTGGTTAATATTAAAGGGATGAAACACAAGAAGAACTGCTTTACAAACAATGTATTAAAAAAAAACTCACAATTAAACCAAATGGACACAGATACACAAAAATAAAGCAAGGACAAGGCAGAAATTAACAAATAAAATACAAGAAAGGATACAATTGACTGTAAAAATGCAAAAGACAACTAATTGATGTGTTGAGTGTCCAAGAGACACCTGTATAAATGCACAGATTCCAAGGAAAAAAAGGAAGATGTTCCCATTGTCAAAAGTACACTAAGGTATCAGACTGGGATCATGTTATTTTTTATTCTAGACCTCCAATTATAATATCCATGGACTGGGGACTAGCATCAGGGAAAAGATATAGCAATGCAATAATAGTAGGTGTTGTATTGCTGCTATTAAATTGGTTGTAATGTCAATGTATCATACACCTACCCATTATTCTTAGACCAACATGCTGCTGTAGTACCCCCTCATGGAAAATAATTATCAATTTCAGAGCTAATTTGTGGATCTATTTTATTTAATTGGAGTGATTTTGCCAGAGATGGTGTGACTCCTTAGGGGTGACTGACTTCCTCTTTCAGGAAGCAGGAAGGGTCCATTCATCAAGTAATCAGCAAGTACATAATTATGGTCAAGTGGGAAACTGCTTCAGACAATCATCTACTAGACAGGTTTATTCAAAATGAGTCTAAACCAAAAAAAAGATGAAAACTTGTTTTACCATGTTAACTTGTTGGAAATTACATAGCATGATAGACTGAGTTTTTGGAACAAGAACTAAATGCAATTATAATCAATGACCAAACATTTTCAAATATATTGTAGATTTCAAGTTATTGCATTAATTTTTAATATGTACCTGATCTTCTCTAAAGAGTTCATTCTTGTTGTCTGACTGCTGATAACCATCAGCACCAGAACCAGTGCTTTGACTTGCTGCTGCTGTTGTTTTTCCTTGCTGTTCTTCACTCAGCCCAAAGCGTCCCCAATCTGGAGCCATTTTCTTCTTTTTAACAGTAGTTCCCAATGACTCCATTAGTGAGCTGTGCTCTGTAGAGTCTACCATCTTCTTGGGCTGATGTCGAGTTTGAATCCTTTTCTGTTTAGTAAACTATCACGACTATCCAGAATTCTGTATATTGATTAGCCTACAAAAGAGAAATTTTAATATAATGTCTGTTTTAAACTCTAAAATAAATTGTAATAACCGAGAAAGCTGTGGACGCATTTATTTTTGTTGGTATTACCATAATTTTTGCAATTTAGTGACAAGTGTCAATTTTAGCAGAACTTAAATTCGCCGATATGTCTATGATGGGAAGGGTGATATGCACTATTTACTTTACAAGTGGGTAATTATTTATTTGGTCTTTTAAATCTGTGATTTGAAACAACCACAAAAAACCCCAAAGTTGGTACCCCACAAATAAAACTTTAATTCATAAATATCAATACATAAGAGTACTATATGTATATGTAGTAGATGAGGTTTAAAAGTACACTAACAAGTACTACTAACACTGGTTCCTCTCTTGAAAAACCTCTCTCAAGACGCCACTCCCTGACCACAGCCCATCCGGCATGGCACCAAATACTGGTACCGTATATACTCGCGTATAAGCTGATACCAACTGCAAACTGCATAGACCCAGATCTGCCGTCGCATAATGCGCTGGCAGATCTGGGTCTATGCAGTTTGTAAGGACTAATCAGCAGAACAAACAACATAGACCCGGATCTGCCGGCGCATTATGCCTACGGCAGATCAGGGTCTATGTTGTTTGCATTTGGACCTAAATTATACGCCAGTATATACGGTAGTATATATTCTCATTATGCCCTCCCTTAATAGGCCATGTACTTTTTCTACAAGGTCACATCTTCAATGCAGACAGGATGGTCTCATAATGCGGGAACCATGGTATGCTAATGTTTAAGTTTATACACTGATATACAGTACCTATTGTATTTCAATGGCAAGGTTTCAACATGTAACAATCAGGCTTCTCTCTTTATTTCCCTGTAAAGTGAGCCATGAAGAAAGATTTATTGAGACAATTGTAATCATAATGACTGATTCTGAGGTTATGCAATACTGCTCCATATCCCATAATGTTATATCTGTAAAATCTCACATATTGAAGTAAAATCTGAGATATCTGGGACATCTCAGTTTCAATCTGCGAGTGCATTTTCTCACAGAATATAAATTCTTACATGTTGATTTTTCCTGTTCACATTTTTTAAATACAGTGAAACCTGACTATCAAGGGCACTCAAGGGACCCCAAAACCTGACTATCAAGGGCACTCAAAGGACCCCAAAATGTACTTTATGGCAGGTGTCCTTTATATCTATATGAGCAAATATGGTATGAAAATTAACAAAAGGAATCCAGAGACAATGTCTTTGATAACAACGACCTGATAATTTTTAATAATTAAATACAACATACTATTCTCTCTCAACCATTTTTTATTCTTATTTTATCACTATCTGTTTTTTTTCTCCATAAAATAATCTGCTTCAAATTCCTTATGACAATCCATTTCAGCACAAAAGAAGCACACATAACATCAGAGACGCAAGTATAATACATATGCATACTGGATGTCTCCATTCCTTACTCTCTGTGAACTGTACTTCCACAAAATCACCCACCCCCACCCCATTCTAATTGTGTAGCTGCTGTGACAAATACATTTCCTGTTGCTATGGTGACAATTATGAGAATCCAATAATGACATAGAACAGTCTACTCTCTGATCAGTTAATTAACCCATTGGTAAAACAGGACAAAATAACCTTAACAATCTTGTAAAAACAAACTGATAGCAACATAACAACATATAGAACAACTGAAGAGGTAATACAATTAAGTAATGTTTCAATAAATCAAAGAAGGTCAACATCCTCTTGACCTTATAAAGACTTTCTGAGTAAGGAAATCAATAATGTTTAATTACTATACTGCCATATATCACTGATAATTGTACAATTACAGACAGGATGAAGCATATTGACTTTTGCCTTTCTGTCTCTATGGCGTATTACATATCAAACCCTGAAAACCCCCTCACCAACTGCACCATTTTTCTTTGTAAATTCCAGCAAGGTCAGCATATGTGACTGTATATAGGAGGGGATAGTGTGCATTACAAGTAGTACATGCGGCACAGGTCATGGTTGATGGTAATGTACTATGCAAGGTGCGAGTGATGGCCTGATGTGTACCAACAGAAAGAAAGTTATTAACAGTACACTTGATGTTTTAGAGAAAGTAATATATTTCATCAAAGTAGGTCATGATGATCTCTTGAGCTGATGTAACTCTACTGTAACAATAGCCACTTGAGCATAAAATGTAAGTCACAGTGAACTAATATTGCATTTCTACAATTCCTAATTATGCGTCCAAGTCTCAAATGTGAGAAATGGAAGACATGTACAGTAATATCAAAGATATACAATGCACAGAATTAAATTAAGAAAATTATACAAATTCATGAAAAGTATGACACAGTCACCAACTCTTAACATTGGTGTAGTGAGGTTAAAAAAAAAACCCATCCAAAGATATAGTTTGAGAATTATATAGATTTAAAAGTGTTAGAGATATCGGGAATTGTATGTCCTTACCAAAGACAAGTGTCCCTTGAAGGGATTGACACTCTACTGTCCAAAAAGAATTTCCAGGAAATCAAGATAGGACCATTCCTTCTTTTTAACTGCTAAGTGTTGAACCATCTCTGACATTCTTGAACGATTAGATTTTCAAATTAGCCATTGTGGCATCCATACTGGATGGTGATATACAGCAGTGGTCACCAACACAGTGTCCACGGGCGCCCGCCAAGGTTTTTTGTGTGCCTGCAGAAGAGGTTATAATGAATAATAATATTTTTAAAAATGGGTCAAGTTAATTGGTTGGTGCCAGCCACTCTCTCATACACTCACAAATGTGCCCGTAGGCACAAAAAGGTTTCGGACCCCTGATATACAGTAATGATTCATTCAGGTGAATTAGTGACAAGATTTTCAATATGTTCATTGTGGCAGCCATATTTGAGGTCAGATTGGCACCATTTTCATTCAGGGCCAGCTGGATATCATAATTCATCTTCTGGTGAAAACCCCATGTTGATATGACCTTCCATTTAGGCAGAGTAGCAATAACAAGATTTCAAGATGGCTACCATGGTGGCCATACTGGATTTCATATCGACACCATGTTCACTTAGTACCAACTAGACATCATAAGAAGTCTTCTGGTGAAAACCCAATGTTGATATGACTCTCCATCTACAAGGAGTAGCAATAAGATTTTCAAGATGGCCACTTGGTGGCCAAACTGGATACCATATTGGCACAAATTTTATTCAAGACCAACTAGACAACACAAATCTTCCAGTGAAAATCCCATGCTGATATGACTTTCCATTCAGGAGGAGTTAACAAGAATTTCAAGATGGCTGCTGTGGTTAGCCATATTGGATGTTAGACATCATAATAAGGTTTATGGTGAAAATCCCATACTGATATGACTTTCTGTTCTGGAGAAGTAGCCATAATAAGATTTTCAAGATGGCTGCAGTAGTGGCCGTATTGGACATCAGATCGGCACCATTTTCATATAAGATTAACATGCAGGTCTTTTAGTGAAATCCCATGCTGATGTGACCATCCATTCAGGAGGAGTAGCTATAACAAGATTTTTAAGATGGCCACTGTGGCAGCCATATGGGATTTCCAAGGAGAACCATTTTCCAACTAGATCTTGTATGTAGTCTTATGGTGAAAACCCCATATCAATATGACTTTCCATTCAGGAGTAACCATAACAAGATTTCCAAGATGGTTGCCATGCTGGCCATATTGGAAATCAGATCAGTATCAATTACATTTAGGACCAACTAAACCTCATAAGCAGACTCTTTGTGAAAACAACATGATGATGTGACCATCCATTAACGACGAGTAGCAATAACATGATTTTCAAGATGGCTGCTGTGGCAGCCATACTGGATGTCTGAGCAGCACCATTTTCATTCAGAATCAACTAGACCATTGGAGGAATGTCTGTGTAAAGTTTTATGGCAATACTTCATGTACATGTAGCTTAGGAGGAGTAGTGATAACAAACTTGTGCTAACTGACAGATATCGGACAACAGACATTCCCATAAGCTGTTCTGATCCATGATCAGTAAAGCTAACAAAATGAGTATGAAAATCAACAACATTTTTCCATTTCTTTTGCACATTTAGGTCACTTAGACCTATTTTTGGTCCAGAATGTAGTAGTTTTAAAGATGCAGCAACATGTCAAATTTGGTGGGTAAACCAGTATATAATATAAATATGTTCAAAGATATTAACTGATCCACATGCAAAAGACCAACTTTATAAATAAAATATATATATTTCCTTCAACAAAAAAATCACTGATGGTGGTATGGCAGAATTGCAAAATGATTTTTGTCTAAATTTTGCAATACTCCTTATGATACCTCTATGCATCATGTTATATTATCATTACACACAAAAGTGTCCAAGAAACTTAACAAACGCAATCGTAAATGGAGGTCAATGGAGGGTGAAATATAAGTCACAATAAACTAGTTTTGACTGAAGGTTACAGTAGTCCCATGATGCTTTCTTCATACCAGAAGTTACATAACTGCAGGCCATAGTGTCTGACACAAGAATCCCTCGATGGTACTGATGCTCTACTGGCCGAAAAGAATTTGTAAGAATCCACCTGATGTCCAGTTTTTCCCGCCTTTTCTTCTTTTTAACTACTGAGTACTGAAACCATCTCTGAAAGTCTCAAAAAATTCCAACAAACCAAATTCAGAAACGACTCTTTTGATGAAAACCCCATGTCAAAATGACTTTCTGTTTTAGAGTAGCAATAACAAGATTTTCAAGATGGTCACTGTGGTGGCCATGTTCGGCATCAAATAATAACCTTTTTCATTTAGGACAAACTAGACATCACAAGAAGTCCTCTGGTGAAACTGCCATGTCAATATGACTTTCTGTTCAGCAGGAGTGGTGATAATAAGACTTTCAAGATGGCTGCTGTGTTGGCCATAAGTAAAAACCCCATGTTGATGTGACCATCCATTAAAGGGGAGTAGCAATAACATGATTTTCAACAAGATTTTCAAGATGGCCACTGTGGCAGCCATATTGGATGTCTGAGCAGCACCATTTTCATTTAGAATCAACTAAACTATTGGAGGAATGTCTGCGTAAAGTTTTAAGGCAATCCGTCATGTAGCTTAGGAGGAGTAGTGATAACAAATTTGTGCTAATGGACAGATGTTGGACAACAGCCAACGGACAACTGACTGTGTTGCTATGTTGGCCACACTGAATGTCAGATCAGCACCATTTTTCATTTTGGACCAACTAGATATCATAAGACGTCTTTTAGTGAAAACCCCATGTTAATATGATCATCTATTCATGAGAAGCAGCGACAAGATTTTCAAGATGGCCACTGTGACAGCCATACTGGATGTCTCAGCAGCACCATTTTCATTTAAGACTATCTAAACAATGAGATTAATGTGTTTAAAGTTTCATGGCAATCCTTCAAGTAGATTAGGAAGAGTAGCAATAACAAACTTGTGCTAACGGATGGACAATGGACAACCAGTGGTGGTCTGAGGGTTCAAGGTGCCCGGGGTCAATGTTCTTTAGTGGCACCCCTACCAAGCTGATGGGGGCAATGTTCTTTATTGGTGCTACTACTTAGCCAGAAAAGTTTTTATGTCAGTTGCCAACGTCCCTCCTCCTAAATATGAGTTTTGTGAAGAATTGCTGCCATCACACTAAGGTGAGGTGAAATACTATGAAAATTTCAGCTGCCAAAAAAAAGCTCCCGGCGGCACTCCCTTTGTCTGGCACATGGGAGCAATTGCTGATCTCCCCCTCACACTGCCACTGTGAACACGAGACCATGCCATTGGCTCTCCTGGTCTATGACCAGTAAAGATAAAAACATTTTTTTTTACATGTTTGAGTTAATATGTTCACAAGAAAAATGCTGGACAAAAAAAAATATTTGTCATGGCCTTTGATCTTGAACCTAATGTTTTGGTTGTAAGATTATAGACTCATCTCTGATACTATGAAGATATGCACATTCTAAGTTAGGTGAAAATTCATATTTAATATTTTTTAACTGCTGTATTCACAGGTCATTATAGTTTAAAAACCCAAGTTATGACCACCGAACTGCCATAAAGTTATGACCACCAAAATGGCATCAGAAATGCAGAAAAGACCCATTGTGCCCTTCTGCATATCATAAGAGATGACTAAGGGGGTTTAGGGTATATGTTGGCTCATTGATTATGTCGATTTTACTATTTACAGTAAATGAGGTTGTAAGGAGACTGAGGAAAAACTGTACTTTTGACATGAGAGTGCATGCAAATTGGAAATATAATAGAATATTTTGTTTAATTATTAAAATCTCCTTGATGATATAGGGCATGTGTGCAGAGGGAATCCTGTATTAATTTATTGTGAGGGAATCTTGTATATGCTGTGACAATATGAAACGTGCGCAGAGAGAATCTTGTATTTACCTGGATGATATGAGACACATGTGCAGAGGGAATCTTGTATTTATCGTGATGATTTAAGACACGTGTCCAGTGAGAATCTTGTATTTACTGTGATGATGTCAGACATGTGTCCAGTGGGAATCCTGTATTTACCATTGTGATGAGACATGTACAGAGGGAATACTGTATTTACTGTGTGATATGAAACACATGTGCAGTGGGAATCTTGCATATCCTGTGATGATATGAAACATGTGTCCAGAGGGAATTTGGTATTTACTGTGATGATAGGAGACATGCAGTGGGAATCTTGCATTTATCGTGCTGATATGAGACACATGTGCAGAGGGAATCTTGTATTTATTGTGATGACATGAAATGTGTGCACAGGGAATCCTGTATTTACTGTGCATAATAGGAGACACGTGTGCAGATGGAATCCTGTATTTACTGTGATGATATGAGACACATGTGCAGAGGAAATCTTGTATTTACCACAATGAATCTTGTATTTTCCGTGATCAGATGAGACATCTGTGCAGAGGGAATCCTGAATTTACCTTGATTATAGGAGACACCTGTGCAGAGAAATCTTTTATTTACCATGATGACATCTTGTATTTACCACGATGATTCGAGACACGTGTGCTGAGGGAATCTTGTATTTATCATGATGTGAGACATGTGCAGAGGGAATCTTGTATTTACCATGATCATATGAGACACATATGCAGACAGAATCCTGTATTTACCATGTTGATATGAGACACATGTGCAGTGGTAATATTAACAATGATGATGTGAGACACATATGCAGAGGGAATGCTGTATTTACCATACTGATGTAAGACACGTGTGCAAAGGGAATTCAACATTTACCATGAACATGTGTACAGAGGGAATCCTGTATTTACCATAATGATGTGAGACATGTGTGCAGAGGGAATCCTGTATTTACAATGATGATATGAGACATGTGCAGTGGAAATATTTGCCATGACAATGTGAGACACATGTGCTGAGGGAATCCTTTATTTACCATGATGATGTGAGACAAATGTGCAGAGGAAATCCTGTATTTACCATGATGATGTGACACACGTGTGCATAGGGAATCCTGTATTTACCATGATGATGTGACACACATGCATAGGGAATCCTGTATTTACCGTGATGATGTGAGACACATGTGCAGTGAGAATCATGTATTTACCATGATGATGTGAGACACATGTGCAGAGGAAATCCTGTATTTACCATGATGGTACGAGATGTGTGCAGAGGGAATCCTGTATTTACCATGATGATATGAGACACTTGTGCTGAGGCAATCCTGTATCTACCATAATGATATGAAATGTGTGCAGAGGAAACCCTGTATTTACCATGATGATGTGAGACACATGTACAGAGGGAATCCTGCAGTAAATGGTGTAAATCATGCACCAAAGAGTGCAGAGCCAGGTATACTATTGCATAATGTCGACCTGATCAGGAACTATGCTGTTCACCTGAAATGAACAGAATGAACAAATTTGCTGAATTTTGAAATACTCACTCAGCTATATATTTTATGGGCAATTATTGACAGGACACTTTTTAGCAAACTGTTCTACATAATGACCCTTACTTGGGGACAATTACATTCAGTTAAGAGTAGGACAAGACAATGTACCACCAACCTATACATTTATTGTGATCCTGGATTACTTGGATCCTTAGCTATGTAATAATATCAGTTTTACAAAAATTAATTACTCCAACATTTCACAAGCAATCATCCTTAACTGCAAAGGTGTGCAATTTTCTATCTAGCTATGGTTACTGAACAGACTCTCTGATTTTGGTCAATTAAATGGCTGATTATTTTGATTGACATGCCTGGCCTCATACCTGTACAGGTTCAACTGACCAGCTTCAGAACTTCATCTTAAAAAAGAATAGAAATCTTCTCTGTTCATGTTTGTCTATTTTGCCATATATTTTAAACACTAAGAGGCTGACCAATTGTTCGGGGGGGGGGGGGGCTTGGGTTGTCTTTTGCGCTGGGATATTTTTTTTCTCTCTTTTACCTCATGGTAATTTACCTTTTTTCGACTTACATGATGGATATCATATGTTCTTTTTTCCATAAATCAAAGCAAGAATATTTTGTTAAAACCCATTTGTGAGCTTTAATTTTTTTCAACATCCCCTTCCCCTTTTCCAAAGTTTAATGGTTGATCCCTAATTTAAATTAAGGTCATTATCTCTCTAGCCTCATCTAGGCACGATATCCAGTGCCAGCATTATCTTAAGCTTATAGTGACCACATTTAAATGACTGCTTTATTCTAGGGTTAAACCAGAATAAAATGCTTCTGGGTCAGTACCCAACTATATGTAAGTAGTTCATATCTAAATTTTAATTTAATCGTTCTGCTTGGCTGTGCCATTCATTTTGTAAGATTCATGAAAGGAACTGATTTTTACTAGGAAACAAGTGAAGTTAACCAACAGCATTTAATGATATAAAGAAGAAAGAAAACTTTGAAATATTTACCAGTGACATTGACTTTGAGGATAAGACCCCAAACATGTAATACAACACATCTAGTGACAATATACAACTATACCAATCTTCATCCAGTTATCTAAAACAGCTCCTACACTAGAAAACAGAACGCCAAAGGTGACTGAAACCTAAAATATTGACCTACAATATTAACCATGAAAATAGGAAACCCAAGGTGGTTCACAACACATCTCTCTCTCTCTCTCTCTCTATATATATATATATATATATATATATATATATATATATATATATATACATACACATATAAGTATATCAAGTTTCATCCCTTAATCTCAAAAGACTATAAAAATTATATAGTGGATGCAAAAGTAAGTTGAAAAACTTACAATACAATATTGATAACCTTGACCTTTACAACAGAATCCCAAAGTGGTACTTGACATACATTATAATGATGATGCATAAGACTAAAAAATTACATACCTTGATCTCAAATGGCTCTAAAGTTACAATGCCAAAAGTAAAGTGATAGAAAATTAAAATACTGAGGTGACCTTGACCTTCAAGATAGGAACCCTACTGGGGCACATGACACACCTTCCAGTGATGATGCATGGTTATACAAAGCTTCATTCATTAATCTTAAACATCTCTAAAATTACAGTAAAGGGAAAGTGTGATGCGAAACTTAAAATATTGAGCTGTAACCTTGACCTTGAAGACAGGACCCCCAATGTGGTATGTAACACACCCTCTAGTGATGATGTACAAGTATACAAAGCTTCATTAATTAATCTCAAACAGTTTTTTAAATTATAGATAGGAAGGGAAAGTGTGATATAAAATGTAAAATACTGACCCTAGACCTTGAAGACAGCACCCAATGTAATATATGACACACCTTCTAGTGATGATATATATGTATACCAATTTGTATCCCTTAATCACAAATGGCTTTAAAGTTATGGAACAGAAGAAAAGTGTAATAAAGACATAAAATATTGAGCTGTGACCTTGACCTTGATGACAGCACCTCCAATAATCTTAAATGGCTTTAAAGTGATAACAGGGAAGGAGAAGTGTGATGGAAAACTGAGCCGTGATCTTGACCTTTAAGATAGCACCCGCAATGTGGTATGTAACACATCTTCTAGTGATGATGTACAAGTACTGGTATACCAAGTTTCATCCATTAATTCCAATGACTTTTAAGCAGAAGGAAAAAGGTGATGGAAAACTGACAACATTGAGACATGACCTTGACCTTAAAGATAGGACTCCTAACGTGGTATGCAACACACCTTCTAATGTTGATGTACAAGTATATCAAGTTTCATTCTTTAATTACTAATGGCTTTAAAGTTAAAGAGCAGAAACGAAGTGTGTGGGACAAATGGACTGAAACATGGATACTATGTCTCCTGCTTTTCTTTGAAAAGGTGAGTACCAATTGGGAAAAATTCTTCTATATTTTGAGATGCATTTTATTATGGTTGTGAAAGCAGTGTGGTGGAAGTGCACATGTCAAGTTAGTATGTGATATAGTCACAATCTATACTTTAATGACTTGGAAATTGAACCCCCCAACCCAGGGAGGTATTGATTTGCTGCTAAATGTAAATACAGCATTATAATGCGTAGTCTGGGTCCACAACCACCAGCTGCATTATGTACAGTACTGCGTTATATTGAGAATTACGATATATGCTGAGCCATGATAGACTGAGAAAACATTATATGAACAGAACTGTGACATATAGAGAATAGAATATTATACTGAACCGCGGTATAGTGGGCACTATCACAATTTGTTAAATAATGGTGTTTTGAAGAGGAAATGAAGATATAAGACTAAGTTTCACCTATTTTTCTTTCAACCCATACTGCTATACATTGGTATAATTTTGGTCAAGGGGTCCATAACGGTACCACATTATAACCAGAACTGCATTATAACAAAGCATGTTATAACAAGGGAGAGGTGTATGCTTGACAAGTGCTATCAAGTCTTGGTGTGTCTAATAATCCATAATGGCCCTGACATCCCTTGGAATCCTAGTATGATTGGAATGTTGCTCTAAGTGTAACTTGGAGAAATGTATAATATATAGGAAAATTAGTGGTGGTCAAATCCCTGTCATCTACTTTGCCAATACAGTACTACATATAACTATACACTGTAATATATGCTCTCAGAACTTATTGTACTAAAAACTGATGTAGAATCTATTGATTAGCATGTGAAACTATACAGTCAAATTACTAACAATACCGATTCCATTAAAAGTCTTTACATGTGAAATGGGTAAACTTAGTGTAAAATATGCTATCTGCAGTGAGGGAAAGTTTTTGTTTAACAACGAAGCACCAAACAAATCAAAATAAATAAAACCCTGAGGCAAAACTCCTCCCTTTTAAATAACCAGGCAAAAACATGGACTTTATATGTATTGTACTTTTATATACTCTAAATACATTGGAAAATGCATTTGCCACTAATCTTAAGTCAATAATTTATTTCATTACTCACTTAATACTTTAAAATTGAAAATCAAGGTTGACTTATGAGTAGCCAAAGTAGATCATTTTACTTACATTATTTGTATTGCTATTTATCATAAAATTACAAAAGATTGATCAGAATGGAGGGGACAAGTTGATGTTTCTATTTGTACTGGTATTAACAAAATACTATGTCTTAATTTAAAATGGGAATGGCAGAAAATATAAATTGCTTTCCAACACAATGCAGTTATAGTGAACTTCAACCTGTCACCAAGGTAAGCATAACTAGGTTTCTAGCCTGAGGGCAAATTCATGACTGCTGTGCCTTTGATCTTACTGCTCAACCAACCATTGGGAATCTCATTTGCATATCAAACAAAAAATGGGTGATGTCTGGCAGTTCTCTAATGTTTCCTATCTCTGTGAAATATACTGACCCTGTCCTAAATAACTTTTGTCGCCACCTGTAACAGTAAGAATGGTTCATTATATCATAACCTATCATATTCCTTCAAAATAACCTTCCCTGCTCCGACCCATTGATGCAAATTTGTTGGGAAACTCATTTATCATATATACTCGTGTATAATCCAGGTCCAAATGCAAACAACATAGACCCTGATCTGCCATTGCATAATGCACAGGCAGATCAGGGTCTATGCTGTTTGTTCTACTGATTAGTCCTTACAAACTACGTAGACTCAGATCTGCCGGAGCATTATGCGACGGCAGATCTGGGTCTATGCACTTTGCAGTTGGTATCGGGTTATACGTGAGTAAACGGTAAGTTTTGTCACTCTTCAACAATATGCTATAATTTTCTTCTGGTTGAACACAAGATGTAAAAAAAATTATTGATATTTTTTTTTAGATCAAGAAACTAAAAGATATGAAAGGGAATGTACAGGTGGAAATGCCCTTGCATCAAGGACCGTAATGTCTTTGAAGGATGCGAGAAAATATCCTCTATTCCCCAAATCTGCTTGAAAATTTCTAGCAGGAGCACTGCATCTAAACACAGGGCAAATACCAAATTGTGATATTAACATTTGGCTAAGACAGTAACAGATTTGGCTAAGACAGTAACAGATAGGGGTGAAACGATTCATTGATATAGTGATACTTTTGCCATATCGATACATGTATCGATACAAGAGGTGAAGAATCGATACAAAACGATATCTACCCTATATAAGTTACTTTAATCTTCAGCAGTCATGAATAATTATTAGTCATTTGCCTTCTTATTCTTTAAACTGAGAATCAATAATGTATCGTATCGTAGGCTGTGTATCATGAATCGTATCGATACACGGCATAGGTATATCGTTTCACCCCTAGTAACAGATTATTATATTTGACCCATACAGGTAAATGATCTTCTGCATTTGACCGATGACCATCTATGTCAAATTAATTATAGCTGTTACAGTCTAAATTAAATGCAAAAAACAC
Organism: Margaritifera margaritifera; assembly: GCA_029931535.1. Classification (NCBI taxonomy): domain Eukaryota; kingdom Metazoa; phylum Mollusca; class Bivalvia; order Unionida; family Margaritiferidae; genus Margaritifera; species Margaritifera margaritifera. The sequence continues at coordinate 197,043 of JAQPZY010001028.1, forward strand.
GAAGTGCTATTTACCTGTGATTATGTCACATCTATAGGCTATATTATTTCTGAACTTTTTGTCAGTCTTGCACTTCTTGTGGAATCAACTTCCAGTGAATATTTGTTCTGTAAAAAATACACAACTATTTTAAAGCTAAATTATTTTTAATCATATTTCATGCGAAAATTGACTTCACTGCAATTTGTCCAAAGACTGAAAGTGCAATCTACTGAGATTGAAATTTTTGAATATGATCATGTGCAAAAGGAGATTAGATTAATTTGTAACAGTTGTCAAACTGAACAATTTTCTTATCAGAAACTTTGTTACTTTATGTCAACATTTACCATGCTGCTTCATTATAAAAGAAAATTGTCACATTGTACATGAAAATTTGATTCACTGACATTGTATTCAAGGGCCTCTGGGAGAGAAAATTAACTGAAACTGAGTGACATTCATTAAATAGAATTGTTTTTCTATTACTCCCAGATTTCAGTGATGAGCAGTGACACTGTGATTGTCACAGACAAAGCTTATCATCACTTCTCCTCCCAAGCTGCTTGGAGGATTTTATGAAGATTATGTATGGTAAACAAATTGTTGGTGCTGATGTGCAACAGGGTTTGACTTTGTCCTCTGCCTCATTTTTTGGTATAAAAAAAACAGGAGGGTGTGATGGGAGCAATGGAGGGAAGGGGGGAGGGGGTATTTTCAGAAGTCAAGTTTTAAGAAGAAAATTATTGTTGCTTCTCCTCCCATGCTGCTTAAAGGATTCTCTGCCTCATTGTTTGTAAATTCCTTGTTATTTTGTTTAAAAAAGGGAGGTACATGTATTTTGAGAAATCAAGTTTTGGAAGAAGCTTGAAACTGCTTCTCTTCTCATGCTGCTTGAAGGATTATACTGAAACTTTGAAGGCTAAATATAAAATGTTTGCGAAGATATGCAATATTAAAGGTTTACTTTTTCTTCCTCTGTCTTATTTTTTGGTAAATTCTTAGCTCTATGGACCAAGTCTTAGTGGCACTGACTATTGGGGTGGGTCAAAATAGTTCAAGATTGTGGATATACATTAAGTCATTATTATTATTAATATTGTTGTTGTTGTTGTTCTTGTTGTTATTATTATTATCATCATCAGGATCATACATACATGTACATGTAATTTTCATTTACTTAAGAATACAAATTAACTTATGCTACATTTGCATTACATGAATGTTCATTGATTCATTATGGATGTGATTCAACCTGACAACTTGTATCTATATTGACCAATCTGCAAATATGCACCAAGACAAATCAACAATATGCAATACCTGTAATGTCAAATCATGTATCAAGTGAGGTAACAGCTGTACCACATGTACTCGCAAACTGTACAGACCCAGATCTTCTGTCACATAATGCACTGGCAAATCAAAGTCTATGCAGTTTGTTAGGAGTAATCAGTGGAACAAACAACATAGACCCTGATCTGCTGGCACATTATGCAATGGCAGATAAGGGTCTATGTTGTTTGCAGATGGACTTGACTTATTAGTGAGTATATACAGTAAGTTTCTTTTATCTGACAATACAGTGGAGACTTATTATTGACAACACTGGATGACAGTGGAAAACAAGACCTCTCTTGTTGTCACTGAATTCATTATATTTCTGCATTTAAAAAAAAAATCCTCAACTTGTATTAGAGTGTGTGTGTGTGTGTGTGTGTGTGTGTTAATCATTTAGAAGCTTTTCAGGTATTGTACAGTGCACGGGGCAAAAAAATCTAAAATGTTAACACTGTGGCACTCAAAGTTTGTTCGTGATTACACGGAGTAGACAGTGACCATTTATTTTCCTGAGGACAATGCAATGACCTTGGACCCCTGAAAAGAATAAAAGTTCAAGCTGAAGTCAATGAACCTATAAGTATGTGTAACCTTACTTGTACAGTCCAACCTCCTGTAATGGTCACATTCAGTAAATAATGACCGGTGCTTGACTTCCCCTACTGTCATTTTTCAGTTAAACCTCTCTCAAGAATCCACCTCCCTTATACAACTACAATTATTGGTACACTAGGCTGCACTGATTGACTCGCTTTATCCAAGTGGAATTAAGCGTGCACCTTTTCCAAGTCTGCTTTTACTAATGAATTCCAAACAGGTTCCCAGGACTGATATAGGATTTTTTTTCCCCAATATATTTTCCCTACTGGAAGGTCTGAACACTTATTTTCATATCAGTTATGTTATGCGTGAGAAGATGCCAAAGATGTTGTTCAAACAACAATGTGTAATGTTCTCATATATTTTAAAACATGCTTTATAAGGCAGCATGACAATGTAGTTAACAATGGGAACACAAGATCAGAAGCTTATGAATACGAGACCTGGCACACTGATGATACTGTTGTGCCCAATAACAAGATGCTTATGGGTATGAGACCTGGTGCACTGATGCTGCTTTTGTGCCCTAGAACAATGCTTATGCATATGAGACTTGGCGCACTGATGCTATTGTTGCACCCTAAAACAAGATGCTTATGAGCATGAAACCTGGCACACTGATGCTACTGTTGTGTCCTAGAAAAAGATGCTTATGGGTATGAGACCTGGCACACTAATGCTACTGTTGTGTCCTAGAACAAGCCACTTATGGGTATGAGACCTGCAACAATGACGCTACTGTTGTACCCAAGAACAAGATGCTTATGTGTATGTGAATTTGCACACTGATGATACTGTTGTGCCCTAGAACAAGCCACTTCTGGGTATGAGACCTAGCACAGCCACTTACGGGTATGAGACCTGGCACAGCCACTTACGGGTATGAGACCTGGCACAGCCACTTATGGGTTTGAGATCTGGCACACTGATGCTACTGTACCCTAGAACAAGATGCTTCAGCTCCATTGCCCTAGTCAACCAAAATAGAGGAGCCATGGTAGCTCAGTTGGAAGAGTGTCAGATTCATAATCTGAGGGTAGTGGGTTCAATATCTGCCCTGGCCAGCTGCCTTGGTGTGTCCATGTGAATGGTACTTAGCTCCCATTTCCAACAAACCATATGAATTAACCAAAATACAAAGGGTATAAGAAACAGCTGTGCACTTGTGGAAGTAATGTACATGTGCTTTTTGTAGCATCATATCATGGAAAATGAGTAAAGATTTAAGCTCTGTGAACCAGTACTAAGGCTCAGTATAAGACCCGTCTTAAAGAAAAAAAAGCAGAAAACAAGAGGCCCAAATGCACCTTATATTGCTTGCCTGGGTAGTTGAAATGTCAGATTGTGAATGTAAATTCACACATGTATTGAAACTCTAGAGGGGACAGAAAAGCTTGAAGCACATAGTTGCGACATTGTCTATTAAGTTTTGTGTCATTTATCATCTTTCCTGGACCATATATATATATTAACTATATATACATACACACACACTGCTCCCTCGATAACTCACTCACGGATAATTTGTGAACCAGCTTATAACATGGGGTCAGGTGTGGATCCCATTTTTTTAAAACTAGAAAATACCACACACAAAAATTATATTAAAAAAAAATGGACCCTATTTGTTGAAGGTGAAATAAATCGCAATCAAAATTACTAACAACATTCTCAATACACTATAAATAACAATATTTGACGAAATTTCAATCAATGCAAACGTCACTAATACCAACTGGTGGCAACACTTTAAAAATAAATACCAATTAAATAAGTTTTGTCAAGTGAAATATGTGTTTTAGTTCAATCTTTTAATTCAGTTTCAGTGTAATCATCATAAATGCAATATGGTCTCTTGTATTCAAATGTGAAAAATAGAATTAAACCGACCCAGCTATCGCCACGAGCGTTTCCATGAGAATCTAAGTGCCAACTGTTTTTTTTAATCTCCGACTTGCGGAAGTATTTGTTGAGTTGTTACACTCAATTAATAGCAGACCTGCTTTGTGTTATCACGTAAATTATGTATTTTGTATCAAATCAAACAAAAGGGGTGGAATAACAGAAAAGTTAAAAGGCGTGCAAATCCTGCCTGCATAAGAGCTAGCAGTCACTGCCTTGTGTCAGGTCAACTCATTTCAACTGATCAATCGAACACTGTTAGAAATTATTATGTAGGTAATATAATTAAACTACCTTAAATTAGCCTACTCATTCACAAATGTGATCAAAGATAGTATGGATACCAAGCCAAATGAGTACTTGGTGAATAAAAAGTTTTATTTTACAGATACGGTTCATTACGGAGAAGCGAGTTCCAGAGTTTGTATTGAACTTAAAATTTCTAACTTGCTACTTAGGGATTTCCTCAAGGATGAGAAGTTTCACTGTTACTTGATATGAAATCAAGGCATCCATATTTTATTAATAGAACAATAAATAAATAGAGTTTTGACATTGACGGTTGTTTCACAAAATAAATGTCCCTAGTTTTTGAAAAGAAGGAATCTTGTTTAGTTGTGAATTGACAACAACAAAAAGCAGTGACGTAATACACAATGTTTTCGCGTACACGTGTTGTTGAAACTGCTTGGGCTAATGTTGTTAACAATTTTTCAGAGGTTCATTATCTTGAAAATAAAGGTAATTTATACAGAAAAGTGAACAGCTACATTAGAAAAAGCTCTTGATTGACAATTATTCCCAATGTAATTATAAAACGAGTATTCCGCCATTAAACAGCCCCGTTACCCCCCCCCCCCACTGCAGTTTTCTCGAAGTCCAGCAGGGATGGCATCCCCTTCTTAATTTTTGTGAGGTCCCTCGGTAACTCGTGCCCTGGCTTATAGTGCGGTCTTTGTGTTTGGACACTGTTGTGCGCGAGTTATCGAGGGAGAGGTGTATATATATGTATATATATATATATATATATATATATATATATATATATATATATATATATATATATATATATATATATATATATATATATATGATCTCTTTTTTCGCATAAAAAATGACAAGTCATTTATACAATCACCATTCTCCCCTAAATCTCTTCCTGCTCTTGGACACTAGGCACTGATTCACAACTTAGAAACTGTTCATGGTTCCAGCCTTAAAGTACATGTACTTACTTGGCATCATAAGGGGAGTTCAGTCAGTATGAATTACTGGGTCTGTGCTAACTTCCCTGGGGCCCTGCACCTTAAGTCATAACCTGGAAACAAACGAGATCCCCACCCAAGGAAACTACGGTGCTGTCACTGGACTCGGGACCAGAAGGATGTGGGTTGGATACCCATCAACCAATCAGCCTGAATCCTCACTTATATATACGGATTTCTCTCATAACTGAGCGTATATACCAAATCTAATTGAAATCTGATCAGAAATGAAGGCTCTTGAGTGTTCACAAGCAAGTGTTCACACACAGATGGACAACAGATGATGAACAAATGGCCACATTATAAGCTCAATTGGCTTTGTCCAGGGGAACTAAAAACTAAAGGAATGGTAGGCAATTTGCTTATATCATTATATACTCACCTCTCTTGCATCCCACCCCTACCTAATGATGGAGATGAGTCTATAGCAAAATAAAGGCATAACTCTTCTGAAAATAGTGTCAGTACAATAACTGTTCAACATTCGTATCTTTTTATGTCCCATAACACATACAAATTTTCATGGTGATCCAGTGAAAACTGTGAGACTAGTTTCATTCACAAAATTTTGTCATACACTACATCCAGCACCAGATCAAACTGAGCAACAACTCTAACAAAATCATGGGAGCAACATGATACATTAAAAACTATGGGACAAGTTGCATTCACAAAATTCTGTCATAAAAAAAGGAAAATAGCACTAAAACAAAAATCACAGGAGCAGAGTAATTTGTTTAATATATCTTCAGATGATAATCATAACACTTCCATTGAAATATGTGAAACGAGTTGTAATCACAAGATTATATCATGCTCTGCATTTAGCTGTCATGAAAAATGGGCAGTAACTCAAAAAGTTGCAGTAGCACAGTGATTGTTGAAATGTGCATCTACAAGTGATGACCATAACATTTAACATGTTTCATGGCAGCAACTGCCTAGTGACATTGTGTACTACACAGTAGGACAGATGGATTGACATGAGGATTATAGTGAGATTGTGCACTACATAGCAGGACAGATGGATTGACATGAGGATTATAATGAGATTGTTCACTACCACAACAGGGCAGATGGATTGACATGAGGATTATAATGAGATTATTCACTACCACAGCAGGGCAGATGGATTGACATGAGGATTATAGTGAGATTGTACACTACCACAGTAGGACAGATGGATTGACATGAGGATTATAGTGAGATTGTACACTACCACAGTAGGACAGATGGATTGACATGAGGATTATAGTGAGATTGTACACTACCACAGTAGGACAGATGGATTGACATGAGGATTAATAAATACTCCAACCTTAAATTTGAACAAGGTCAAAAGAATTTATCCCAAGTGTGAAGTCAATCTGAATCCTCAATTATAGACAAAAAATAATTTTTTTGTGTGGATTAAAAATGTTGATATATTGCCAAGTAATTTACAGAGGCACTCATTATGACATGGTTTGCTGCATATAGCAGTGATTTGTCAATTTCTGAAACTATCATCTACCTACATTGTTCTGTGTATGCAGTTTTTATTGATTTAATTTGACATGCACTACTCTTTCTCTCCCTATAACATTTACTTATGAACCCAGTTACTTTGTGCTCAATTCTCAAAAGATTAAGCTTTATAATATACATGAAGGATGAAATGAGAAAAGCAACCTGAATTCTCAAAGTAAGGTTTTATGGTGCATCTTCACTAACTAAATATCTACCCTACAGGGCTTTATTAAAATCCTCCAAGCATGGTGGGAGAAGCGATGAATAGCTGAATTCCCAAAATACACTTTCTTGACAATTTTTCAAGAGATTTGTACCAAAATAAGCCAGAGGGAAAAAAGTTAAACCTCGCTGCATTTCTACACCAACCACATATCTAGACTACACTGTTTCATTAAATCCTCCTAGCAGAAGTGATAATATACTGAATTCCAAAAATATGCAATTTAATTTTTGACTGTTTTTCAAGAAATTTTCCTAAAAATGGACCAGAAAAAAAAGAAACAACCTTATTGCTTATCTACACCAACGACATAGATGCATCTAGCCTAAACAGTTTAAATAAAATCCTCCAAGCAATGTGTGGGAAGCAGTGATGAACTGAATGGCCCAAATATCCAATTTGTTTGATGTTTTTTCATTGGGTTTAATGCCATTTTAGCACATGATAGTCCATACATGGTGGTCAGTATATTTGGTGGAGAAAGACCCCAGGAAGAACCACCAACCAACGTTGACTGAGCCAAGATCTGAACCCATGCAGACAGAGGTGAGATGTGAGTGATCTGTAAAGGCAAGAACCTTAGACCACTCTGCCACCCGGGGCCCAGGGTCAGAGGAAGAAAGTAAAACATTATTATGCATCTACATCAACCACATATCCAGCTTACAAAGTTTCATTAAATCTTCAAAGCAGTGTGGGAAGAGAAGTGCTGACGAGCTGAATTCCCAAAATACCCTTATTTTTTTTTTGTTGTACAATTTGTAAAGAAATTTACCTGATAATTGGTTAGTGGAAAATAGTAAAACCTTATTTTGCATCTACACAACCGCATATCTAGCCTACAAAGTTTCAGAAAAATTCTCCAACGGGTGATGACAAAGCCAATTCCCAAAATAATCCTTTTGGAAACTTTTTCAAATAATTTTCCCCCAAATGGGCTAGAGGAAAAAATTTAATAACCTTATTGTACATCTACAACAATAACACATCTAGTCTAAAATCCTCCAAGTGATATGGAAAGAGAAGCGAAGACAAGATTTGTCACAGACAGAGAGACACACAGAGGCAACAACATCTCTGCTCTGTGCTAAAGTGAGGGGATACACACGCAGACATACAAAGTCCTGTTGAACATGAAAGTTAAAGACCACAGAACATAAGTACTGTGTGTACTTGCTTATAAGTCGAGTCCAACTGCAAATTGCACAGTCCCAGCTCTGTCATCTCATAATGCGCAGGCAGATCTGGGTCTACACAGTTTGTTATGAGTAATCAGTAAAACAAACATAACAGACCCTGATCTGCCATCTCATTATGCGATGGCAGATCAGGATCTATGTTGTTTGCAGTTGGACTGGACTTAAGAGCGAGTATATACAGTATGTGCCGGCAATGTTAAGCATATACCCCAACTGAGCAAGTATAATAGTGAGGCTGATGGGATAATCTGATCAAGAATGGGGGGTTGGGGAGGCCAATGAATAAAAATGGAAAAGGTCTCTTCATGTACTTTTAAAGATGATATAAACTGTACGACACTGATCAGTTAGTAGCTAACCAGCTGCTGTTTTGCATCCTGTTGCATTTATATTTTCTTTTCTTTTCCCATTTTTAACCATATACAGCCAATGAAGATCTAACCTTTACCATCCTCTAACATGCAGGTAGCAATGACAATACCAAGGCATAAGTAACAATGTGATATTGATTTTAGTCAGTCTTTAACACTAATTGACCAGGGAGAAGTCAGGAAGTGGACCAATCTGATCAATACTCAACATTAATCTACCAGTCTCATTCTAGGATACCAACTTGGCTGATCAGCACCAAGCTGTCCATCATGCCTATCTGTATTCATAACAGTCTTAGGGACCAGCCATTTCATTTTCAAGGGGTAAGGAGCTTGGGAATTTTTGAAAAAAATGTTATGGCCTCCAAAAAGCTTGAAAAAAATTCTGATTTGTAGAAGAAAAGACCTTTTTCTATCCAGCATTATAGCTGAAAAAAACCCCATAAATATCTTGTAATAAAAAAAATATTCTGGTCAGAAAATAAAACACCAGGCCCCACCTATGCTCACCAAAAATGAAATGGTTGGTCCCTGAAGTCCCAGTAGGGAGGCAATAGTGACTAAGAAATATGAAGTCATTGTTTTGACATGTCATTGTAATTGTTGCAATGTTCTTGAGCAAGACATCTATGGAAAGCAAAATTCACACAAATTGGCAGAATACATTGTTACCTCAGAATTGCCTCATTTATCTGGCAGGCAATCCTATGTTACCTTGACCTAATTAGCATTATCTAGATAACTAGACAGCAGTGGTTCCCAACCTTTGGAATATTAAGTCCCCTTTTTAACCTAAAAAAATTGCATGGCCCCCCCCACATGCTAATAGTTGTACCTTTAGGCTATGGCGGGGATAAACATTTGGAGGAGCTTGGTGCTCTAAATTCAAACATGCCTTGCTTGCAGTGGCAAGGATAACAGAGGAAGCAAGATCTGGCTGGAGGAGCAATACTTGCTGTGAAGCTATGTGAATTTGGGGACCCCTTGGAATAACCCTGCGGCCACCACAGGGGTCCACGGCCCACATGTTGTGAACCACTGCTATACAGTATCTAAATTTTTTAAAAATATTTAGCAGGTAGCTATAAATTACCTCAGACAAATTATGTTTTAGGGTAGATAATGCTAATTAAAATGCAAGAAAAATTAACAGAAAGTCAGGTAATATATACATGCAGATACCGCAAACTTAGTCTATCTGCCAGACATATCCATATTTACCTGTCACTAATTCAAATTATTACTGGTAAATATATATCATCTCCATTTTTTTAATTTTGCAGCAGGTACATGTATCTATGAACTACCTTGGATAAATTAGGCCCAAAAAAAATATGTGTGTTTCCTATTGCAGTGGTTTTAACAACATTAGGGTAGGCAGGTATTTTTTTTTTTTTAAACATTATATATAAATCAAATAATATTTCAAGCCCTTCAAAGTACTGGGCAAAACCAGATCAATTGGATGCACAAATCAATTTCTGCAATAATGACCGAAAACACACATTTTTTTATTTTGGCTTTAGGTTTCTGGATAGGTATTTTTCAATTAATATGCAAGAAAAACTCACAAAAAATAACTGAACATATAGTTATCTCAGATAAACCTAGTTTATCTGTCAGGTGTCTACATATTACCTGAATCTAATTGGCATTACCATATTCCTCCAAAGATAAGATCTAATAACTTTGTAAAAATTGAGGGTGGGCTTTTATTATTAAACTGTAAGAAATAGGAAGATAAGGCAGAAAATCAAGTGAAAGAGAAACTAAAAGTATGGTAAGTAATAACAGATTAAGGAAAAGTTTAAGAATTATAGACTGAATAAAGATTATGCTATTAATACCAATGTTGATCTGAAAGATATACATAATATAGATAATAAACACATTAGCACACAACAACAGAACCTGCATGACAAGAACTTCAAATCCGAGTCCAAAGTAGCTCAATAATGAATTATGCATAATCATATGAATTACTCCCACAAGTTCAACATTAGTTAAAATCTCACCAAATGAAGCATTACAAATCCAACTTATTTCTTCATGAGGAATATATAGCAATTAGGTGGCATCGGTTACTTTCTCCACGACATATATTCTCATTTTCTTTCATTAGCTTTTTTACTGCACCAGAATACCTAGCCCCACTTTCGCTAGTCAAGGGTCATTGACTCCTTTCTAGTATTAAAGGGCAGAGTGTCAGAGAGGGTCATGGCAGTGATCTGAGGAACTTTTGTCACTCTATATGATTTGTTATTTTTTAAAACCAGGCTATAGCTTTTTTTCAACAATAAGTTTGCATACATCATGTGTTGTTTTAGCATTCGTTGTTCTTGCTTTCTACGCATTTTAATCTTTCAAAACCAAAATCATTTCCATTTTTAGTGAGATCCCATGGTCATCATGTGACCATGACTTTTAATAACAGCTGGTGAAACATATTGTTGAAGCGAATTGCAATCATTTATTAATGTATAGTGGTTAGTAAAGCCTGCCATTTTATTTGTTTGGGTAAAGGTATGAGTGTTGGAATGCAGGAAGGACTGTGTGATTGCATTGTTTGAACTTCTAGTTGGAGATTTTAATCTGAGGTTGCAAATTTTGATTGGAAATCGGGGGGGGGCTTGTTATTATTATGGTGTACGGTGTTGGTATAGACTGAGCTTTGGGAACCAAAAGTAGTCCCCAGAATTTATAAATGTGAAAAAAAAATCCAGATCAGTATCTCATGACCATTTATATCCAATCACATTGCAGAAAACCCTGTCAATTCATAACATGTGGAATTATAAAATGATTATTGATACAAGGATTATTAAAAATACATTTTCTTAATCATTTATTTTACAGAAGTATTCACATGTATTAATCAAATATGTGTAATGAGAGAGAGAGAGAGAGAGAGAGAGAGAGAGAGAGAGAGAGAGAGAGAGAGAGAGAGAGAGAGAGAGAATTTGTTCTTGCCTCCTTGACTGATGACTGTGTCAGTCCGTGTTTCCAAACAATTCAGCTGTTGCAGGAACCGTATGTAGTCTAAAACTATCTACAGTCAGGTGTCATTGCACATCATCTCTGCTGGGTTCCCAGACTCATCCCTTTAGAGCTCCTTGTCAGATTTATTTGCTATACTTTGATGGTTGTTTGTCGCTTCGGTGCTATAGACAGAAAACATTAAAAACAATTGTTACAGGTAAAATTGATTCGCTTTCCATCTGGATGGCAGTATTTTTATTTAAAATAAATCAGGTATTAATGTTATCATCCAAATGTGTAAAAAAAAAGGTACATGCTTGGAAACAACAATCATGCACATCTTTTGTATCATGAAAAAAATCCATCCACAACTTAGGGGTCAATCCAACCTAGCGTGTATGCCAAGAGAGCCATGTAGACCAAACTGGTTATTTACAAAACAAAGATTGAGTGAGAAGTTGTGAATGCATCAAACTATTTTCATTTGCAACTTCTTGGTCAATCCAATTGTAGAAACAAATGAGGTGGTCTGAATATATTGCAGTTTCTATCTTGTAAAGAAATTTCTGGCTAACAAAATTATGATTTTTCTGTAAACTACATACATCCCAGGCATATTTCTGTCACGCAGAAACAGCCAAGGAACTCCAAATAGAAAAAAAAAATCATGATATTATTGAACAGATTTCATGAAACAAAATAAAGCAACACAAACAGTAATTTACTGAAAATCACATTGTTAAAACAGTTTCTTCTTACATTGTTTAAAATCTTTTGCTACAGAGGACACTAGGAAACGAACACACATTCCGTCTGGACCACTTTAACATGACACTCACACAATACTCTTAGATGTGAGGCCTGCAGTGGGGGTGCTATGACTTTTTAAGAGTTGGGGATGTGCTATCATTAGGCAATCACAAGCTATTATGTTGAATCATTTTGCTTACCACATATACTCGCATATAAGCTTATACCAACTGCAAAAAGCATAGACCCAGATATGCCGTCGCATAATGCACCGGCAGATCCGGGTCTATGCAGTTTGTAAGGACAAATCAGTAGAACAAAACAGCACAGACCCTGATCTCCCGGCGCATTATTCGATGGCAAATCAGTGTAAATGTTATTTGCAGTTAGACCTGGCTTATATGCGAGTACATACGGTAGTTAATGAATCGCATATACATAATACAATATGTAGAAAAAATCAACTATCAATTTTTGTTTCCCTCTCAAGATGCACCTGAATACAAATTATTTTAGAATTATCTGAAGATTTGACACAAAACTTAGAATATATGTGTAAAGAAAGATTGAATGGATCAGTGATCTGATCAAATACCATAGAGATAGATGAGGCTGAAAAACCTACAAAATATTTTTGAAGTTAACAAAAGTGAAACGATATTTGTAAAACAGTGACAAAAGTTTAAATGCAACTGGGTAAATAATATGTCATCAACTCAAGATTTGAGGTTTTTGAGGGTTTTTTTTCTACAATTTATAATCTAGCAGAGATGATTTATAAGTTGATGCTGATCTAAATAGGTTAATTAAAGTAAAAATGTCTCTTCTAAATGTGTTCTCATCAGTAACTCCACTGCCTGCCTTTTTAAATCCCTCAATACTGTATTAACTCACTCAAGCACACTTTCCATTCTTGCAACATGCACCTCTTGTAAATTATCATATTTTCTTATGTGCTGAGATCAATTTTGCCACCTCAATTTGCTACAGCGAAATTCTCATCTGTACGATCAAGTTTTAAAATGCCTAATTTAGATAATGGTACTTACATCATCCAGGTAATGACAATTCTTAGGTAACTATATATTACCTGTCAGCTTGAAATTTATAAATTCAGGGTATATATATAAAACTTCATTACTACCCTAACAGTTTATGAAAACAAAGGCCAATATATGGTAATAGGAGGAGGTAGCAGGAGGAGGTGGAGCAATGAGGAATAGAAAATTACTGTTAAGAGAAATGGTCATAAGGATAATATCGATCTTATGGGACGGACCATTTAATTTTTTAATGATGGGGGTAGGGGGACCCTGGGATTTTCTTTCGAGATGGTTTTTTTTTCTTCTCCTTTTACCTGAAAATAATACATTTTTTCAACCTATATAATAAATAAAATTGGTTCTCTTTTCTATAAATCTGAGCAAAAATATATTTTTCAAGCTATCTGAGGGCTGGCCTTTTTTTTCCAAAACATCACCAGGCCCCTACCCCCCTCAAAAATTAAATGGTCAATCCCTAAACTTCTGATAATCCATTCCTAGACTTCCATTCAGATCCCACCTCTACCCTTGGGTGTTAACGAATGGACGGACACACACACACACAGATGCCAAAGTGATGGCTATGTCTAGATTTCACTAAGGTGGGCTTGCTAAAAACATAAATATGAATGAAAATTGTTACAAGGGCCCATACTTCAAAACCTTTTCATGAATGCCAACAGTGTGATGAATTACCAAAATAAATTAAATTGGACCAAAGTGGCCTAGATCGACACAGAATCAGAGTTATGGAAGATTGATTTAAAGAAAGTTATTAACGAGAGAGAATTATTTTATTTTATAATTTAGTTACTGTAGTTCATCTCTTGACAACCAGAGTATATGTGTGTGTATGTATGCATATATATGTACACACACCAATTAATGTATATAAAACAATTTAACAAGAAAAAAATTAAAGAAAAAAAAAAAGATATTTTGAATACCAAAGTAGTTTATTTACCGGTATATATTTAATATAAATATGCCTATAATTAGATCAAATCCGATTTGCTTTTGAAATTTGAACAGTTATCAAGAAATGATTAACTGTCTACAAGAATCCTTATTTAAAAAAAAGTCATTTATGAATCACTGGTTTTATAAAGTTTACTGCACAATGCATGTATATACCCCAATATTTGTCTTTAATGTACATACATCTCTTTATGCAGACAGTAAATCTTATAATAATTAGAGTAAACAAAACCTTGCATTCCTACAATTCTGTTCTCATTGTCATTTTCTGTTTGAAAAGTTTATTAATAATGACAAATTGGAGTGTCTAAAAAACTGTCCGTATAAGTAATATATGAAGACAAATGAGATGATAAATCATTATCAGCTATTAATATAAAATCCACACAATGAATTAACTTATCAGTATCGTTGCGTGTGTCTGTTTAGCAATTACAGTTATTTCATGTATTTATTTCAGAAAACACAATCAAGTAGCTAGGATTTTCCATTATGCTGGAACTTGCACAAAAATATACATATTTTTCTGTGTGGATTCATAAAAAACAAAAGTGTCACCAAAGACACAAGTTTTGCAAAATAGACTTAGTGCTGATTATTTGAAAAGAGTCACTCATTTAAATTTCAAAGAATAGTGACCAATTTCCACTTTCATTTCGTACAGAAATACATGTATATGGCAAAAGGATATTTAGACTATATAGTTGCACCTTATTATAAAAAATTGTATCATATATTGGTATGAAAATGAAACTATAGGCAATATTTTTTGCCAGTCTCCTATGCTCAACATCATGTGATACAAACTGTATCTTAACCTGCAGGGCTGGACAATTATTGTTTTTGTTTATATTTATTTCACAAATAAACATTTTATTTTGTTTTCATTTTATCCTTTTTGCACATATAAAGTTGTGACAATAATTAAAATTGCCCATAAATAAAACTGCCAATAATTCAAACAGCCCAAATGGATATATCTAATAGTATATGTAGACAGATATGTTCGTTTTGGGTTTAACACCATTTTCCAGCTATAAATGGCAGCCAGTATATTTTGGTGCAGGAAAAAAACGTGAAAACCCTGGGAAGATCCACCGACCCAAGGTAAGCTACTGGCAAGCTTTCTCACATACCTACATTGGTCGAGCCGACACTCATATGTAGATGAGAAAAAGAAGGGCTTTCATTTAATAGCTATATACACAAAACAGGATATCATTAATATGTTACTGATATTATTCTACTGATATTTAGAGTAAGCCAAATGATACACATAACTATCTCAACTTGAAATATTGTCATGCAAAACATATAAAAGTGAATATTCCTTTTACCCTTGTATCAAGAGTGATAATGATGACTTAAGTGGGTTTTTTGTGGGGGTTTAATGCCATTTTTCAGTGTATGATAGGCAAGATATGATGGCCAGTATATCGGTGAAGGAAGAATCCACGAAGTCCCCTGGGAAGAACCACCAACCCATGGGAAGCTACTGGCAGGCTTTATCACATACCCACGTTGACCAAGCCAAGACTTGAACCCATACAGACAGAGGTGAGATGTGAGTGATCTGTAAAGGTGAATGCCTTAGACCACTCTGCCACCCAGGGTCTCAATCACTGTAAAAGACAAACATTCACAAGAACAGAGACTGGCAGAATTGCAGCAATATCTTCACAGGCAAGACTACCCAGAGGAAATTATCAATCAAGGAATACTGAGAGAAGGGGGAATTTTTAAAAAAAAAAATTGACCAATCAAGGGAGATAACCAAGAAAACATTAACCCATCATCAAATGGAATTGCTTCAATTA
Organism: Margaritifera margaritifera; assembly: GCA_029931535.1. NCBI lineage: Eukaryota > Metazoa > Mollusca > Bivalvia > Unionida > Margaritiferidae > Margaritifera > Margaritifera margaritifera. The sequence goes on from JAQPZY010001028.1 coordinate 212,999, forward strand.
CAACTTTTAACTAATGGAACACTAATATCTTCACATTGGATTGAACATGTGAGCATTTACTTCGATGCAGTGAGAAAAATGTTTTGGAAAAAATGAAAATTATTAATAGTAGTAGACAACCCAAAATTTGAAACAAATTCTTACCAGGTCTAAATTTAACTTCATTGAAAGAGAGGCCCGAGTAACCACATGTGGTACAAATAGCCGCAAAACATGTTGTAATATAATAGAAGAAAATTTGATTAAATTCAAAAATGGTAAGATATTTAGAGTTAACCAGGACATGGATTGCAATTCAAAAAATGTGATTTATGCAATGTGAAGCCTCTTATATAGGTCAGATGAAAAATGAACTAACAAAGAGAATGGCTGTATATAGACAGCAAACAAGAACAAAAGATCTCGGATTATTAGAAGCTAATAAACATCTACATAACTGTTCAGGTATAAACTTCAAAGTCCTTCCCTTATGTAAATTAATTTACTGATAATTAATATTTTAAAGAAAAAAAGAAATTTTATTTCATTCTAGGAATTAGCACTCTACAACCAGACCATAATAGTTATAACTAATTATTTTGGATTCATGACCAGTTAAAATGGGATGCTTTTGTACACTGCATCAATACACTAATATATTTTCATAACAAACTATAGAAAACCTATATTGTTTGAATTTGTATCGATCACTTTATACAATGTATCAACACTGATGCACTTTCATAACATATTGTACAGGACCTATATTGAGTACATATCTGACAATTTTTTTATTTTTTTTACTTATCTAACGACTGTAAATGGAGTTTAATGATCTTGTCAGTCTTACAAATGTATTTCTGGATACAAGTATTGTATATAGATTTATTACAAATGTATTTCTGGATACAAGTGTTGTATATAGATGTATTACAAATGTATTTCTGGATACAAGTATTGTATATAGATGTATTACAAATGTATTTCTGGATACAAGTATTGTATATAGATGTATTACAAATGTATTTCTGGATACAAGTATTGTATATAGATGTATTACAAATGTATTTCTGGATACAAGTGTTGTATATAGATGTATTACAAATGTATTTCTGGATACAAGTGTTGTATATAGATGTATTACAAATGTATTTCTGGATACAAGTATTGTATATAGATGTATTACAAATGTATTTCTGGATACAAGTATTGTATATAGATGTATTACAAATGTATTTCTGCATACAAGTATTGTATATAGATGTATTACAAATGTATTTCTGGATACAAGTATTGTATATAGATATATTACAAATGTATTTCTGGATACAAGTGTTGTATATAGATGTATTACAAATGTATTTTTGGATACAAGTATTGTATATAGATTTATTACAAATGTATTTCTGGATACAAGTATTGTATATAGATGTATTACAAATGTATTTTTGGATACAAGTATTGTATATAGATGTATTACAAATGTATTTCTGGATACAAGTATTGTATATAGATGTAAAGATGTTGCTCTTGTCAGTCTTACAAATGTATTTCTGCATACAAGTGTTGTATATAGATGTATTACAAATGTATTTCTGGATACAAGTATTGTATATAGATATAGTACAAATGTATTTCTGGATACAAGTATTGTATATAGATGTATTACAAATGTATTTTTGGATACAAGTATTGTATATAGATTTATTACAAATGTATTTCTGGATACAAGTATTGTATATACATGTATTACAAATGTATTTCTGGATACAAGTGTTGTATATAGATGTATTACAAATGTATTTCTGGATACAAGTATTGTATATAGATTTATTACAAATGTATTTCTGGATACAAGTATTGTATATAGATGTATTACAAATGTATTTCTGGATACAAGTGTTGTATATAGATTTATTACAAATGTATTTCTGGATACAAGTATTGTATATAGATGTATTACAAATGTATTTCTGGATACAAGTGTTGTATATAGATGTATTACAAATGTATTTTTGGATACAAGTATTGTATATAGATTTATTACAAATGTATTTCTGGATACAAGTATTGTATATAGATGTATTACAAATGTATTTTTGAATACAAGTATTGTATATAGATGTATTACAAATGTATTTCTGGATACAAGTGTTGTATATAGATGTAAAGATGTTGCTCTTGTCAGTCTTACACATGTATTTCTGAATACAAGTGTTGTATATAGATGTAAAGATGTTGCTCTTGTCAGTCTTACACATGTATTTCTGAATACAAGTGTTGTATATAGATGTACAGATGTTGATCTTCTCAGTCTTACAAATGTATTTCTGGATACAAGTGTTTTATATAGATGTAAAGAAATTGGTTATATTTCACCCTATAAACAATGGCGTAATTGACATAAAAATGAAGCAAAATTATTTATTTACAAAAATACTTTGAAAAGTATAATGTATCTACCTGAAAAGCATCTATGGCAATGATGATGCAAAAGTGCTTGAAGGAATAAAGGATGAACATGTGAACATATTACTGATAACCTGTTGAATTAAGAAAGTTTTCTATATATTTTCTATATATGAACCAGCACATGGACATATTCAGTTTTTCATATATATATATATATATATATATATATATATATATATATATATATAAAAGGAGATATAACAATTTGTAACAAAACAAACCAAAATACTGATATACCTAATTATTGGTACTGGAAAATGTGACATTTTCTGTTCTGGATTTTCTGCTGCTTTAGTAATAGAGTTAGCCTTCCATGATTCACTGGTCTCCATCTCAAACTAATTACATGTATTTACAAAAATAATTTTTTATTTCAAACCCCTTAACTACAGAATTTTACCCAGAAACAGTTTTTATTTTAGTCTACTGTTTCAAAAAATTAATCATCAATTGACAACAGACTTACTACACTGAAAATACATAACATCTAATTGAGCATCATTTCCAGTAAAGTTGGATGGCAAAATTTTATTTGATCAGGTCCACAAACAAGTCTGGTAGGATGATAAAAATAGTTGTTGCAGCTAGTATATAAAATTTCTTAATTTATACCTAGGCTTCAAATATTTTGTTCTAAAAGTATGATGTGCTGATGCATGCCAACACAAAATAGTTAACAAGAGACCCAAGTGGGCCTGATATTGCTCACCTGGTTTACATAACTTAACAGCTGACTACTTCACTAAGCAGGCTTATGTAGCAGTATATGAACACATCCTATGTAAACTATCTCCCAAACTTTATATCATGTTGACTTTACCAGAGCCATAACAAGCTCAGCCAATCATATGAAATATTACATCACAAATATGCATGGATGTCGCTTGTTATTATACCCATCCAAAATCTTTATGATATAAGCCAATATTTCAAGTCTGATCAACATTGGAATAGAAATATGGCTTCCTGAGTGGAAACAAGCTCAGCCAAATCAGATGCAAGATAAACTTATTAATATTGTGTGCATCTCACTCATTACTTACCTTGTATAACATCTTGATGATATAAGCATATATTCAATGTGTGATAACAAATGATCAGAAATATGGTCTACAGAGGGGTAACAAGCTCAGCCATTCAGATGCAAGCTCACTTTATTAATATTAACATGCAAGATAACCTCATTAATAATGTGTGGATCTCACTCATTACTGAGCCCATCTGAGATCTTGACATCATAAGCATATATTCCAAGTTTAATCAAAATTGGATCAGAAATCCAATTTCCAGGTTGGTAACAAGGTCAGCCAATCAGATGCAAGATTATCTCATTAATATGCATGGATCTTGCTCATTATCAAAACCATCCAAGATCTTGTCAATATATTCTTATATTTCAAGTTTGATCAAAATCAGATCATAAGTATGACTTCCAGAGAGGTAACAACCTCAGCCAATCAGATTCAAAAGCAACTCATTAGTATGCATGGATCTTGCCTATTATCAGACTCTTCGAGATTTTGATCACACAAACCCATATTCCATGTTTGATTGAAATCAGATCAGAAATATAGACTCCTGAGTGGTAACAAGCAATTACTCCTGGATGGATGCATAACCGATTCAGGCCATGTTATGAGAATATTACAGTCTATTGATACAGTGTACAAAAGCATCCCATATGGTCATGTGAGCTAAAACATGGTGTGAAGGACTGTTATAAAGTACAGACACTGGGGCAATTGTTCAATTATAGGGTTTTATATAAGTGCAGATAAGCTTTCACACTTCTTTCATCTTGTGCTTTTGTGGATATAGAGCATTTAAACAACTGGGACAACATAATGACCACATCTGCATGGTTGGTGACACCTCTGTTGATTGACCTTTGAATTAAGCTTAGTCAGAAACACCTTTATTGTCTGACAAAGAATCAATCTGCAAACTTGACCTTGTGACCTTTGAATTTCACTTTGTTAATATGTTTATTTCAAAGTTTAATGGATACACAAATCAAAGACAATTTGACATAATGATATTTTAAATATCATATGGCCAATGTCCAGCTGGTTCAAGTATATGCTTGTCAAAACATATCTGGCAAATACAGAGATTCATGATTTCCGATATATATAAACTCCCTCTCCACAATATCCTCACCTTTTTTCCTTTCCCTTCCCACCCCCACCACAACAGACACTCACCCATACTCAAAGCTCTCACTTTTCCAAACTATTCCGTAAATTATGAGGTGTGATAAAGGTGATGCAGGATATGCCCTCATTGTACACATTATTGGCACAGAAATCAAACCAAGGTAAATATGTTGGCAACAAGAGTTTCAAGCCTTTCCCAGCTTTGCCAATCATCACGTGGATTTGTTAACTTCCTGTGTTTAATTGTCTACATCCTTCTAGGCAAGCACTGAACAAACTCCATGCATCAGTGATATTTTTAGCTGCCCTACTTCACTTCGTGACTGTCAGTCAATTGCTATATCATTCTAGAACAGTAATGAACAAATAACACGTGATAGCGATATTTTTGGGACCCCTCTTCACTGTCACTGTCGATCAATTGCCACATCCCTTTGTACAAGTACTGGAATAAATATATTTTAATACCGTTTTTCCTGGGTATAATCTGCTCACATTACTGTAAACCATTTTATTTTCTTATTCTGATGATCCAAACTGAATCACATTGACCAGCAGAAGCTATTATCCGCCGTTAGATCTTAGTCTACATCGTTGGCAATTGTGTATTTTTTTTACTACACTAGAAAATAATATACTGTATTACTCAGACATAATAGCATCAACCATCTGCATTGTCCCCTGAGAATCCAAATCTGACACCTCATGGTTAATTGACTCCTAATAGAGAACTGCCAGTGGGAGCTCTGAATACGTATGAACCCACATACAAGCAATACACTGCATGATACATGATGCTCAAAGGCTTTATTACATTGGCCACCATAAAGAATTGGGAACTAGAGATATATATTATTTATATTTCACACCCTGTTTCTGCAATCAAGAATAGTTTTCAACTGTACTCAACACTGAATGTCACCAAAATGTTGCACAAATATATGGAATTCCCAGACTAACAGGTCTATCAATCATTTTAGACTTTATAAGAATTTGTATCTTCTTCCTATACTTTTGTGCTTGGTAAATTGTTTTATGTGATATATACACCTTACTATCTTAATATATGTATACAGTAGAAATATAATGATTTTACTGTAAGCAGCCACCAATTATTTCAATTGTTTAAAATAAAAAAAAAAATGAAAAAGTCACTTTCAGGTTCTAGTTCACTCACAACTTTGTTGACAGTTACACTCTAAATAATCCATAAAGTTTAAAATAAAACATTCTATATTGCTGTTACCTTTCTCTCAATCAGGTTTCCATGGAACCGATTTGGCAATTTTTCACACCTGAATGACACTATTTTCTTTGTCCTACTGATTCAATAAACCCGAGATATCAACACTATACACGTAAACCACCATATGGTACATGTGGCACGCGATACGTCTGAAGATCCTGTAAAACAGACAAATTAATTGATTGTGAACAGGTGCCTGTCCCAAGCTCCCTCTACTTACATTTCCATTACACGTTGTTGAACAATGTTGATATTTCATGCAACGTTTGTCCTAAATTTGTTGCCTACACATCACCAATATCTCAACACTTCGATTAAACTTGGCATTTATCACACACAGCGTCTCAAGCAATGGTTCTATCTTTTCATGATTACAAATTGGTAATGAGAGTATTGGAGATCGATAAATTTCCCGGGATTAATAATATGGTGTCAATACAATTTCACTACCCAGAAAATTAAGACCATATGGGCAGTATTTCTTGCCTCTAATATCGTTCAAGACGTTCACTGATGGAAAAATTGACGATAGTTAAATAAATAAAATTAGATAAATAGCACCATTACTAAATGTTATGAAACATGTATCCAATGTTCTTGAAAAAGTGTGTGTGTGCTCGAAACTAATGCTAATCCGCCGTTTGTGATTTTGCCGGCAGACCACTAAAACCCAGCCGTCACTAATCAGTTGGAGCAGTGAAAATTACTGCCAGTTGCTATCATAACAATTTAGAAGTGGTTGTGTGTCGTTATTTCCTTAACTGATATGTTTATATTGTGTTAACTAAGTACATACCAACAACTTACACTTGACGATGTACAATAAATGCTCGCGGCGCAAATTGACATGTGTTAAACCATCATTGACTCATCAAGTAAATTACTGTGATTATTGTCAGAGCAGTCTTCGCGCACGTGGAGCCAGCCTGGTGTACTGCACCATACAGTAGTTTCATTCCTGATGATAACAAATTCCTTTCAAAAGGTATAGGTATCAGGCTAGTATTGACCAATCGGAAAAGGTCGCATTCGCCATCTCAATGAATAATCCAGAGTTATACCGAACAATGCGTTTTAATATTTATATCGTTGTTGATAAACATTCAACGCATTGTGCGGTGACAATTGTAAATATATGGAAGTATTTGCAAGGTGCGCAAGTGATTAGAAGAAGAGACTAAGAAAGTACCAGAAATGCTGGGAAAATTAACAGAAATAGCTGAATTATGACCCAGGAGAGACGGTGATGTTGTACTTTCTGCACTGAAAATTTGAAATACGAAAGTGAGTCTTGTATGTGAAATACAATTGTTGTTTTGAGTTAATATTCATGAATATAAATGTTGAATGAGAAACTGAACTGGCTTATGTTTGATTTTAGCATAATCAGCGAAATTTAGGCAGGATCAGTACCGTTTGTATTTTGGTGATCCTGTTGGCTAGTGGAAAAAAAAACAATCCTAATTTCGAGCCATAAAAACGCTTTTGACTATGTCTTTTTTAAAGCCAATTACAAAACAAAGACAAACATTTCTAAAACTAAACACAAAATAAAGCGCTGAATTTACAAAACTTTACATGATTGTATGTCTAATGGAAGTCGTGTTTTTATTCTTTTCAAAATTATAGATGTCGCGCCTTATTGGTTTAAGAAAGAAGAAAGGAAGACATGTATTAGCAATCACACACTTTTAGAATATAGTCCACCATCTCCACCCCACACCCCCAAAAAAGAAAAATGTATAGCAATGGTGAACAATTTGCTCATGTAAATATATCCTCTCATCTCACACCCCTACCCCACATGATGGAAATGAATCTATACAAAAAAGGTGCACATTTGAAAATAGTGTAAGTACAATAACTAGAAAATTAATGAGGTGATCTTGCATCCCATTGGCTGAGCTTGTGAACACTATAGAGGCCATATTTCGGATAAGATTTTGTATGTAAGCTTATATCATCATGATCCCGGATAAGTTCGATTATGAGCGACATCCATGAATATTAGTGTGGTGATCTTGCATCCGACTGGCTGAGTTTGTGAACACTCTGGAGGCAATATTTCTGATCAGATTTGATACCTAAGCTTGTATCATCAAAATCTCAAATGAGTTCGATGATGACCGAGATTCGTGCCTGTGAATGAGGCTCTAGGCTGATCAGAATGTGGGAATCAAACCCACAACCTTCTGGTCCCGAGTCCAATGCTTTAACCACAGAGCCACCGCTGCTACCTTGACTGGGGATCTCATTGGTTTCCAGGTTATGACTCAAGGGGTGTGAGGACAGATCCACTAATCCATGCTGCCTGCACAAATTGACTCCATTATACTGCCAAGTAAGTGTACGTATTTTAAAGGATTGGGCTACGAACAGTTTCTAAGTTATGAATTAGGGCATAATCTCCAGGGGCAGGGAGAGATTCATGGGAGAATTCTGGCTGTAGAAATAATGTCCTTTTGATGCAGAGAATGTCATCATAGTGTGTGTGTGTGTGTGTGTGTGTGTGTGTGTGTGTGTGTGTGTGTCCACTAGAGCCTCCTGTTTTTTTTTTTTTTTTTTTTTTGTTGTTGTTTTAAATATCAATGGTGTTATTTATCAAATTTTATATACTTAAATTATCGTCAAATTGTTATATCAATATCACTTTGGATTACAGATAAAGAAAAACAACGTACCATTGGATTCAACTCCGAAAGTTTTCTATCGAAAATCTCGATCATACAAAGTTAGAGACAACAACCACAATACCTTTTCTTAATGCAAAGGTTCGCAAGTGGACCATGGGAGACAACTTTAACATTGCCAGGGTCGGAGTGAGACGATATTGGAATCATTGGTCCGCTATGGCTCTTTTATTGTTGTGCAAACTCTTGCCTATGATGATGAAAGAGGGTGATTTGTTGATTGGCGGTTAAAGGTACATCAGCACACAAAAGGTTACTAGCATATCAAAGGAGATCACCAGGGCAGGCCGTCGCAAGTTTGTGCTGGAGGAAACGGCGCCCCTCACTGGAAAAAAATACCGCAAAAACTCCGCGAAATGGTATCCCCCCCCCCCCCCGGGCTTGGCGTTCCAGGCGGTCGTCCGTACCCCCCCCCCCCTCCATTACGACGGCCCTGAGTAATACTAGGACGACGACAAAAAAACATGGGTACAGTTAGGATAAGAAAGGGGACAAATGAAATCATTTATGCGGGAAGCTGAACAGATTTTGCCATCCTGGCAATGCTTTTGATGTTTGTAAATAGGTCTAGGAAATGGAAAATAATTTATCCTGTATATAAACACATACATAAAATCAGCTTATTAAGATGCATGGACATACCAAATCAGATGCAAGATCACCTCATTAATATGCATCGATAATGCTTGTAATCGAACTCATCCGAGGTCTTCATGATACGAGCTTACAAACCAACTCTGACTGAAACCTGATAAACGATGAAGCCTCTTCAGAGTTCACAATCAAGTGTTGACAGAAGGACAGCCAATGGACGATGCACGATGAGCAAAAGGCCATAGCAAAAGTTTATTTAGCCTTTGGCCAGGTGAGCTAAAAACTGCAAGACAAATTGCGTTCACAAGATTCTGTCTTACATTACATTCAGCAAAAAGGCGAAAATGGTAATAATTCGAACATCGAGTCCCTCGAAGGGACTGGCGCTCAGGGCCGTCGTAAGGAACGGAAGATACATCGACCGCCCTAGGCGCCAAGCCCAGGAAGGGGGGGGGGGGAGGGGCATTTTGCGGGTTTGCGTTATTTTTCCGGGGCGCCGTTTCATCCAGCGCAAACTTGCTACGGCCCTGCTGACGCTCTACTGTCTGAAAGAATTTCCACGAGTCCAATATAAGACTGTTTCTTCTTTTTAACTGCCGAGTGCTTAAACCATCTATTCTTGAGTGATAACAAGATTTTCAAACTGGCCGCTGTGGTGGCCAAACTGGATATCATATCAGCCCTATTTTCATTTAGGACCAACTAGACATTTTTCGAAATCTTTTGGTGAAAACCCCAGGTCAGTATGATTATCTATTCAGAAGGAGGAGTAATAATAATATTTTCAAGATGGCCGTTGTGGCAGCCATATTGGATATTAGATTATCACCAATTTCATTTAGAGTCAACTAGATATCACAAGAAGTCTTCTGGTGAAACCCAGTGTCTATATAACTTTTCGTTAAGGTGTAGCGATAACAAAATGTTCAAGATGGTGGCCATATTGGCTGTCAGATCGGCACCATTTTCATTCAGGACAAACATGACACCATAATGTAGGTGTTATTTTCCGTGTTGATCTCCAAACTTTGTAGACCATAAACATTTCCTGCTGATCACGGACGGTAAAGAAGGACATAAATTAAGTGATTTGTTCACAGTCAAAATATGTTTTTTTGCATAAACCGCATTCCTTTAAAAAGTCCAAGATCTTATCTCTCGTCAAAATACTTCTGTCTCACATGGATGAAATAGACACACTCGACAAGAATGTGTTCCACCACCAGTGGACACTGACAGGGTATGCTTTCCGGCCGAGGTTCACCTTTCAGGAAGTATGCACGAGTCCGGTATGTGTGACCGATACGCGATCGACACAATGCGGATTTGTTCTATACGAGGGATACCACTCACCAATAGTGGGTTTGATTTGTTCTATACTAGGGATACCACTCACCAATAGTGGGTTTGATTTGTTCTATACGAGGGATACCACTCACCAATAGTGGGTTTGATTTGTTCTATACTAGGGATACCACTCACCAATAGTGGGTTTGATTTGTTCTATACGAGGGATACCACTCACCAATAGTCGGTTTGATGCTCTTAAGCTTGTGTGTGGAGTTTTCATTCCACATATTTTGCCAAGTATAACAAATATGATGATTTATACAATATTTGAAGTCAGTATAGGGAATCTTCCAATCGGAAACGGGTGACTGCAGGGCAGCCAGTAGCGGCGCGAGGGTTCGAGGCGCCTGGGGTAATGTTCGTTAGTGGCGTCCCTACTTTGCCACAGAGAACAATTTTTATGTTAGTTGTCAACGTCCCCGCCCCCTCCTAAATATTAGATTGGTGAAGAATTGCCCCGTTACACTAAGGTGAGGTGAAATACTATAAAAATGTCAGCTGACCCCCCCCCCCCCAAAAAAAAAAAAAAAAACCTCCAGGTGGCACCCCCTTCTGGCGCCAGGGGGAGGAGGGCAGTTGCCCCCCCCCTCACGCCGCCATTGAGGGCAACTTTGGCTGCTTTATCTGCCCTTTCATTAAACTTTATACCTATGTGACTATGCAGCTAACAGTACATACTGCTCTTCCCAGATTGTAGGAGAGCATCATGTTTCTGTAATATCTGGGATATTAACGAGTTGTCAGATTTAAGATTCTGCATGGCTTTCAGTGGGGAAGGGGAATCCGAAATGATGATGGAATTTATTTTTTGAGAGGGTTCATCGTGGTTCAAAGCTTTGAGTATGGCCGTAATTTCTGCAGAAAAAATAGCGAGACTTTATCCAGTAACCGGATCGAGATGGTACCGTGGAGTGTTGCAATGGCGGCTCGAACATTGTCTCAATCTTTCGAACCATCTGTATTCAGGGACGTATAGCTACGATAGGAGGATCTGATTTCATTGAACTTACTCTAAAAAGGAAAGGATTTGTTGAGGACTTTTTGAATTCTCAAAAGTCCAATATTATTTTGGAAGGTTTTGATACCCACGGTAGCGATATGGGAATACAGAATTTTGCAGCACTACCAACATTGATATTTGCAGTTTCTAAGTGAGGACTAATTCGTATGCCTACAGTTGAATGAAGTTTGATTTCTGAACGTACAAAGTTTGGTATTTGGGCATAAAAACTACATCATATGTTGGGTTAGATGGATTAGAAGATAGTTTGGTAGCATACTGAAGAGTCAAATTCGATCGTCTGAAATAAAGTAAGTGATGGTTCATTTGCCTCAGCATAGAGGCTTTCTGAAGGGAAGTTCTAAATGTACACAGACCGAGTCAAAGTCCCTGACTGTGTATCGGATCAAGCATCTGCAGGAACGATTTACAAGCTAATCCGTACACAATCGAGCCATAGTCAAGTTTTGATCTTACTAATGATCAGTATAACTGGTGGAAGACCTTCCGATCTTCTCCCCAATCTGTGTTTGCTACGACTCGAATTAAATCCAGGGCTTTTTGTCCCAGAGGTATCTAATATTTGAAAGTAAAGTTAGTTTACGGTGGAAAATAAAAATTTGGTCTCTTCCACAACAGGAATAAGGCAACCGTCAAGATAGAGCTTTGGGTCGCCATGAATACGATGTTATCAGCAGAAGTACATGCAAACAGGCTTTGATTTCGAAAATTCGAACCAGTTTTCTTCTGCCCGTTGCTGAACTCTGTCAAAGTTTATCTGTAGTTGACGTTCAATTGTATGCGTGTGTGTGTGTGTATATATATATATATATATATATATATATATATATATATATATATATATATATATATATATATATATATATATACACTTTTTGATCTATAGCAGGCCAAAAGTCGTCAACATAAAATGAGCAGTCAATTCCTGGATTACGGCATTTCACTATACTGTTCATTTTGATGTTGAATAGGGTAATTGATAATAAGCTGCCCGGAAGTACACCCATCCCATGAGGATACTTTTCAGAAAGGACGCTACCTACCATAACGTTTTTTTAAACAAAATTGGAGATAAAGATAGCTAGGCGGCCCCTTAGACCTAGGTTGAATATGCCGTACTTCCATGTGGTGTCAAGCTTTCTTAGAGTCGAAAGAGAAAGCAACTATATGTTCTTTCTTTATTAAAACTTCTCTAATAAATGCTTAAAGTCTGACAAGATGGTCTATTGTCCTAATTTATCATCCGTTTCTTGGTTTTGCAAATACGGCTCATTACTGATATGGGACGATAGTTGGAAGGGTCTGTTTGGTCCTTTCCAGACTTGGGAACTGGTATCACCGTTGCTTCTCGACAAGTTTTATTGCAAATGTTTAGCAGTGTATTTAGATCTGTGTCAGGTAAGTGTTTCAGAAGCTGACAGTGGATATCATCTGGTCCTGCTGAAGCGTCATGGACTAGATCAATACAGTATTGTAAAACTCTCATTTGTAAGCTTCAGCATTAGCAGATTTGAAATTTTGAGCAACCATTTCTTTTAGGTTTTTGACCTCGCATGTTTTTAGAATAGTTCTTTCATGACGAGTTTTTCAATGTTTCGGCCAGTGTATTGGAGATTTCGGGTACGGTTGAGCCCATTTCGTCAAATTTCTTTGATGTTTGAATTAGCTGCCTTTATGTTTGCCAGTGATTTTACGTCCCGTATTCCATACCGATTCAACTGAGAAGCGAGAGTTCAACTTAGAGACATAGGATCTCGAAGTTTCCTCTTGCTCTCTCTAATGGTACGACGAGTTGCTCGGTATATACAGCATTTATTCAGCTTTTCAGTTGTTGGAGTGGCATTTAAATGTTTATGGATCTTTTACCGTGCACTGACGGGGTCTTTGCAGGATTATCAAACCATGGTTGTTGACATGTTTAGGAATCACCAAAGTTTTGGTTTTGTATCCACAGCAACATCCCGGAGTGTCTTTGTACACAACATCATTCGATCCACTACACTGTCAAAACGATCAGCTCTCAAATTTGACTCGCAGAGGGGTTAAAACGTTTCCTAATCTGCCTTGTTCGTGTTCCATCTCTACCCATGCCCTTGAGGTTCAACAAGTAGAGTTTACCATTGAAGAAACATGTATTCCTACTTGCAACTGCACTGGTCAAACGAGGTCATCTGTTAAGGCTACGATGTCTGTATAACATGGAAAGATATTATATAGTTAAATGTTAAACACGAACACTTAAGCCGTCTTTGGACGACCTTTTTTCGGGATTCTCACCAAAATGTCATGTACGCGTTCTCAGAGTTTTAAGAGTGTGCTTGCCATAACAACTAGAGTTAATATCTGAACAAAAGACAACATCAACTCATCACGTTCCTATGCCTACCATATTCCCAGACAGTGATGGGGGATTTTGGAGACTCAAAAGTGTTTTGAGGTCCCAAGTGGAGTCACTGTGCACGACCCAAAAAAGCGATGTCTTCGAATTAAGAATAAGTTATCTTTCATACAAGCCTATAGAAAATTACTGGAAAAAAAAGAAAGAAAATAGCATTTTCATTTAAGCATTCAAGACGCTTACAAACAAAAAATAGTTGGTAGATATAAAATATACCAAGTGTCCATCTTTAAAATCCATTGGACAGTGGAACGTTTTCTTAATTAGATGCTGTCTTTGCTGCTGTCAATAGTTTAGTAGGGGGGTTGAAGGTAATGCAAGTGCCATTTGTGTTTATATTTGCACTCATTAGAGACTGGATAGTACTGTTATTAAAACTTTCCCGAAGATCTTGTTGAATTTTTCTCAGCATAGAAAATGATCTTTCTGCATCTGCATTGCTGTGAGGGAGTATGAAATATGCTGCTGGCTGGTGTTGAAATGTCAACGGATATTGTACGTTCCAGAATGACAAATGTTGATATGGTGTTTACAGTGTGCAAAAAATAAAATGCTCCCAATTGCTGCTGCGCTTTACAAAGTCAAACTTCGACCAAGAGTTCTGAAATTTAGTTTTGCTGGGCTTTGCAGATATCTCATCCTTTCTTGAATCATAGCTCCATTTTAACATTTTGCCTTCAAAAATGACTCGCACGTGTACACTATTACACTTATCGAATTAATCGCACTTTGCGTTTTATATATGGAGTTAAACTGGAGTTCAAGGAAATGTTGCCCCTCATCACAAACTTGGCAATAATCTTTAATAAAGAGGACTTAAACATACTCATTCAAGGCAATGAGGCAACTTTTGTTCTTCAACATGCATCTCTTTGATTTACCTAAAACAAAATGGGTTGTTCCACTTTACCTATGCAAATTAGCCTAATAGGTTCTCCCCCAAGTGTTCTAAGGATTTAACACTTCACCATAGCTCTTCTCAGCCAATTAAGTAACCTGTGAAATGGTGGTTGCCAATGTTAGAACACCTTACCTTTTAATTGCCTCTATGATAATCAGCTGTATAATTGACCCCTGGATAGTTTTACATGGACAGGACTGTTTTTCTATACAGACTACATGTTAGGGATACAGATTGGTAAAATAATCTCAATTTTTTTCTCTCCAAGATTATTGAAAATCGTGTTTTTTGAAACATGACCTTGACAGGGAGGGGGAGGGATGTAAAAAAACGCGTTTTTCGCGTGAACAATCGTGTTATTTATGGCTGGTGTGCATTCAGCCATCTTTGTTCACTCGTACTTCAGAAGTGGTGCAAGTTCTTACAGTTCTCGAACAAGGCTCTTGACATTAGGAGAAGAACCACAATCACAATTGTTCTCATATCTTATCCAAGAATACATTTGGGTCACTAACCATGTATTTTAGCCATATGACTTCAAATGAACGCACCAAAACAATACACAGTAACGAGTTCTAAATGCTGCAAGTACCTAGATTACATTATGGTAATTGCTAAAAGATGAAAATGTGCAATAAATTGCAACTAGAGCAAATTCTTTTCTAGGTTTCTAAAACTTCACCAAAAATTTACAAGGTACAAAATATTTGTTATTTTGAAACGAACTGAACTACTGGCTGAAAATAATTTCCAAGAATCCAAGGGAAGACTTTTCTTTCTGTCCTTTTTTTCTTTGTAATGGCAAAGTATTGAAACCATCTCCAATATTCCGAAAAAACTCATATAAAATTTGGTAAAAAAAACCATTTTCTTACATATCCAAGATAACATGTTCACATAGTACCTGCAAGTGCAGTACAAAATCCTTTGCCATGGCCTTTGACCTTCAACCTGAAGTCATGGATTGATAAGAGGCCCATATTACTAACCTCATATATCATTAACCATGTATAGACTTGATAGCAAATTCATACATGTACTGAAAAGTGTGGAGTGGAAAGAAAAAAGTTAGGACTAACAGAAAAAATAAACACTTCTCCCGTTTCATGCTAAAAAAAATTGGATTGGTCAGTTAGAACAATGTTTCGTTTGTAGTCCTTCTTCCCACTCCATTCATCAATTTATTCCTTGGAGAAAAGACCATGTCAATATTACTCCACAATATTATACAATAGTTAGATAATTGCAATATAATTAAATACTTTGTATTTTATACAACTTGCTGTCAATTTGAACTGACCACAATTAGTGAACATCAGGCCAAGGTAGCCATCACTGAATCATGCATTCGAGTCCATGTCCAGTAGGCACTACAAAATATTGGGGAAAAAAAGTAAGCATCTTATTGAGTGCAAGGTCTAATTCTGTTACTTATGAACAAAATGAAATGCAATCTGATCACAACACGCAGAAAATTGGGAATTTGTAGGTTTTAAAATAATTTTTTCATTGGTGGAAAAATTCTAGTTTGGCATCTGGATATTTGGATTGCTCATGGTAATTAAATTTGTGTTTCCGAGTATTATTTTTTTTATATAATTAAAAGCTAAAAATGCAAAATATAAATTTAAAATAATTTGTGGTTAATGGCATCTGATGTGGCAAATTAGAACACAATACAGCAAATTCATTTGCAAGTTTGCATACACGTTGTTTACTTATCTCATTATTTTTGGTATCTCCTTTTTGTGTGGATTTCCATTTTCCTCCACTTCAAATTATTAAATTTAATCACTCGTTAATTTTGCCAATTTAAAAAATTTGTTTTGTTGAAATTTGCGAATCCTTCGTCCTAACATTAAAAAAAAAAAAGTTTTAAATTCCATCTGCAAGGGGGGAGAACTCGACAACCACAAACCTGTTTCTCAATAGTACTCATAGGTTACTTCCCTTGTTTTAATAGTTAAAATTCGTCAATACAGTAGTTTTCCAATTTCTTTTGGTAACGTCAGCAACTTTTATTTAGAGAATTTGCATAATTTGTACAGACTTAAGTCCTCTATGCCAGGATGTGTTGAAAAATTCCTTTGAGCAGTTTTTGCAAAGTCATTTAAAGGCTTTTTTTTCTCACTCTTTTTTGTTTTTTTTTGTTAACAGCAGTCATATTTCATAGCAGATCAGCATTATTTGTAAAAGATGTAAAAGCTTTTTGGGCTAGGATGCTTTTTGCCAAATTTGGTACAAAATTAGTGTCATATTTTTTGGGGTTTAAAATTTAAAATAGCAACTGTTGTTGGATGCACACTGGATAATGCAGAATAAATCCAGGGCCATGCAACCACCTCATTATGCCTTACAGCCTAATGAGCTAAAATTCATTGACCTGGTCTTGGAGAATGTCAAGATACAGTTGTGGTAATATTTTCAAGATTGCCATTATGTCAGCTATACTGATGTCTAACCAGTACCATGTTCATTCAGAGCTACCCTGACCTTCGGGTGAATGGGTGTTATTTGAGTTTTATGGCAATCCTCCACGTAGTTCAGGAGGAGCAGCAATAACGAACGTGTCAATGGACGTACAATGAAGAAGAGAACCAGAACACAAGAACTTTCTCATCTATGACCAGTCTAATTAAAAAATAAATGATTTTTACAAGATTAAGTAGGAACGCAAGGAACAACTTTTTCCATATCTTTTCCACATGTGGTGTCTAAAGATAGAAAAAATAAAATTAAAAAATAATAATATTAATATAGCAGGACTTTTAATAGCCGTTTTCTTTACAAGAAAAACCACGATTTAGGCTGCTGGCTGCTGCTCTGATGGCATACTTCTGATGATGTCAGAATCACCTGTAGAAAAGAGAAATGTAAAAATAGATTGAAATTTATTACTACAATTTTTAACATATGCAGAGGAAGCCAAGTACACTTTTTCCCAAAAGAAAAATAAATTAGAATCCACTATTTCACAGTGAATTCTTAACTAAAATGTTTAAAATGGTCACTCTTGTTTTTAGACGAGAAAGATTTCAAAACATGTTGCTCAATATAGACCCACATCACTATTTGTATCCAAATTTACAAATTAAAAAAAATAAATTTAAAAAAATCCTTTAAATTTAAATATGTAAAGTTGGTTCCTGTGGATAAACTCGAGACTTCAAACACTAAATTTAAACACATGGTTTATCATTCATTGTGGTCTCCATTTTATTTGAAATTCATGACTGTTTATTACTACATGTAACTCAGGATTTATTTATTTCAAGTGGCTTAATCCACAAAAAAGTCCTAGAAGTGCCTTAACAAGGATCTGTGAATATAAATGCAAGCTCTGTCATTTATTGAATCAAAGCCAATTATACTAACCTGGATCAGTGATGCTGAGGGTGCAAACTCTGAAGTATTTACCGCAGGCTGTTCCGAGTTCTATATTGTTACCACTGTAGTGATGTACACCAGTTTTGGCCAACATTGCATAGTACTCAATCTCACTCTTTCTGCAGGTAAAGAAAAACACATCAAAATTGTACTAACAAGTTAACATCGGGTGCGAGGTTGAATATCTCAAGTGAAGGGAATGATTGTATCTAAGTTGTTGAAGTTTTTAAGATATTTATTCAACTATTTCCTCTTGATTCCCATCATAATACTAAGTACACTCGATGTTTTTCACTTTCAGAAAGCAGCAACTTGATACAAAGTGAAAAGAACAGGACCTTTTTTTGTAGGGTGCCGATCATATCTACGTCGTCCAAGAACTTTTATTGTAAACAGATTTTGTCACACCGTTGGAGGCAAGTTTTCCCAGAAATATTTGTAAATTCAGAAATGGCACCTTCCTACTGTCTGAGCATTAGCAACCTTTTCAATCAGCGAATTTGTTCACATAGTATACTGTAGTATCACTAATTTTCGTGGGGTACCAATTTTCATGATTTCGTTGATGCCCTGAACCACAAATTTAAAGACCCTATGAAAAATCTTCAGATATGATAAAGAAGCCCCCTTCCCCCTTTTTATACTGTTTCATTTCTAGAGATCAGCAAAGCTAGTTGATAAATCAATGTTATTACTGTAATCTGGTTAAAAATATTAGCTTTTAGATGTGTGTGTTTTATTGTTACCGTTTTAAAAAAGAATTATAAAGCAGTTTATATAGTTTCAATGCACACATATCTATACAGTAACCGGTAGCCATAATTTCCTATCACTGCCTTAATTCGATATGTTGTGAGACAAGTAATGGAAAGAGAGAAACAAAAAAAAGCACAAAGTATTCAAACTGTTATTACTGAAAATAAAAGAAAGATTAGGAAATGATACTATGAATTAAAATTAGATTTAATACTTGTTCAAATTGATTCTTCATTCAAGCGTAACTGTTGTTGAAAAATTAAATCCTTGTGAAAGCATGTCTCATTTTATCCATGCATGATTAATCTCAATGAACAACACGACTGTAAAATACTAAAACTATTGCTTGAGGCACAATTACTAATGAAACAGAGTATATATACACTTATTACGGCAGAGTATTGAACCTCACACTTCACAGATTTTCAGACAAAATCACTGAATCGGCATCGCATCACACAAGTCAGCTGGTACACAAATGTTTGTTGGGTACATAATCCTGAAATTGTTGAATTAAACAAGTCCAGAATTCTCAAAGCCACTGATAATTAGGTCCAATCTTTCACACATTTTCTTGAGCTACAATTATCCATTCTGCATAAATCGGATTCATTGATGATGTTTTAAGTAAAGTCATGTGGTTGCAATTGAATACTCGATTCAGTTCTGATGATGGATTGGATGTCAAGAGGGGAAACCTCTTTAGACAATTGCAATTGGATAGTATCACTTTCATTAATCTGAGCAAAAAAGTTGTCAACATGTTGGCAAATCACCACTCATGAAGACGTTCGTTCACGTGTGGTACAAATGGTTATCATTATTGATAGTTTAAATATGAAGTCCCTGGTATAAGGCAGTGTGAGCAGTCTAGCTAAACCATCTCTCAATCAAACACTGGTCTGCAAAATGCACATCACAGACAAAGGACCGAACCACAACCAGGAACATGATGGATGCGAGATGTGTGAAAATAAAGCATGCAACTTTTGTATTGGAGTGAGTAAAAAAATTTTTTTGTCATTGATGCAAAATCACTGCCTGCATTGATCCAGGTTTATTTGAGTAAGAACTGTTGCTCTACTCTCAAACATTCGTCGTAGTCCAGTCCTACTTGCGCTGATATATGAACGCAACAAAATACCCCTCCACCCCACCTAAAACACGTACAGATTGCAGTGCCCCATACATAAAAATTACCTTTGTATACATCATCTAGGAAAACAAGCTGGCCTGCTTCTAGTTAGCAGTTAAGATGTATTAACTGAATCCTGCATCTACAGCTGCATGCTTTAGCTTTCAAGAGAAAGCAAATTTAATAAAAGTAGTCTTCATCTTTGCTCAGTTTGCTGAGCTCCGAAGCCTACACATCGTTATGCTAAGTAAATATCTAAAATGACAGAAATATTGAACACGAGTCCCTCAAAGAAACTGACGCTCTACTGGTCAAAGCGGGTGTCCAGGAATACAAGAAAAGTCCATTTCTTCAGTCCTTTTATTTTATTTTTTGAACTGCCAAGTATATAAACTATCACCAATATCCATTAAAAACTCTAACATACCAAATTTGGTAACAAACATGTCCAAGCTGACATGTTCACAAGACATCTGTAATTACAATACAAAATTCTTTGTCATGGCCTTTGACTTTGAACCTCATATCATGGATAAAAGATCAATGAACTTGTCTCATACAATGTCAAGATATACTCACATGACAAGTTTGATTAAATTTATAATCCATATTTTTTAAACAAGTGGCATTATTGAAGGTATTCTTCTAATATAACCACAAAACTGGATTTCATGATGATCCACTCATACTTGTTTGTGGTGCGTCTCAAATGCAGAGTCAAGACCACTGATATTAAAATCAAGGTCCGAGTGCTATCAACTATGTCACTAAAATGCACATAAATACAAAGTCAGGTCAAAATTCACTTATATATCTATGTACAAGTCTATGTCTTCATAAGCTCAATCAAGTACCATAATGCAAGCAATCACCTTTGACATGACACAAAGGTCAGTTTGGTCTAGTTTTCAAAACTCCTTCACGAAAATGTGTGGATGTGTCGGAGGTCAGAATGGCACCATTTCCATTCAGATCCAATTAAATATAGCAAAATGTATTTTTGTGAAAATCACATGTCAATGCTGCCATTCATGCAAGATGACCAGCGATAAGATTTGTGAGACGGACACAATGGTGCCATTTTGGAGGTCAGATGAATACCACTTTTGTTCGGAACCAGCTACATGTTACTAATGTTTTTGGGCGCTCCATCACGGCAGCGATTACGAGGTTAGATCAGCATCATGTTAACATAGGAACAACTATATATTTTTTTTTCTCCAAATGTTGGTATGGCCATCTGTTCAGAAGAATTGGTTGTCAGCTTTTTCAAATTTTGGGAGGTAACATTGGAATCAGTTTCATTTAGGACGATATAGTGAGGAGCATTTTTATTAAAAACGTCACATCAAAATGACCATCCCTTTAAGTGTAGTAATGATAACAAGGTTTTCAAGATTGCCACTACCGATCAGCACCATTTTTATATATGGCCATCAACCCCTCCCCCCATGCTTATGTGACTATCTGTTCAGGAGAAGCAGCTACAAAAAGATTTTCAAGCTTGCCGCCATGGTGGCCATATTTGAGGTCTGATCAGCACCATTTTCGTTTAGGACCAAGTATATATCATAAGAAGTCTTCTAGTTAAAGCCACGTGCGGCTAAGGCCATCAATTTAAGAGAAGTAGCTACAAGATTTTGAAGATTGCCACCATGGTCGTAAAATTGGAGGTCTGATTAGCACCATTAGGGCCAGAAAGACACTATGAGAAGTAGTGAAAAACTCTCAATACAACCATTTGTTTGTGAGTAGCGACATTTTTTTAAAAGAAGGTGATTTTGGACCCGCCAAGTCATTTAGAGAAAACCACACAGCGATATGACCATTCAGGTATAGCAAGCCATAACAAGATTTTTAAGATTGCTGCCATGGTGGCCATGTTGGATGTTAGATTGGCACTATTTTTCATATAGGACCAACTAGACAGCACAACAAAACTTTTAGTGAAAACTCGAGGTCTATATCACCATCAATTCGGGAGGAGTAGCAAGAAAAAGATTTTCAAGATGGCCATCATGGTAGCAATATTGTATGTAAGATCGGTACCATTTTCATTCAAGACCAACAAGAGAGCATAAGAAATCTTAAGAGAACCTCAGGTCAATCTGACCCTCCATTCTGGAGTAGTGATAACAAGATTTTCAAGATGACCACCACAGCAGACATACAAGATGACCACAAGGCACCAATATTATTCACGACCAAATAGACTTCATAAGAAGTCTTTCAGTAAGAACACCCTCTCAATATGACCATCCATTCAGGAGAAGTAGCTATAACATGATTTTCAAAATGGCCACTAAAGCAGCTATATTGGAGATCAGATTGGCACCATGTTTGGTCTGGACCAACTAGTCATCATAAAAAGTCTTTTAGTGAAAAACCCATGTCGATATGACTATCCACTCCGAAGTATTGATATAAAGATTTTCAACATGGTTGATGTGGTGGCCATATTGAATGTCCAAGGGGCCCTATTTTCATTCAGGACCAAGAAGACATCATAAGAAGTCTTCAAGTGAAAACTTGTGTCAAAGCAACCATTCACCGCGGAAGTGTAGCGAGAAGAATTTTAAGATGGCCACTTTAGCAGCCATATTGAATGTCTGATCAGCTCCATGTTTATTTAGGCCCAACGAAACATTAGATGTAGTCTTTTAGTGAAAACCGATGTCTATATGACCATTTATTCAAGGAGTATCAAAAACAATATTTTCAAGATGGTCACCACAGTAGCCATATTGGATGTCCAAGGGGAACCAGTCATTTAGACCAAACTAGACCTTGGGATGAATGTGTGTAAAGTTTCATGACAATCCTCCCAGTAATTTAGGTGTAACAATAATGGACAAGAGGCCATCGCATAAGCTTGTGGTCTATCAGCAGTGAGGCTAAAATCACACACACATGCACACAATCAACCCAAACAAAATAAAACTCAAGATATAGAAGCATATTGGGACACCAACACAAATTATCATACACAGTTCCTGCTTGTTCCACAACTGATTTTCAGAACTGTACATCTCTTTGCAAAGTTTCACTTGTGGTTGTTTTAGTCCGACACCATATTTCTTATTTCATCGATACAGTATTAATAAACAGCTATTTTCACCGTTTGTAAAGTATATGACATCATCTTTACGAATAATCACACTGGCATTGTTGCAGCATTTGATGAACCCGACATTTTGTAATGCGTATAACTAGAATGCACAAGATGGAATTTATAGATGCAATTCTAGAACTCTCAATGTTTGCCATTTGCTCAGGAAAAGTTTCTTAGGATCTTTTCCATCTGAAATTGTCGACCTAAAATGTTTAATTTTTGCCCAATTAAACACTACCAGTAAGGGCTCAAAATTAGCAGTAGTCCACTAACCCTTGGGTAGTAAATATAGATATGTCTGTTTAAGGGTGCAAATTTCTGTCGATGTATTTCGTAAAGCGCATTATTGCTGTGGTCAGTGTGGCACGTAACAATCAGATTTATGAGGAAAGGTACCATATTAAATCACTGGACTGCGATGGTTTTAATGTCCCTGTTTGGGGCGCGATTGATTCTTAATTAAGCATTTGTTGGATAAAGGTCGGACAGATGTAAAAGGATAGGTGAATTTTGGGGCCTAGGTATCGAAAATGTCAAAGTTGATAGGATGCAGAGACTATTTGTGAAACCACTTGAAGTATTGTCATCTTTTGAAATTTTCCAGAATCGGTTATTTAAATAGTGCCTGAAATCTAGAGGGTTACACTAACCACGATGGGCGTGTATTTATAAAAGGCGGTAGATATGTTTAATCCTGATTGGCTATGCTAAATAAGGGTGTGTTTCCCAGACGAAATTTCATGTTGTAAATATTCCACATTGCAAAATTTTGTCAGCCCAAGTTTCCTGCAAAAGGCCGAAAGGTTCTCGACTCCTGGCAGAATAAGACAAAAAATTCTCTCATATAAACAATTGTTCAAGGGACAGGTGTCTGGAAGTTGAGGGACACGATTCTGGCTGTAGAAGCGAGCGAGTCTTGAAAGCACAAGGTATTTGCATCAATCTCGTGCTATTCATTGGTATCAATATAATTATTTGTTTGAATTGATTTGTTTGAATTCGTACAACAATTTTCTTGATACGAGTATAATTATTTGTTTGAGTTCATTTGTCTGAATTTGTACAACAATTTTCTTTATACGAGTTTGACGAATTGTTTGAATTTGTCGTCTTGACATTACTTTATTTAATACAAGTTGCGAGAATCTGTGTGAATTTACCTGTCTTAAATAATATGAATCATGTATGCTAAAGAGTTGAGTGAGTATTCAGTCACTAATGTCGTTAAGCCATGAAGTGAATTTATTGATTAACTGTTATGTCTCTTTGATGTTAGAGGGAGTTAGAGATGAAATAGCCAGTAGAAAGTATATTAATCTTCTGAAACTAGGTTTATTTATCATCTGTCAGGTTTGGCCTGAAAGGACCCATTAGCTGTTGGTATCTGTTTGAATTCCGATAGGATGATATCTGAAATATCAAGTGGGGTATTGTTCTACTCCCCAGAAGGAAATCTGACAGAATATTTCGCTTGCTTCTTTGTTTATTTAAAAAGGGAAAATAGCTCCACCTACCTACCCACCAATCCATCGGTACACGTATGCGTATCCACTTAAGAGTGTAGAGTGAAGAGGCATCCCATACTAAGTTTTATGACCGAAAAAAGCCTGGATAAAAGAGAGAGGGAGAGAAGCAAAAGGGAAGAAGATCAACCCTGACCCATCAGCAACGTTGAATTGGGAGTAACCAGCAACAACAAGGTTAATCAGGCATGCTGGGCAATTGATTAGATTGTTCACTCGATTCCATGATGAACCGAGTCTTATAGATATAAACAGATTGACTAATTACAGGTTTGTTGAAATTCGGTAATTGATTTCTAAAAGAAGTATCTTTCAAATATCATGTACAATTTTTCTTTTTGTTTTATGTAATTGATTAAATTGTTTATATTTCACATATAGGGGCTCATGTTATTATATTCTATATCTCTGCTCAGATCTCTATTTATCCCATCTATACAATTTCATATTTTATTTCATTATTTACTCGATCCGGGCAATAACAGAGGTCGATCATCCTCTAGATAACGATAACCAACCAAATCGTACACCTGTTACAAGAGGTGCGTAACAGTCTGGCATTGTTTTATGGGAACGACTGTTGTAGATTCAGCAGGACTAGTAAATTTCTGAACCTACCAGTCCTTCTGGCTACAAAGAAACTGATGTTAAATTCTAGGTCTGTCCCAACACATTTTTGTCATACAAACCTAAGAGGAGGTGTGTTGCTGGCGATGATTACAAGCTTGGCTTTACCCAATCTGAGTGTTTTCAGGGTCTGCTTGTATCCTAACACATACTTCCCACTCTTCATAACCAGGGCTAGCCTAGAGTTGATATTCTCAATGCTCTTTTTCTGCAAAGACAGAATTTTATCTTTAGCACCCAACAATGAGGAAGAATCTAATGCTGGTAGAAATAAGGACCATGTTTACATTACTATTAATCCTGAAATGGTCTGTAGCATAGAAAAGAAAAGGAAAGCCTACATGAACTGTAGGGTCTATTCTAGGATGCACATTTGCAAGATTCAAGCCAGGTTCTCCAAAATCACACCAAAATTCAACTGATGCATGACAATCACTCATATTTTCAAATGCTACCATTATGTCTTCACTGAATTCCTCCAATATTTAAAATCTAATTTTTTTTTTTTTAAATCGAGGTGGGTGGGTGGTTTCCCCCAACTTATCAGTTCTGGAATAGACCCCGAATTTCATTAAACACAATGTAGAGGTATACAAGGTGGAACGAGTCAGCAGTGTCATCTTCGCTATGGATGTGGCAGTGAACAGACCTCTGAATAGGCACACATTTTTACCATTTTGATAGCGAGGCATGTCAACATTTGATTGTGAGGCCTGTCTACATATTTTTTAGTTTTGATTGCGAGGCATGTCAACATATTTTTGACCATTTTGATAGCAAGGCCTGATCTAACACCCGCATGTTTGTACAGCCTCAAAGTTGCTTTTTCAAGGACTTTACAAGGGCTTCCTAAAGTTTTAAAGGAGTATCTTTTCTTATGGAATTGAACTTTCTCCACAAGTTACTTTGTTTATCACTGCATAAATATATACAAAGTAGAAGAAAAAACCCCCACAAAACCAGTGCACTGCAGCAAAGGGACACTAGTCCATCTTGCAACTACATGTGTCTTTTGATCCACCCTATTTTTCCCCCATGTATTTATTCATTATATTTGGAAAATATGAAAAAACTCTGATGTTTAAAAAGATTAGTTCTGGTAAAAATTTTAGTTTTTCAACAAGTTTTCAAGGACAAAACCAACTTTTCCAAACTTCAAGGATTTTTCAATGCAACCCCTCAAATTCAAGGTTGTACCAACCAAATACTGGCCAGTTTGAAATCTCCGTCTTTATGATGGCAGTTTACTCTTTTGTTTAACAGCTGAAAATGGCTTTACAATCAACTGGACATATCTAGTAGCTTCTAGTGCTCTAGAATATTCTCAAAGTTAAAAATTTCCCGCCAACAATATAGCACAAAAATGATTACCAAATTTTCCTATTTGAATAGTCTTTGAATGTATGTGTATCAAATTTGAACATTCATCAATACTAATAAAGCTATGAAATCCATCTTTTTTACTTCTGTATTTATTGAAAACCCCACCACCACCACTACCAGTGATCCCAGTCATATGAATTTAGACTAATAATCGAATCATTGTAGATCAGTGTTCATTCCAGAAACAGAAAAAGTGGGGCTCAATGGTCCCTACCAGATCAAAATGGGGTGTCATTTAGAAACAACCGGAGGTCGCTAATACCCTAACCTATTTATTCAAGAAATTCAAACACCTATTATTATCACTGTCAATCACGTCATGAATTTATCTAGTTTCCCATTAAATATTCACTTTTTCAGCATTCTAAGCTTTGAAACAGTCATTGTAGAGTGTGACTGCAGCATTGTTGTCTGCGATTTCCTTGTCTGCTAAAATAATGGTGTATTCTGTTCAGGTCACGGTTATTTTAGTTGACAAGGAAATTGTAGCAAACTGTGCTACAGTTCAACTAAAAAATGACAGATTCAAAATATACAATGCTAGAAAAGTGAATATTTACTATTGAAGTTAATAAATCCATGACCAGAGTGCCTGTGATCATTATCAGCCTCTCCTGGTGCAAACCCTCTGTAGTGGGATTTGAATTCCTCATACCTGTGTAACCGATTCCCCTCTATAAAGAATTTTTTTTTGAAATCCAAGACCATTTTTTCCCCTACTGCAACTACTTTGGAAATAATTGCAGCATAGTTATCACCAAGATCATCAATAATCATAAATCGTGCTCTCGACTGGTGCCCAAGTGAATCAAAATCAGTAAGACATTTCTGTCCGCCAATAAAATGGATCGCCTTGTACTTCTTTGGCGATGATCGTCTTCTATTCAGTAAGCATTAAATGCCCTAAATTTAATAAAAAATCAGCCATAATTATCTTTTATATTCATTTCTTTGATCCTTGTTATGTGCCCAATGGGTGTAAAGGAGGGAACTTTCTTGCGCCCAAGATGCTAGATTATAAGACAAGGTATGGGTCATTGGTGCAAGGGCGTAGGCTAGAATGAACCCTGGTAGGTGTTTTTTTTTTTACCTTTCATCTTCAAACCGAGTACGAATGAAAATGTTCCTTTAGTGCTAAGACAGGGACTATCTAAAATAAATATTCTCTACACCGACTGTGATGGGGACAAAAAGTGATTGAAAATAATGTTTCTGAGCTGGGTTTTTTTTTAAAAATCATGTTCTTTTATTTTATTTATGGTAAACACTTTGCCCCAAAACGAGTCCCTGGTAGATAACTAATCCACCAATTATTTTCCAGAATACATTGAGAATAGCAAGATGTTTGACTAGCTATGCTCAACGTACTGTTAAATATTTGGTTTCCATGAGCAATCTATACATTTTGTTTATGTATTGCCACCTCAATATTACATATTTATAATTTATATATTGCAACCTCAATATTACATACCGGTATTTATAATTTATGTATTGCAACCTCAATATTACATATTTATAATTTATTTTCCCACATACCACTAGCATATTACAGCAGGAGGAACCCAAAAGTTCAGATTAAAAAATGGCATGGAGTCGCCATTTCCAAAATTTGGCTATTAACAGTTTTCTCATCAGCAATGGGACAAATTTCACACAACCCCAATATAAATTTTAAAAAAAGAAAGCTTAAAACTATTAAAATATGTGATATTTAGGCATTTCCCATGTACAGCCAATCGTCCTTGATGGTAAATTAAAGAGTCTGCCTCCCTCGTCTTTACTCCATAATAATTCAGTAGAATCTGATTATAAATGCAAGTCATAATGGTCATTTTTTTAATTTTAAGCATTATTGTCACTGAAAACAGCATATTAAACTAAAAATGGCAAAAATACTTCACAACACTTGCCGAAAATTGCACAAGGGTGACTATGTATTTAAAACTTTGTAGGTGGCGCTAGCAATCGTCAAAGAAGCAGGTAAAAAGATTATGACATTCAAGATGGCTTTTATTTCTATCAAAAATAGATTTGGCAACTGAAAAGTTGTGAAATAGTACCATTGTCCGCCAATTTTGGCTGGAAACTCAACCAACCTTTTCACTTGCTGCCAATGACATGCGTTGTTTGGTTGTGTGTGGTCTAATGCCATTTTTCAGCACATGACAAGCTATAAATGGCAGCAAGTACATCTGGTGGAGGAAGAGCCCAGGAAGAAGCACCGACCCATGAGAAGCTACTGGCAAGCATTCTCACATACCCATGCTGACTGAGCCGAGACTTTGACTTGTGCGGACAGAGGTGAGATGTGCGAGTGATCTGTAAATGTGAGTGACTTAGACCACTTGGCCACACGGGGCCCCCAACATGCGCCATAAGCAACCAGGTTGGCAATGTGTGTTACTTCTGGTTTAGATTACAAGAATGACCCACTTAATACAAAACTCTATTTCAGGCAAGGCACAACAGTTAAATTTTTATAATTTTCTATATATATAAAAAAAAGATCTCAAATGTTGCTCTTTCTAAAAACTGATGTGTTGAGCATCTGTTTTTGCAGATTAAGAGGATCAAATGCCATTTTGGGCATTACATTTTTCCTTTACTCACCTCAAAATGTGCACTAAAATTATAGCAAGGACAGATATGCAATATTTGGGGTCATCATTTTGCACATATACCCATAATTTTATGCAACAAGTGATCATGTGACTACAAACTAGGGTGCAAAAATAGACCTATATTGGAAACCGGGCCCAATGCTTTTTTGGAAAAGTTGCTTAGAATTGCTTCCCCACTGCTTGAGCATAGCTAAAGTACAAGTCATGTAGGCACTCAGTACCAACTATTTCTGTAATAGGTGCAATTTCCTAGAATTTTATTGCACATACCTTTAAATGGCAATTATTCACTTTTTTTCGATCCATATACATTCATATTCCTTGGAAGATTATATACATGCTCCTAGAATTGCATACAGCAAAATCAATGTTAATGTACGTGGAGATTTTTGGATCCAGCCAACCTAAAGGTGTGATCCAGTACAAACCAGATTGAATGTCACGCACCGTGATGTCACAATAAATACTGTGCATGTTGAAAAAAATTGAATACTATCCTGTCGTTTGTTATCATAGACCCGACGTCCTCTTTTCTTGACCCAGTTTAGTACCTGACCACCATTGTACACGTCCAAAAGCAATCATGAAATATTTGTCTGGAAACTTCTGTGTATGACATTCAAGTAGTCCTACAATGCAAGGTGTCTACCCTGATATCTATGTTGTTTGGGTCAATGTCTTAGTTCTTAAATAAACTGCATCGTGTAAGCGTGATCCTATCGACTGACACGAAGTAGAGGCCAAATTTTCAGGAATATCGCACACACTTTGCAGCCCATATTGACACTTTTCCACAAATTAAAATCTAATTGCTTTAGTCTGACTATACTGTCTTTTTCGTAAGGGGTTGTCCATAAAGGACGTTCGCAGATAATACCTGTTTTCCTACTCCCCCTCCCCTTGTCCGCATGTGGCTTACCCCCCCCCCCCCCCCCGGGCTGCGGATGACCTCAGGCACTGGGAGCCAGACCTATGTATTAATGCCAACTCATTCATTTATATTCTGTGGCACGAATCGTACAAATTGAATTAACAAATAATTTATACTTAGGGATCACCCATAAAGGATGGCTGCAAAACATACTGGAATACACGCAGTAGGCCTAAAGCAGCTGTTCAACACAGAATATCATAACAAAAAATAATAGCTTGCGGACGTCCGCAAGGTCCTTTACACCCCCTCCCCAATGGTCCGCAATTGAACGAACCCCCCTCCCCCCATCTTTGCGGACGTCCTTTATGGATGATCCCTAATGGAATCAAATTACGACACTAGCATACATTTCAGTTTCATGCCATTTTTTGTGAATATCAATATGAATATTGTCATCATAAAGAACAGAAAAATGATCTGTAGCATTTCTCTATTTAAACAAAAACATAATCATAACTATTTCTTGAGAACCAACTCAATGCCAGAAGCAGAGTTGTGGAAGTATTCAAAGCAAGTTATTTTTTAAGTTTGTTTGCTTTTTGTCATTGATTTTATTTCATAGATATGAAAACTGACCAAAAATATCATATCATAACTAAATTCTAAAATGGCAATTGTTATTTACTAAATTGTGATTTCAGATCAATGTATATATGTACAAGAACAATGTAATGCCTTTGCACTATTGCTTTTAAGAGTAACATACAATTTAAACTTGTGTACGACTCCTGGTATTTCATGCAAAAATGTTAGGGGGGCATGTGATAAAAAGGAACTGAAAGGCTTCAGAAGTACCTGGAACATAGAAAAAGTGAATTTATCTTTGAAGCTGAATGTTCACAAAACATTTATATATAACCATATGTAAGAAATATGCAACTTTCAGCATGAAATGACACGATGTCAAGAATTTGCAAAGTGACCACAGACCAATATTAACAATGGTGTACGGCTCACGTGTTTGAATGCTTCCTGTGAATTTATTTGAAAAGATGTTATAAAGATGGGTTCATTTTTTAATTCTGCACACTAAAATTATGCATAAAACATTCAATTTTAAGATCAACATATAATTTCAACTCGTGTATAACTCAAAAATATAGTATTTCATGCAAAAATGTTAGGGGTGTTCTTGATAAAAAGGCATGGGGGGGGGGGGCTTCTGAATTACCTGGAACATAGAAAAAGTCCATTAATTCTTAAAGCTGGATGTTCACAAAACATTTCCATGTAAACATATGTAAGAAATATGAAAATTTCAGCTTGAAATAACACAAGGTCAAGAATTTGCAAAAAGTGCCAAAGACCAATGTTAAAAATGGTGGACGGTACATGTGTTTGAATGCTTCCTGTGAATTTATTTGAAAAGATATCATAAAGACGGGTTCATTTTTGAAATCTGCACACTCAAATTATGCAGAGAACATTCCATTTTTGTTTATTCTATAATTCTGAAAAAATCATCCCGTTGCTAATAAAGTGTTAATATGGGCTGCCAAGTGTGTGTGATATGCTGAAAATTTTGCCTCAAGTTACCCCGACAGTCGACCAAGGAACATGCTATACAACGCCGTTTATTTAAGGAGTAAGACCTAAACCCAAAGTACATAAATATCAGGGTAGACGTCTTACACTGTAGGACGATCATCTAAGGTGCAAAGCATTCAATAATCAGGATTGGATAGACTGGTTGAACAATATTAGTATTAAATTTAAGACAAATTTATATTTGAGGAAATGCGCCTACATGACCAGGTTGACATACACTTTAGTTTGACGAATGGATCGAGGCGAGTCATGCCTTACTTAAATTTTGAATACTTGTTACTCCCTTGTACTATCCGTAATACATAAAGATCGCCTACCCCTTGTACTATCCGTAATGCATTAAGACCCCCTACCCATTATAATATCCGTAATACATACAGACCCCCTACCCCTTGTAATATCCGTAATACGTACAGACCTCCTACCCATTCTTCTATTCCACTAACATATCTCTCCCTTAATTTATGCCTATGGCATGAATCCAGGTTGTGATAAACACGTGGTCAATCACTATTGCATTACCGCTTTTTTTTGAGGTGCCATCTCGAGAACCTGGTGTCACAAAGGATCTGAAATAGATAAAAGTCTTTATTTTTATCACTTTTCATAAACAAATGTAAAAGAGCATATAGGATAATAGAATAAATTGTACAATTTTGTAAGTGAATTTTAGGCCCACCTCACTCCGGCGAACGTTTTTCGGAAAGGAAGTATCCCACAATTCCTATTGCAACAGTAAAATTATTTTGTGAGCTCACAACGCCGATACTGTGCTACTCGTCTCACGAGGTACGTAAATTACAACAATTTCTTCACTTTGTGTCACTTGTTTATTTCTTTAAAACATTAATCAGTGTTTGCAAAGTTTGAATTGTGTAAAGATAAAGAAGTACGAAACTACCAACAAAAAAGGAGAAAAAATTATCCTCGAACAACCACTTTTCTTGCACTTAACTTGAATTTTAACGCGTTCGTTATTATGTTGTGATAATTTATTCAATTAATCTTAGAAAGTGTTCAACTATATCTACTTCATTTAATCACCGTTAAAAAAGTTTTGGCATTCATGTACATTAGTTCAGAATTACCGTTTTTCTGCGCGTGTGTAAGCGCACTTATTTCCGGAAGTTGCATCCATGATTCGTGACATTGACTAAAAAGTCACGTGGCATATGACCGGAATGTGCCAGTTAGGTCAATGTATGCATATTATTAGTTTATGACGTCTCTGTTTTTAAAATTAAAAAAATTAACAATGAAAATTTTGTTAGTTAATTCTATATGCAGTTTGTGCACTTACATTACTGCTTGCTTGTTCTTTACCATATAAATACCTGACTAAATAGACTGAGACAGACAGACATACAATGAGACAGAGGGAGAAGGAAATTTAAAAATAGACACTGGCGAAAGGATACACATTTTATTATAATAGATTCAATATCTTTTGATGTAGAATATGTTCATTATGAAATAATACTGAAACGAAAAAGTCCGTAGTGAACATACATTTCGAGTGTAAATTTTTCTTATGTTGTATAAGAACCCCACATGATTAAAACAAAATATTTGCATTGGCTATCCAGTTGTATAAATTCCAAAAGTGGGTTTTCCTGTTCAAGATATGTAAACAAAGCCATCACGTGATAGGCGGCGCTATCTTTAGCATATAATAGAAAATTCAAGACCAAAATGTCTGACACAAATAAGGCATTAGTGAAAATATAGATTTTCATTATGATTTTTTAAATTATATGAAATTACCAGTTTAAATCTCATTTTGTCTGATTTTACTGTTTAAGTCATTCCGGTCAGTCTTGAAGAACTCTGGTGAGACAATTGATGACGTCATTATCTGGAAACAAGCGCGTTAGGTCGCGAGAATCTTGGCGCACGATTGAAGGATTCTATCGACATTGGGTGGTTAGACGATACTATTACGAAAAATACATAGTCTGGATCCGTTGCATCTGAAAGTAATATAGTCCGGACCCGTTCATTATGAATCGTACACCACCTCCGGTCTTCGAAAGTATTTACCTGCCATAGTTAACCTTTATTTTAATTTTACTGATTACAGAGGTTGGTATCTTGCATGTTGTATACAGTATAAATGTACCGACGTTTGTTTTACCTTCGCGAAAATCCGCGTCGCACCATCCAAGTTATAACGTGTCCTTGTACTATAAATAGCATTTCTTTAACATTGCACTTCCGTTAACCAAATTTAAAAAAAAAATTGTGCGGACGGAACAAGGTTTGGTTTTAAATTTGTAAGGTATAAAGGGATTAAACAATCGTCAGCTAGATAGTAACTGTACCAAGTAAATACTTTCAATAACTAGAGGTGGCGTACGATTCATAATGGAACGGGTCCAGACTACCGTGGTATGTAGCAGACTAAAACAGTTACTATCGCTAAAAACAAAGAAGGTTAAAAAATTAAAAAGTCACTCAATGAATGAACAATGACCAAATAATATAGCCACTGGGACGAGTGTGTAGGCGAATTAAGAGCAATTTGTATTAATTTATTAAAAACAGGTAGAAATTAGGCGTGGTTATGAACATAGTTTTTCTGTGAAAATGTTAAAAATGTGCGAACTAGTAGTGTCATAATAGCAATTTTAGACCTGCCGGCCGATTACGGTTCCTCATCCCTGAACCCTTTCAATATACCCTGTGACTTTTTTTCAATTGCGAATTTATGCACACACGTGTGCGCGATTGTAACCTGCAAGCCCCCCCCCCCCCCCCCCCCCCCCCCCGCGCCCCAAAAGATGTATGATTTTTCAAACACGTATCCGGAGCATCTTGATAAATTAGTTAGCTTAGGAGTTATCTTGGAACAACAAAGATTTTTGAGAAAAAGCCTGAACAAACATTATTTGATATCGTACAAGAAAAAATAAAATCACTGACGTTGAGTAGATCACCTAGTACAGATAGCGAAACGATTGAATACTATAATGAAATATTGAAACATCAAGCCAATATAGTACCAGTAGTGAAGATCACCAAGAACAAATTAATGAGAGAAATACCTTTGGTATTATAATCTAGAAAATGTCATTAAAAGTGGATTATGGAGATTTTGATGATGACGTGTTACAAAGATATATAGACCGTAATAGATTTATTCGAAATACAAAACAAATCGAATAATATTTAAAAAATAAGAAATGGCTTGAGCAACTGCAGCAACTGCCAAAAAAGATTCAAGATCCAGCTGATAAGAAATTAAAAGATGAAGAGTTTAAGCGAATGTTGCAATGTTACAATTCCAAGCGGACGTCGCAATGTAACGAGATTTGTGGCAAGCTGTTTTCACGCAAAGACACAGAAACTATAGAAATATACAAAAAACAGAACACAACATGTTATGTTATGGGATATCATTGTACTAGCGGCAATCATCTACGAGTTCGTATAATATTTGAGGGTACTGATGAGTATGCAGTGATTTGGCCAAATACCGAATTGAAGAAAATTATATTCAAGCACAAAAATCTATTTGAGTTTGATCCTCAGTCGATGTCGCCCGGTGCACAAGTGCGTTTACACCCCACTGCTGAGAATTTGGAAATTACTATCACCGGTGAAAAGTCTTTTACAGCAAATGGCCGTACAACCAAAAACTATCTACTGCTAGTATCTACGAACCCGTATATATGATAACACAGATGATTATCTCTATTACAGAATGCAATTTTGTAATATATTAGAAGTTCAATGGCATTAGGACGAAATCAATGCAAAGGTGTATGCTTTGGAAAACGTGAACTATACGACAGAACATGCCATTACAAATACTGTAAATCACATTTGCTTGCGTTACGTGTCGGTCCGAGTGCTCGACAATGTCTTCGATGTGGTATCGGAGTAAAGTCTCGTAATCAGTTTTTCCGACCATGTGGATCTGTTCTGGAGTATTTTCGTGCACGCAGTCAAAGATCCGCCTATGCAAAAGCAGCGGAACCTATTGCGGAAATACCCAACATTAACTCTGAAATAATAGCCAGGATTGAGGCAATTGCCGATTCCAAGCCCGGTAAAGTAAAAAGTCTTAAAAAATATTGACGGAATTCACAATTAGACAAAGATTTTCCCTTATATAATGGTATGCCGATTGAGATTTAACTAAAACAACTCGCGCAACAGTGTGGGATACGAATACCAAGTCGTATGCTAAAAGCTGACATACTTACAATATTAGGATTCGTAACTGAAGTACAGGCGGTTGCGCAACCGCAAAAAAACAGTTATCGGTTCAGCAACGGTACGACAACTGACACAATTCGTGCGCGAGCATAACATACCAGTACCGAGAGATGCAAGAAAAGCTAACATACTTGTGTTATTCGGTGTCGTAGCCGAACCGCGCCAGACCGTGAGACAGCTTCGTGAAACAGCAGCACGATTTAATATTAAAATTCCTCCACGTGTCAAGAGTGCGGAAATTGTAAATGTAGTCCAAGATTAACAAAACCGTCGACGTGTCGCAGCCTGTATCGCCGCTTAGGCAGTTGAGCATGTTCTTGAAAAAGACCGCCGTCCTACCGCAGCTGCTGAGGCTGCTTCGTATGTACGAGGACATGAAGTACCTGAGTTTGTGTCTCACAAGAGTAAGGGTGATCTTCACGATTACCGCGCGATTATTCCAAACGCGTACGCGCCAAGCAAAGACATTATTAAACTTTTATTGAATATGCGCCCGGAAAACATATCGACGCTACAACGCTCTAGCACCTCTGGAGCTAAAGTGGATATTGCTATCCATGCACATTTGACTATGCCGCTTAATCGCAAGTCATCAGACAAGGGTGGATTTAAAATCGTAACCCCGTGGTTTCATGGTGGTCCGCAAAGACGCCAACGATATTAATAAAGGTACTGAAAAGATTCTCCACAAGTTGGAAAAATTCATCACCACCGGTTCAGGATGGACTCTTGACAGATGTACGGAAGTTTAACTGCATAATTCCCAGAATGAACCGTTCCGCGGATTCAGTTATATGCCAACCCCGGACAAAGATCGGCCGAGGTCGGTAATAAATGTAAAAAACGACGACAATCAATGTTTCGAATGGGTGACTATGTCATCGTTACATCCCGCGTATGACAATACAGATCAGCCGCGGATATACCAGCAATATTTGGGTGAACTCAATTTTGGCAACATTGAATTTCCGCTGCAGGTTACCAAGGTGATACTCAAAAAGTCCGAAGAACTTAACCCCAGTATCGCCGTTAACGTGTTCGCTTGGGACAAAAGCTTTTATCCGCTTTTGCTATCCCCACATGTGCAAAACAAAAATTTGCATTGGTGGACCGAGATTGATCTGCTGCTGATAGAAGGCATGAACGATTCAGAGTCGGTATCTCTTTACGTATGGATAATGAATCTTTCCCGATTGCTTAACCGACATAGCAAGTACCATGGTATAAAGTTTCCATGCAGACGTTAACTGCATTTATTTAACTTCCAACAGCTACTGGACAATCATTACTTTTATTGTAGTGGAATCAGTGAAAAACCTCAGCGTACAATTATGCCAGAATCCGGCAAAAACATTTTGAAATTCACTGTGGTGCAACGAAAGATGAAAGTACCGTATATCATTTATGCGGACTTTGAATGTTTGAATGTTCCAGTGAACGTTACTGAGGTTCCGTCGAATACAACACAAATTGCGCAACAAAGTCCGTGCGGGCTTTTGCTACATTGTCGTCAGATGTGATGAAGCACGTGAGCCACCAATATTGTATCGTGGCAAGGATACTGTTGAAATATTGCTTAAATCGCTCGAGGTTACAAGGAAATGGATCCTGGAACAGCTCGATTCGACCGAAGACATGATCATGACCGGTGATGATATTCATAAGTTTATTGCGGCCAACAATTGCTGAATCTGCGGTGGTGCTTTTAGTTTCACTGATGCGAAAGTTCGCGATCATTGTCTATCACCGGCGCGTACAGAGGAGCCGCACACAACGAATGCAAGCTACAGGTGTGGATTCATCCAAATAAAATAAAAAATCCTGTGGTGTTTCATAACCTGCGTGGATATGATGGCCACCTGATTATGTAAGCAATCGCAACAGCATCGAATGCAACAATAAGTGTAATCCCCAACAACATGGATAAATACATGACGTTCCGACTGGGTCAGTTGCAGTTCATTGATTCGCTGCAGTTTTTGAATTCCAGCTTGGACAAGCTAGTTAGCAACCTTGTGGTTGAAAACTTTAAAATCACCAGTCAATATGGTGCCACCGCTGACAAGTTAAAGTTGATAACACGAAAAGGTGTGTACCCATACCAGTACGTTTGATAAAACTCAGTTACCACCGATCAAGGCATTCCATTTGTCGTTTTGTCGCGAAGGTATTTCCGCCAACGACTACGCAAACGCAAACGTGGTTTGGTCCGTATTCGAATGTAAAAACCTCGGTGACCATCACGATTTGTATCTGCGTACGGATGTGTTGCTCGCAGATGTCTTTGAAGCGTTTCGCGATACCACCATGAGTGTGTACCATCTCGACCCCGCGCATTATTTCACATCACTGGGAATGGCCTTGGATACGTTGCTGTTGAAAACCAAGATCGAGTTAGCACTGATCACCGATATCGATTAACATCTGTTTATCGAGCGTGGACTTCGGGGTGGGATTTCAATGGTGCGTCATCGTCGCGCTAGCGCGAATAACCCAGACGTGGATGGATATGATCCCACTGTCCCTAACAGTTACATCGTACACCTTTACGCCAACAATCTTCATGGCTTTGCGATGATGCAGCCGTTGCCTGTTGGTGGGTTTTCGGGGAAAGATCCTGCGGATGTGGACATACAACATGTACACGATCACAATAGCAACAGCGTCCACGGATACTTCTTTGAAGTTGACTTGGAATACCCAGACGAGCTTCATCAAGCCACAACGATTACGCGCTGGCACCGGAAGCACTCTCGGTGCCCCGCGAATGGCTGTCCACGTTTCAGTGAGAGATCGTGGACGAATCCGAACGCAAGTGTACCGAATGCGCCAAACTTGTTCCAAGTCTTTGGCGGAAAACCAACTATGTAGTTTATGTACGAAGCCTGCAGTTGTATCTTCGATTGGAATGCGTGTAAGTAAAATTCATCGGTTGCTTAGATTTCCCCAACAAGTTTGGATGGCTCCTTATGTCCAGATGAATACGGAAGCGGATCCGTGTTGACCTTGTCCGTGATACCGAACAGGACAAGCTTCGAAGTCTCATTGTGGACCCGGCATTCGAATCCCGAAAGATCTTCGATGGTGGGGTTGTTGCTGTACATAGTAAAAGATCGAAACTGAAGCTGACAAGGTCAATCTACGCTGGTGCGTCCGTGCTGGACATGTCGAAGCTGCTCATGTATCAGTTTTATTATGATAAAATAAAGCCGTTTTACCGCGATCGTGTTAAGATGCTTTACACCGACACCGACTCGTTGCTGACGCATATAAGCACCGACGATGTGTACGCGGATATAGCATCTGATATACTTGTAAATGAATTTGATAACAGTGATTAACTGAAAGCGCACCCGTTGTTTAGCAACACCAACAAAAAAGTCGTAGGAAAATTCAAAAATGAATGTGCGGGTACATCTATCGAAGAATACGTCAGACTGTGCCCCAAAATGTACTCGATCGTGGTCGGGATTGAAAACAAAAAGAGGACGAAAGGAGTTCCTCGGGTTATTGTTGCAAAAGATCTCACACACGAGATGTATGTCCATTGATAGACCTGGAAGGTCTGACAAACGTGAGCTTCTTTGCGTTACATCGAACACAAGTTTCAGCGATTGCCGATTTAACATTACGTGTTTGAACTCGAGTTGGATTCGTAGGATCGGCTGGTAAAACTTGTGGGCTCGGTTCACGTGGGCAACAACGCACCCGAAGTCGTTAATGAAGCCGCATCGATTTGTCCGC
This sequence comes from Margaritifera margaritifera, assembly GCA_029931535.1. NCBI lineage: Eukaryota > Metazoa > Mollusca > Bivalvia > Unionida > Margaritiferidae > Margaritifera > Margaritifera margaritifera. The sequence goes on from JAQPZY010001028.1 coordinate 252,800, forward strand.
GGTTGCTCACCAATGACATTATGGACCCGGAGACGTATCGCTTGTTAATGCATGAACTTGTTGAAGACATCGATATTGTATACAACACCGATGATGAGTTCTGAGGCGATTGAAACACTTCGTGTCGTGACGTTTGGCATCGTACGCGAAATCAATGCTGAGTTGCAGCGTGTCCTTGCAAATACAACCCCGAGCGTTACCTCTATGATCACGATCTCGTCAAGTGAACCAGAATTAATTGTAACCTTCTCTACACCAATCACTGCAGGGGAATCATTCACACTCGAGATCGCATTGGCATTGTTGCGAGTTTAATACAGTTGGCCCAATATCCGATCACAACCATTTCGGAGTCTTTCCGCGAATAACTCATTTGTGTTTTCCAAAGTCAGTTGCGCCACCTGGAATAATATTGAACTTTTCGCTGGCGTGTACGGCATGGAATCGATCAATGAAGAGATTCGACGGAGAATCACATTGGTGACGGGCAAATACTCTAAAAAGTTTATACGTGAACACGAGCCTAGACTCAGCTCTGTCATCGCGATCGAATCTGCGCTGTACGAGAACAATTATAGGTTGTCCTGAAAATATTCTCGGCGGCAAACGATTTTTATGCATGGGATACCATAAGGCGCCAGACATCGTCAATATTACCTCAACAATTCAGATTAATTTAACATGTGACTTCTCAAGATTAGTTATACTGTTTAGTTTTTCCCCAATTGTTGAACCGGTTGATTTGATATCAGTTATTCCCGTGTCACCGGTATATCTTCCATGCCACAATCCTCGGTTGACACATATCTGTTTTACCCTTGTGGGCGAGGAAGGGCACATGTTGGACTTGCGTGGGGAGACATTGACGATACAACTGTACATTAGAGATCGACCTGCTTAAATGATTTTGTAAACAGTTACTCGACTTTTACTGTTTGCAAATCCACTACCTGGTTTCGGACTTGCCTGTGGTTTTCCATTTGCGCCAACACGGTCTCGAACTCGGTCGTGCTAATGATTTTATCTTCGATGGCAATCGAATACAGCTTCGTAATTGTGTTGAGGCTGCTTCGTGCTGCAGCGAGAATTTCCGAATCAGCACGTACTTGCTGATGTTATCGTAATGAAATTATTTTGCAAGCGCCGCTGGTCACACTGGTGACTATTGATATAGCTCCAACAACAACTTCGACAGGTGTGTCTATAATACTTGCTGTGGTTGCGATTCCCGCCTCGCCCAGATCAACGGTTGTTGCAGCGGCAATTCCACAAATATCATATACCGCGTTACATTTACGCTTGTATTTCACGAGCAGCGCGGTTCTCTTAACGATCTGATCTCGCAGTTCCAGTTCCGCTTCGATTATGTTTTTGCGTCGGTAACATTGAGGGTCCTTTATAATTCTTTGATTAATAATACAATTGCTTAATAACTGCGAGACCACATTGCCGTCTACTACGAAGTCGGGTTCAGGTGTGATACGCACACGCACTTCTAAGCAATTACCCTTTTTTATTGGTAAAACCGCCATACAATTATAGAAAATATCTTCCTGTGGAATACTTAATCTTCAGCAATTGTGCGTTCTGGGGGTACGGCACCACGTTCATATAAGAACCATACTGAGTACGCCTTTGGTTGGTGTCTGAAACGATTGTGCTTGTCTTCGCGCAAGAACTGTTAACCAGACAAGTGCATCCTTGTTGAATAACAGTCGAGCTCTTTCTTTTCTTGTTTGAGTTAATGTCGGTTTAACATATTCGTTGAGGAATCTAACCGGGGTGAATTCAGCGGTGAATCCCACGTCTTCGTTGTAGAAACAATCCCTGGATATTTTCACACCTAGTGGTGCAGTCAACGATCAGGTATTTTTACGTGCAAATGCAATGATTTCAAGCTGGCTTCGAGTTGGTATTAGTACATCAGGCAGGTGGTCCCAACGGTCTGTTTGTATCTTACCCTCGTGTAAATTATATGAGCCTATACGAGGGTCTGGTAACACCATTTTCACGCAGATATTGGTCGACAAGTGGAACGAAATCACTATCGATGTTAGCATCACTGGTCAACCGATCCAACACCTCGTTGGTAAATACCGCAACCTCATCACCGGGGTCAGAATCCATTACTTATATGCAATGATAAATCTAATCGTAAACACAAACACAAAAGACGGTTAAGAATCCGATACACGTTGAGTCCTTCAAACTGAATTTCATCTCCGGTGACTAATGATGTTGATATCGCATATGTATAAAATTCCGCAACAGGGTTCGGTTTGTTGATACGTGATAATAGTGGTACCAAACTAGGACCAAGATGCCTCTGATCACTTATTAACATTCCCATGTTACCCCACCCACCTTTATTTCCAGTTATGATAAACAAGTATGATCTGAACTCGCGCACTTTTAAGATGTGACGTTTAGGTCTATCAAAACCATTTGCAACAGAACTGAAAACAAGTCGCCTATTTGGTAAGGGTAACACGTCAGTTTGTTCCTGTGTTTCGCTGATTAATATTCCGAAAATTTGGCTCCGGAACGTTACTACGCGTGGTGGTAGGGGCACATCTGAGATCTGTTCCTCTACGTATTGTGTCATCAGTGATCGTGACCAGATTTTGCGCGACAACACATCGAAGCTTCACAATAACATCTTGAATGTCCAACGTAGACGTTTTAAGTTTTCCAGTTTGATCTTGGAAAATCACAAGCTCGCCTGGGTCAACATCAGCAACAACCCGCCTGGTAAACTCAGTCAAATCTGCATCGGCGCCGCATCGTCGGGCGGTTGAGCGTCCGTAAATGTTAATTGGCATTTTGTGTACTGTTAAGTGTACTTTAATGTAAAATTAACAAGTGCTTGCGGGGTCGGTGTTGAGGAAGCTTTACTTTCCGCGAGTGCATGCAACGCTTAAACAATAGGATGAGCGCATATTGGCCCGTCCAGCCGAGTTTGCAATGGCAGCGTTGAATAAAACAGTGGTAGACGACCTTGTCTGCCTCGGGTTAAATAATCAACAACTTCAAGTGGTAGTGCAAGCCCGTACGAGTCAAAATAAAAAATATGTCGAGGTGTTATCGCGTATGCAACCCAATTAGTTGTTCCATTGTCAAATTCAGGTTAACAATGCCGGCATCAAAACATTGACACAGGTCTGCAGATTTCCCGGCATGACTTTGGTACGTTGTACCCGATTTATTACTTTTCATTGGAACACCTTGAGTTGTTCAAACAGTCCGTGGTTAACATGTACTTTCATGCACGTGTAAGGTGGGGCCATTGATGCTGCCGGTTACAAATGCTTTGCTTTGATTCTTTCTGACAAGTCTCTGTAGTTGGAGGGCGCAGGAAGTTATGGTTGGCCTTAGTGAAATACCAGCTTGTGTTAAACAAAAGCGCAATACGAAACGATTGTGGGGTTACATTTAAACTTTCGCCTGCAAAGTTAACTGGAATTGTCCCAGTGTGGCTGACCCATACGCAAATCGATCAGCTTAATGTGGACAAACGAAAGAACACCTCGGTGATATTAACGTTATCGAAGTCAGAGGTGACACAACTACAAAAGACTGGTGGTATATTTCCACTTATTGCGGCGATTCCAGCGTTGTTAGCAGCTGCGGCTCCATCGGCTGCAACAGCGGCTGCGTTAATGGCTGTCGGAACTGCATTCGGAATGGCACTGAAAAAGGAGGTTGGGGGACGCATAGCGTCCGGTAAACGAATAAGAAAAGGAAAAGGTCTTCGGTTACCCCGGAAACTCGCAGAATACCCTCAGGCAGAGGTCTTCGACTACCCGATACAACTCGCAGAAGGTCTCGCTGTTGACCAGTCTTGATTTACCCGCGATGGTAAAATCAGTCAAGCATTTCCGATGTGTTTTTATTCAGAATGAGCTTGCATCGATGATTTCCGACACGAGGGAAACCGGTCCAGTTACGACCACAGATTATGAGATGCACGTGTGACTTGATTGTCTACAAAGTTAAGAAAAATGTCTTCAGAGAGTTCCTGATGACCATTTAACCGCAAAGAAACTTCAGACACTCCTAAATGGGCAAATATCATCTCACTTTTCTCTTCGTTATTGTCTCGATTCGGATTTTGAAACGCCACGAACAAGTGTTTTGGTGCATTAAGACCATGTTGAGTATTTATTTGCAATGTAAACTGTCCCAGAATATTAGTTGTCGTTTGAAAATCTGTGGTGTGCGCGATAAATGACAGCGTTGAAGCGTTTCCAAAACTCATAAACGACAACACGTGATTTTCTGTGACCAGTGAAGGCGTTAGCACAGGCATCCACAATGTTAATGTCGACAATTAAACTTTACCAGCAGCGACACCATTGGCCCACCAAAGTGTATCGTTGGTCGTGCCCTTATGGGTTAACGTGACGGTGTGTTTGGCCCTGAAAATAACCTTGCGGACATCTCTGTAAAACTCAAATATGTGACTGAGAGGAATCGCACACGAAAATCTCAATGAGGTTCCCTCAAGTTGTAGTCGACGCTGTGTAAATCCAAGGTTGCAATGGGAGTTGACGTTAATGGTCATGTCTTCTACCTCTGCGGCAGTATTATCACGTTTTATAAGTTGTCATATTGTATACATTTTATGACCTGCATGATCGGATGAGTCCTTATAAAACATCATAGACGGGCCTGAGGATTTCGCATAATCATCATTGTATCTAGCAAGTCCAAGAATTGTTGTGGCAATATCAACGTTGTCAAGAATTGCTTCGATTTCTTTTCCGTCGAAGAATTAACGTGCGCTGTTAAACAACGCCATGATACCATTGTTAACAAATCCAACTATGGCATCGGCAGCATAATCAGCGCTGTTGTCACGTACAAGTTTTCCCTCGATTTCCATGAAAGTCTCACACGGGAGAAAATACCGAGACGTGTCCTGCATTTGTAATTCTTGTCTTAATGGCCTGAGGTGCCTTGAAGAATACGAATAATACTGAAAACCTTATTTGCTCCTATCTACCAACACAGGCGTGTCCATGTCGAACGCGGTATCTGATGTATCTTTGAATCGGGCCATTGTTTACACTTATACATTACTTGGTTCGTCTAATGCCTTTTTGCGAGGGCGTTGGTGGCTTGGTCACTAGCGTCCAGGTTCCGTCCACAACTGTAATCTGCTCCCCGAAGGCATCGAAACAATACTGGACAACACCAGCAGCGTTGGCAACCACACACTATCGTACATGCAGACTTTGCCGCTGGGCTACACAATTCGTTGCAAGATCTACAACAAGATCGTTTCGAACTTCGAAGCTGGAGAAGTATGTGAAAGCTTTGGCGGACATCTAGCAGACTATGTGGATTGTACCAACAAACAACTACGCAAAATGTTTCTGCATCCGGGCGTCCAGGCATGCGGTTGCACCATACTCAAAATGTCTCTGTATGCGTGTAGACAAGGTTTGAAGCTGCACAACGATACCACCCGAGAAGTGGACGGCGATGTCTTGGAACTGGTCTCGTCGGAACCCGCCGATGGTTTTTGTTTGTGGTCCAACCACCGCGCCTGCAATAGAACAATCTTGCAAAAGAACTCAATCAGACTTTTGTTCTAGCAAACCAACGAAACAAAACCATCTACGTTGCGTGGTACGTACACAAAGAAAACAGGCCGTGTTGGAGGAGTCCGTATTTCGCAACCGCGGACGATGACAAGAAATGGGACAGATCTGTCTTGGCAACAATTTCCGACTTTGGCTTTTGAGGTTGCCCAATCGTCCGTGCTGATATGCACGTTGACGGGTATGGGGTCGATCTGGCACGGTTCCAATGCTACACAAAAGATCCAGATGCAAACAAGATATTTGCCTCGTGCAATCGTCCAATGAATGCCCGCGACGCCGATCCACCATCGCGATTCTTGCCAGACTCGACACACGTTGGTTGGGTGGGGAAAACAAAGAAAGCGAGGCAAAGACGCATTGCACTGGCCAATCAAAGAGATTCCGACCGCTCGCTCGCCTGGAGATACTGCTTCGTGCAAAAAGAGCATTCAAACACAAGAAGGACATGGTACGAGAAAACATTCTGTCGGTGCTCCGGTGTGGCATTGAGTAGTTGGCGGAGACATTAACGCGGGGTATGCGCCCAGGTGTCGTTCTGGTCCTTGGGTACCGCCGCACGGAAGAATCCTGCATGATCGCTCTTTCCAGGGACATTGGCGAAGGGGGAGTGCAGTTTTCCACACTCTAGAGAACAAAAGGGTTTTCGGTAGCAATCGAACAGTGCAAAAATGTATTTCTGTTGGAAACAGATTCGCACAAGAGCATGGTTATTTTTTGGATCGGTAGTGGAAACATACCGAGAGCTGCGAGTGGAGCCAGCACGATCCTTCCACACTGCAGACGGCAAACAAATCGTATGGAACCCTGTTTCGGTATGCTCGGCGCCTTCCTCCAAAGATATGGCGAAACTTCAGGCTGCGATTCCCGACGCAGAGAAAACCTTACAGCAGGCCGCCCACCTTTCCAGCAAAAACGAAACAGAGAACTCGCCAATAGATTTCGAAGCACCAAGGATGCGGAAGGTAGAAGCCTTGCAGAAAAAAACTGCACAAAGGCCATGGATCTCGAGTCTGTCGAATATATGTGCACGCGCTTCTCTGAGGGGTGTACAACGGGGGCAAGCCTATTTATGCAAAAGTGCGAGGCCAACGGGGAGCGCATTGGGGACAAAGAGTACCCGGTATACGGTTTCTTTCTACAACGACAGGTGGCGCGGCTAGGGGACATAGAGCAGTATCTTTCGCCGATTTGTTACAAGATAATAGATGTTCGCACAACGGACGCGAAGCGGAAAGACAGGCAAGCGTTGATGGTCACGCCAAACATCGTGTAGAGCTCCACGTGGTGTACATCAGCAATAGAACAAAGGTCTACAAGCACGGGCTACCATCCAGGCATTTTCTTCTAGCAAAGTGAGTGCACCATTGTCGCGCCAATTTCGGTTGCAAAGATGGGGGAACATTTTGTCGATCGCACGATGTATACTGGTCCCAGCTCTTTTTCTGGCCAGGAAAACAGCTCCTTGGAAACCAGCGCGTCGACCACGACAACGAAAGCAAAACCAGCCGTGCGGTCGGCAGTAGATAAAACACTTTGCAGCTCCCCCAGGCTCCCCGTGGACACCCTTTCTAGCAACCCGTGTGCTGTGGCGCTTTCTAACACAGCCGCCCATGCCTCTCCTGGAAAGCGTGGAGGCTGGTTGTACTCGAAAACAAGGTCTAGTTTGTACGGGGTCCTCGTGTGTTGGGAAGCTACCACACCACCGGTTTTCGGTCGAAAAACGTCGATACATTCGCGAGCAATCTCGAGGGCGGCCATCGCATGTATAAATCCAATTCATGTCTATTGTTCTATTGTAAGTCCATGGATCCACCAACTGGTAGTAGGCTTCGCGAACCCTTGCTCTGTTGCTTTTTGCTATAACACGCGAACGTGCTTGTGGACAAAACTGAGAAATTATTGGATCTATTTCCGAAAAACACGCATGCAGGATTCGTTCGAATTCTTAGCTATCGATTCGTGTCGGTCGTTGTTGCATGCTTGCTTGTTTGCAAAGACAAGACCATAGTGGTCTGGAACACAAAGGCATTGTTGGCTAGAATCGAGCAATGCCAAGACGAAACGGATGCACACTTGGGTATTGGGCTGATCCGCACGAAGTACAAACATATCTGGACCAGCCCAAAACAATTGTATGGAATCCGATATCGATACATTTGGCGGTGTTCTCCAACGATATGTTTGGAGGCGGCATAGTTGTCTAGGCGGAAACACTCTCGGACGATTTCGCCAAACCAAATATACAAAGGTGGAAACAATCGCAAAACACAAAAAGTGTACCAAGACGTCCGATCACGTGCCACGCGAAGACACTTGCAATAGATTCTCTTACGGGTTGTATCGAATTCACAAGCGTGCGATAGAAAAGGCGATCATGTTGGCGACAAGGAATATGCAACGTACAGGTGGTTCCATGAGAAACAAATTGCTAGGTTCGGCGATTCTGCACCACTAGGCGAGATTCGTACTACCGATGTAAAACGGAAATATCGTCTTGTTGTTTTGGCCACGAATCGAGAACACTTGCATTCGAAAACAATCGTTGTGCCAATTTCAGTAGACAAGATTGGGGAGCCCTTTTTCGATCGCCCGACATAGATTGGCCCAGCCCACAAAACAGCGTTTGGAAAACTGTCGCATCGAGTATGGCAACAAATCCAAATCCAGTTGTTCGATCGTGCGTAGACAAAATCCGTTGCAGCTCCTCTATTGTCTTTGCGCTCACACGCGAACACACACCGTTGGCTTTGGCGATTACAAGAATATTTGACCACGCTGGTTCTGGAAATCGAGGCGGTTGGTTGTATTCGAAAACAAGGTCTTTTTTGTGCGTGGCCCTGGCGTGTTGGGTAGCTTCTTCTATCAAATATTCGCGGACACAAGCGATGTCGAGAGCAGCCATCGTATGCATGCCCGTGGATCCAGCAACTGGTAGTAGGCTTGTCGAACTTTTGTTTTACGAACTATTTCGCGATCTTGTGTGCTTGTGTGTGTGTTGTAACAGCGCCATCGTATATATATATATATATATATATATATATATATATATATATATATATATATATATATATATATATATATATATATATATATATATATATATGTATGTATATTGTTATTGACTCTAGGTCTTGAAAATAAGTAACAGAAAGAAAGTGAAACCAACAATGTAAGTAAAGTCAACAAGGAATTTATTTTCCTACAATACAAAGTAATAATTCAAAAGACACTTACAGTTTGTGAATTAAATCCAAATAATCCTAAATGTCCTATCACAAGTCAAAAAATATAGAATGTTCCGAATGAATTTCAATAGCCTTGAATGTCCTGATATACCACGATGATACAATCCAGAATGTCTTTGAATGAGTTCACACAAGTCCAAAGTAATATATTAAACCAAAAATCAATATGCACTTAGTAATTCCAATGAATGTTTAAATAAATAATTCCTCTCGAATGATATCTGAGTTCAATGGCACAACAATAAACTCTGATCACAAAATGATTCCCAGAATGATCTTAAAACCAGAATGAACTTAATGCGTATCAGTTCTCAATTATATACATATTTTCTAATGGTCCACACCATTAAAGGGCGTGAGTCTTCCTAATGGAAAAATCTCAGCCTAATAGCAAATAAATAAGACCGGCCTTGAACTCAATGGGTGATAAACATCCTGTTTACAAGTAACCGTATTTTAAAGTACAAAAAAGTACAACCTGACTATAATGGACAAAGTTAAGCACACATTATAGATTGAATATATATATATCCTAGGTACGATTGATCTATTGCTAGTCGACATCCACATCCATTGAGCCTACCACGGCCAGCCGCGGCAGATTGCGGACGCATCTGCAAATGCTAAGCTGTACCTGATGGCTATCGAAGATAAAACGATTGACATGGGTGAATTCGAAATGGTGCTGGTCGAAATTTAAAATCACCGACGTCTACGAGCACAGATACGGAACAGGGGCATTAGCGACCAAAAACGGGTAGCTGATTTACAGGCAGTGAAAAGCGAGTAAATGTTTGCCAGTGAACAGAGACGCCTCATAGGAACTTCCCTTGGGGAGCGCCCGCGGGTTACAATCGCGCACACACGTGTGCATAAATCCTTAATGGCAAAAGTCACATGATATATAGAAGGGGTTTAGGGATTAGGAAGAGTAATCGGCTGTCCGGTCTTAAACTTCTATTACGACACTACTCAACATTTTACTTGATAAGCGACATACATTATTAAGTTCTATTAAGATGGGACCTTTTGAGTAGCTGGGGGTAGCTGTCCTGATGAAACTTTATCACTGGCACTTTTCTATCAGATTGCATACTGAAAAAGATATCCCTGCAAAAAGTTTTTGGATAGAATTTAGTTCCAGCAGTCAGGCCAGTGTTAAGTAGTCATGTTCTTTCCAGGATACATCCCCAGAGAGAGAGAGAGAGAGAGAGAGAGAGAGAGAGAGAGAGAGAGAGAGAGAGAGAGAGAGAGAGAGAGAGAGAGAGGAGAGGGTAAGATGTGTGGGTGGGGGGATGGTGAACTCAAAAGCGAAACGGTCCTGTATGCAACAAGTGCGGATTGTTTCATTGTTTTGTTTATTTCCTGGAAGTATACAACTCGAAAAAGTTGATTCTTAACATTGTCCGAAACCATCTAAGTGGCAAAGCATATATCAGAATTTGATGTAAGCATGTCTACTGCTATTAGCTCAGGTAGAAGTAAAGCAGAGAAAGATAACTGAAAATCATTGATGGGCAAGTGGTAAATAATAGTTAAAGTAATTGACTTTACTTTTTGGTCAATAAAACCACGAGCGAATATACTAAACAGAATTGTAATTTATGTGGGAATGTACACATTGCCCTTACACCCATCCACATCAGCCATAAACTTGTATTTAGGGAAGAGATAGGGGTAAACACTGTCATTCTTGTTATAGGCTATGGTTTCACAATTAAAAGTTTTGTATATTTCATTTTGGAACTGCTAGCGTTCTTACCCTAATATATATGCACCTGTCACACACATTGTTAGTAGACAATTAATTTTATTCTTTACCCAATATTATAGTAAATATTAACACTAATAGATTACAGGTAATATTAAAAGACACCTTATTCATCGCTTCTGCGATAAGGTAGAACGAAATAAAGTTTAAAGCTCCTAACTGCAAATTGTCTTATCCTCGGTTCCCCGTTGTTCTTTCGAGAAACGATTTCGCAGAGGATGGTCCTTCAAACAATCCAAGGACGAAAATCCACTTTGATATATTGGTTATTTACCGATAACGAGATTTTCATAAAAAAACTTAAGTATCTATGTTCATAAAGCTTTCATATAAATAAATAATTTCTTGCACCCTTCTTAATTTAAATTTATTTTATTTCTTCTAAATTTACTTACATTATTAGAACTGATCTGTTGGTGTTTGCTTTATTTTGTGACATCTTCTCCCATTTGTGGAGAGACTTGTCTTGAATGTAGCAGGTTATTATAAATCTGAATGCATTAGCTCACGACTTCGTACTCCATTATTGTACATGCTTAATATGTATGTAGTCAATGACAAGTGGGTATAAAGAAAACTTAGTGTGTCTGTATGCATAAATCAACAAAGAGAACTCTACACTACAACAATATTAAGTGCAAGGAATTTTATCAGTACGCAGACGTGTTTACTTGCTTCTGAGAGAATTCCGCGTGATTTCAAAATATATTGATCACCGCTTGAAAGGCTCTCTGAAGGTTTTTTCAGCACTTGACAAACAAATGTGATTGCAGTTGTGTGGAGGTATTCAATTGTAAACTGAGGATAAACATCAATAAAGGGAACTCGGTTTTACAACCAAGCACAATAGTGGTTTGAGTCTGATACAAGTCCATACACATTTATACTTTCTCTCGGAAAATTTCGTCTGAGTTTAAAATCGACACATCACAGGTACTCAGATTCTCATCGATTTTTCAGCACGTGACAAGCTCTCATTTATTTATCAGCACTTGAGAAGCTGTCACCGATTTACCAGCACTGGGCAAACAAATGTGATTACAATTGTGTGATTTTCCTCCTGGACGGAAATCTTTGTTTGCTTTTAGAAGGACCTGATAACATGTTACGTGAATTTTTCACTGTCGTCCATATTCGAGTTACATCAGTTATTTAGGTCGTCTCGTTAACGTTCACATACTTTGAAAATAATTAGATTTTCTGGACACGTTATCTGATTGATTATCAATAGTTTCCAGCGTCAACGCTGAAATTAACATCACCATGACTCTGTTCAAGAACAATTGCCTCCTGGCCTGTTTGGCGTATTTGTTAACAATTGTAGGCTTCCTGGCATTGACGGCGGGATTCTTCACGCCATTTTGGAATGTCTCGACGAATACCGATGGGAGCCAGACGTTCTCCGGGCTGTTAATGACGTGCAGCACCAACTTTTCATGCTCTTTTGACATCGCGCAGATCAAGAAATTCGCAAATGGAGGTACTTTCAACTTTATTTTCTATTTATTTATATATTAATTAATTAATTAATTAATTAATTTTATATATCGGTAACTACTTAAACTACAGCTAAAACTGCCACTACTGCCGTCGCTGCTACAACAACAACAACAACAATAACAACAACAACAACTACTACTACTACTACTACTACTGCTACTATCTATTTAAGTCTAAATTAATGTTTCTAGACGTCGATTAATTGTAATCCCACCATACAAAACAACAACAACAACAACAAAACAAAACAGCACAGGTCATCTACAAGACTGTCCTTTAAATAATAATAGAAGTTTTCGTCTTAGGCTCAATGTACTGAACTAGGTGTTCTTTAACATGGAAAGAAAGGAAACAAAACGTAGACATTAGGAATTTTGAATCCCCACCTCTTCTTAATTCACACGACCACTAACATAGATGGGGACTGGAAACTCTCTGTCCAGCCCACGAAATATCTCCCGTTCCCTATAGTTATGCAAACGAGGTCTCCAGTGCGCACGCAGTACGATCATAAGGTGAATGCACTTGAAGGGGCCAAGGAAGGTCGTTCGTGGTATATATTTTGTAAATCACAGTTACCGTACATTTTATAATTAACACAGTAGCGTAGCAACTGCCCGAGCAACCCGCAACTCCGGGGGAGGGGGTGGCGTGAAGTGTGTGTGTGTGTGTGTGGTGCCCAGTGGGGAACAAAACTTCCCATCAAACAACATGTATTATGAGGAGGGTGCACCATAGTTATGTTTTGCGGAGGGGGGCCGAACTTCTTGCTTCGCCACTGAATTAACATAAGAAAAAAAGGTATAAGTTTATTCGCAAAAGTGTGAGTACATTGGTGGATTAATTCGCACATTTTAGGAATTTTTGGATAAAATGAGGTGCAAAAAATATCAATGCTGAATTTGCATAGACCATGGAAATTGTCACAAATCACTTTCCACAATGTATGAGAGAGAGAGAGAGAGAGAGAGAGAGAGAGAGAGAGAGAGAGAGAGAGAGAGAGAGAGAGAGAGAGAGAGAGAGAGAGATTACAAATATACACCAAACAGAAAGTGCTATCCCTGGATCCTACAGGAGAGCGCTTGATAACATTAGCAGAATTTTTAAATACGAATAAATAATATTATCATACAGGTTAGAGAATTTTAATTCGTACTCTACGGAATGTAGGGGGAAGTTGATGTTTATATTGGAACTGATATTTTTAAAATACTAAATCTTAATTTAAAATAGGAAAGGTAAAATATTTAAATTACTTTCCAACAGGAACCTCATTTGCATATCAAAATGGAAACGTGATATATGGCAGGTAACTAGAGTTTCCAGTCCCTGTGTCATATATACTGATTCCGATTCTCACGATTTGGGGGAATTATGAAATTGTTTATTCCTATCCTCTAGTAATTCGTGGCTACCACACTGAATGGAAACGCTGATTATATTGTATGCAAAGGAATATATTTAACGCAATACATATCATATGATTCTGTCAGTGTGGGGTTGGGGGTGGGGGTGGGGGGTAGTGGTGGTGGAGTGTTCTGTGTGCGTGTTGATACATGCGTGTCTGTTCCGTTTATAATTGTTCAATGGCTCACTAATATAAAAGCACGTATATAATTGTGGAGAAATTTCTATGCAGGCGGTACATGTCAATATTGTACGTCGTATGCATACATGTACAAGAATATCTGAAATTGTATATAATGCTTTTATAGTTATTTGTCGGTCAGAAAAGTAAATAGGAAATTATATTTTAATTATTTGAAAGTTAATTATTACTCTGTGTAAATAACTTTTAAAATTATTTTGAAATCAGTGATTTATGCGATGGCTGATTTCAGTATCAACATATTTTTTATGGTAATGTACGTTATAAATAAATTCAACTCAATTCAATTATTTGATCGCTAACGTATCATACATTCTACAAGACAATTATATAAAAGAGAATACAAGTATTGCTTACAAAAGAGACACAGATTTGTATAGTACAGAGTGACGAATGTAAGCACATATAAAACATCATGTTCACATTCAGATTATAAATAAGGTACGACTACACAAGCATATATAAAACGTCATGTCCACATACAGATTATAGATAAGATACGACCACACAAGCATATATAAAACGTCATGTTTACATACAGATTATAAATACGATACGACTACACAAGCATATATAAAACGTCATGTCCACATACAGATTATAAATAAGATACGACTACTCAAGCATATATAAAAGGTCATGTTTGCATACAGATAATAAATACGATACGACTACACAAGCATATATAAAAGGTCATGTCCACATACAGATTATAAATAAGATACGACTACTCAAGCATATATAAAAGGTCATGTCCACATACAGATTATAAATAAGATACGCCTATTCAAGCATATATAAAAGGTCATGTCCACATACAGATTATAAATAAGATGCGCCTATTCAAGCATATATAAAACGTCATGTCCACATACAGATTATAAATAAGATACGACCACACAAGCATATATAAAAGGTAATGTTCACATACAGATTATAAATAAGATACGACCACACAAGCATATATAAAAGGTCATGTTCACATACAGATTATAAATAAGATACGACCACACAAGCATATATAAAAGGTCATGTTCACATACAGATTATAAATAAGATACGCCTATTCAAGCATATATAAAAGGTCATGTCCACATACAGATTATAAATAAGATACGCCTATTCAAGCATATATAAAACGTCATGTCCACATTCAGATTATAAATAAGATACGACCACACAAGCATATATAAAAGGTAATGTTCACATACAGATTATAAATAAGATACGACCACACAAGCATATATAAAAGGTCATGTTCACATACAGATTCTAAATACGATACGACTACACAAGCATCTATAAAAAGTCATGTTCAAGTACAGATTCTAAATACGATACGACTACACAATCATCTATAAAAAGTCATGTTCACATACAGATTATAAATAAGGTACGACTACACAGCATATACAAAAGATCATGTTCATATACAGATTATAAATACGATACGAATACACAAGCATCTATAAAAAGTCATGTTCAAGTACAGATTATAAAAAAGGTACAACTACACAAGCATATATAAAAAAGTCATGTTTACATACAGATTATAAATAAGGGACGACTACACAGCATATATAAAAAAAGTCATGTTCAGATACAGATTATAAATAAGGTACGACTACACAGCATATATAAAACGTCATGTTCATATACAGATTATAAATAATGTACGACTACACAGCATATATAAAAAAAAGTCATGTTTACATACAGATTATAAATAAGATACGACTACGCAAAACAAAACAAACGGTGGATGGAATAAAAATTAATGATAAAATGTCTTACATACTGTTCTGGGAGATGGACCACTTACCATAAACGAATGCATGCTTTGCATCAAGGCGCTTTTTATTCAGAATTAATGAATAAGAGGGTACCATCACGAATGCATGCCTTGCATTAAAACACTTATGTACAGAATTAATGAGTAAGAGGGTACCATTATACAGAATTAATGAATAAGTGGGTACCATTGTACAGAATTAATGAATAAGAGGGTACCATTGTACAGAATTGATGAATAGGAGGGTACCATCACGAATGCATGTCTTGCATCAAAACACTTTTGTACAGAATTAATGAATAAGAGGGTACCATTGTACAGAATTAATGAATAAGAGAATACCATTGTACAGAATCAGTGAATAAGAGGGTACCATCACGAATACATGCTAAACGTTATGCTAGCAAGTTGTTTCTTCAGTGAGATACATAAATGACAACGGAGTCCCATTTTCATTTGTGCCTTGAAATAACATACTAGTAAATGGAAATATATACCAAAATTGTATTAACATACTAGTAGCTGGAAATATATACCAAAATTATATTAACAATCTAGTAAATGGAATTATACCAAAATTGTATGAACATACTAGAAAATGGAAATATATACCAAAATGGTATTAACATACTAGTAAATGGAAAGATATACCAAAATGGTATTAACATACTAGAAATGGAAATATATACCAAAATTATATTAACATACTAGTAAATGGAAATATATACCAAAATTATATTAACATACTAAAAAATGGAAATATATACCAAAATGGTATTAACATACTAGAAAATGGAAATATATACCAAAATTATATTAACATACTAGAAATGGAAATATATACCAAAATTATATTAACATACTAGAAAATGGAAATATATACCAAAATTATATTAACATACTAGAAATGGAAATATATACCAAAATGGTATTAACATACTAGAAATGGAAATATATACCAAAATTATATTAACATACTAGAAAATGGAAATATATACCAAAATGGTATTAACATACTAGAAAATGGAAATATATACCAAAATTATATTCACATACTAGTAAATGGAAATATATACCAAAATTGTATGAACATACTAGAAAATGGAAATATATACCAAAATGGTATTAACATACTAGAAAATGGAAATATATACCAAAATTATATTAACATACTAGAAATGGAAATATATACCAAAATTATATTAACATACTAGAAAATGGAAATATATACCAAAATGGTATTAACATACTAGAAAATGGAAATATATACCAAAATGGTATTAACATACTAGAAAATGGAAATATATACCAAAATGGTATTAACATACTAGAAAATGGAAATATATACCAAAATGGTATTAACATACTAGAAAATGGAAATATATACCAAAATGGTATTAACATACTAGAAAATGGAAATATATACCAAAATGGTATTAACATACTAGAAAATGGAAATATATACCAAAATTATAGTAACATACTAGAAAATGGAAATATATACAAAACTTGTATGAACATACTAGAAAATGGAAATATATACCAAAATGGTATTAACATACTAGAAAATGGAAATATATACCAAAATTATATTAACATACTAGAAAATGGAAATATATACCAAAATTGTATGAACATACTAGAAAATGGAAATATATACCAAAATGGTATTAACATACTAGAAAATGGAAATATATACCAAAATGGTATTAACATACTAGAAAATGGAAATATATACCAAAATGGTATTAACATACTAGAAAATGGAAATATATACCAAAATTGTATTAATATACTAGTAAATGGAAATATATACCAAAATTGTATGAACATACTAGAAAATGGAAATATATACCAAAATTGTATTAACATACTAGAAAATGGAAATATATACCAAAATGGTATTAATATACTAGTAAATGGAAATATATGCCAAAGCAAGCAGTTTCAAAGATATGGCTGATTAATTTCAAATATTCGCGTTGATAGTCTGGACTTTGAAAGCATTTTGAATAGTTTATTTCGACGATACATTGGTCACACAGACAGACAGACGGACAGAACAACGATGTTAAACTACATAGTGAATAATGAAGATGAATTCAGATTATGGAGTTACAGGATCAACGAGTTTATGAGGCTGTTGGATTTGTACAACCTACTCCAAGATCATACCGCTTTTCACTACGGCATTATATAGTTGTAGCGCGTATTTGATGTAAATGCGCTTCAATTGGAGAATTGGACAAGCTAGATGGTTTTCCTTTTACACATTCGTTATTGGCGAGTATCAGAAACACACGCTCAATAACTGGTTTGGTTGGGCTGAGCCCGCCTTAAAGTATTTTGCCTTCAAGGCTTTTGGTCATTTCTATTTCTCAACGGCAGTTGGTTTCCCTATTGCTTTCTATATAATGAAACTTGTATACATTTAATTCTGTATGAACCTTTCATGTTCAATATGTTGAATGCCTGCACTATGATGATGATGATGATTGAATTTGAGTCGTGTGCGGCCATTCGGCCATGTACGACTATTTACCCCCATTGCGTGCGAAGCACTCAATGAGGGATTAAACTGTGTGATACGCACACTTATTATTTACGTCCAGTGGGTTACAGAGCTGCAATCCACTAGACGGAGTTGATGCGTGTATGGACTCATGCCTGCACTTACTTACTTATTTGGATTAAACTCGCGTGCGACCAATTTGGTCATGTGCGAGGAATTAATGTGCGCACAGCGCACTATTTAATTTGCCCCCAAACTGTTGCTGTAACATCAGTTTGGGGTTCGTCAAGCGGTTAAAACAGAGCTGTAAAAACCGCTTGCGCTTTACTGCATGCACCGCATGCTATTTAATTAATCGGCGTGGGGGTGCGTATCGCCCTCACGCCATTTAATTGTGTGCCCAGCACACTGTCTGTTGCTTTTTAATGTCCGGGCGTGGAAAAGGCGGAGTCGGGAACGGCTAGAGAGGAGCTTCTGCGTCACATGGTGGTGTCTGTGGTCCTGGGTGTGATTTTGCCTAAATATTGGTGTCGTCTTGCACGTGTCGCCTAATAATTTGGATTTTGATGGTTGACCCTAGCTTATAAATGTAATTAGCGGACCTCAGAGAAAGCATCCCCTAAAGACCTTTCTAGGCTTAATGCTAAGCTAACCTTATAGTGATATGGTGAAATTTTGTCAACCACAGATATTTACATATTTCTAGTATACAAACCAAACTGCTTAAAGCATAACTTCTATTACTAAAGTATAGCCATATATCCACTCTTCACACACACACCTTCATTTAACGTGTAGTAGAATTTCCAAAATGTTTTATTTAGTGGAGAATTACTTGTAAAATATTTCCTTATGAGCTAAATAATTCAAAATTACACTGTAACTATTTAACTCTATTTTGAACACTTTACACCTACTAAAAGAGTTACAAATGTCACAACAAATGGTCACAAAACTGAATGTTTACATGTAAAGGGAAATTTGCTCTCAGTAATTTATGTTAGGTCTACAGCCATATAATTACTGCCAATAATGGGCTTCTTTGTTTTACTGGGCTGACAGCAGCTAATTCTAATATCCCCCACTACGAAGCTGAGTGGGCTATGCATACCACCATATCTAACAAAAATCACAGTTACTAAACTGGACAGTAAACACAAATGTACCTATTTATCATAGCTAACTACTCTGCAACAAGAAATAATTACATTGATCAAAAGTTTAGAAAATTATATCCAAATGTATCTTTTTATTTAGGCATAGCTAACTACAACAAAACCTGAAATATAAATTTGGCACTATAATAATATTTATAAATGATTTTGGTTGCGTGGTCAACATTTTATCAAACTGCTCAGAGATACTGCTGCTACGAGTACTTTTTCACATGAAATCCAGTTATATTCTAAATCAAATCAAAACTTTCTAACAACAGTCAAAATTCATTGTCACTTCCAATCGACTGGTCATCTTGTCTCATAACCAGACGGGACTAAACAGCATCACAGGTACTGACAATTTAACAATTACTGCTTTCACAGGTGAAGAGCTTGCATATATAGTGACATCATGTGTATATAAAAAGTCGCCTATTGCTGAACAACACTGGAGAAAGCATCCCTTACTAGAGTACTAAAACGTAAAGTTTTGGTAAATACCAAATTTTCCTCACATTTTACATTTAATAAAATCGGTTTGTTAAAAGTAGTTCCTTGTCCTGTAACTTTAACAGAGATATAAGATTTCATAATTATATGACATTAAAACGGGTTTCAAATGACATCGCGAATGATATCTGGTACTGCATCTAAAAATGTATTAATGCAAAGAGACCGAAAAACTGTTAAAGAAAGTCCCTCTTATACGGACTTTAATAATTCCATACCATTATTTCATCTGTTGCGCCAACGGCATGCATTCAACTCATCCTCTAATGGACAAGGTGTTCATAATGTTAAAACTGCCACCATGATATCCCATGGTTTCTTCTTGCAGGGGAGAGCAGTCTCCAATTCTCCAGCTGTTTCCGGTCATTTACTTTTTTTTCGCAATTTGTTAAAAACATTTTATTTGGTTTGATAAAAGATTCTCGTTTTTCCTACAGAATTTGTTAGTTACTCTTTTAGAAAAGAATATGATGGCGGCCAATAACAACGCAGACGACAGTAGCACGTGATTGTTTAAGGGCGACGACCCAAATAGGGTCATACCAATTTCTTAACACTCTTTTCATGTGCCGAAAATTTATATTACGAGAACTTTGAACTTTCGAGGGTGATTCATATGCATACTATTTGAGTTAATAGAGAAAAGAAAAGTATGAAATAACCGAAGCTCATGTAAAAGAAACTCTCTTTATCCATTTTCAGGCAGTGTACATTAATACCTCTATAGATGGAGTGCCGGATACCATTCGTAATAACATGTGAAACCAACTAAAATTATGTATTTTATATGAAAAGATCAATTAAATTACATATCTTAGCTGATAAAGTTGAAATGGTAAGGTCATATTTATTTTTTAGGAAAGAATTGTAACCGAGGATATGGATGTAAGATACTCTAACAGCGTAGGATCGAGTATCGTTACAGGCGTTCGTTTTTTCTTTATTAATCGAGAAACAGCTCGTTGTTAACAGGGTCACTACATAAAAAGCAGGTCACAAAATATATTTCATGACCAAAATATTAGCAGGAAAGGATTAAAAATGTACGCACACAATATAAGTTACGCCAAGAAAAAATAAAAAATAAAAATGTCCATAAATAAAAAATGTGACAAAATTACATTCTATGACTAACACACAATAGCGTTCGTGACACTGTTCTAATGTGTACAAAATATGCTCGCTATAATAATTCACATCTATAAACGGGTTAAGAAAAGAAAAGCTCTTAAATACAGAGAACAAATTACGATCGGGGAGTGAAGATAAAAGATTTGTCATAGAAATGTGGCATACCCCCTGTGTGTGGTAAGTGTTGTACTTAAAATATAATTATCTTCATTTGGAAAATCTATAGACAGAGAGGTGGTCATTTTGCTAAAATTGTTCTTGATTTATTTTGGTGATACAATATTTTCAGCTGGTCCACATCTATTAAAAGAATCACCATATCATTCTTTCAATCTGTCATTTTCACAAACACATATTTCTTTGCCTTTTATTGGTTTTAGTTTTTAAATGTTTAAAATCTTATATAAATTGACCTGTTTGATGTATAGCGACAACTACTTCTCGTAAAATATCCCATCAATATTCTCTCCCTTTACGTCTTCTGATATCTATACAACTGGATCGCCTAATATCACATTCCGAACTTTAAATATGTCTTCTGTAAAATTGGGTAGACACCCCTTTATTTGATTTTATTTTTCAATTCTAACTGTTTCATCTATTTTAAATTTTGGTGTTACAAACACCACGGTTGTTAGGTAACTACTATACTACTCCTGACAATAGCTCTATTATTTTCTTTTCAACTTTTGGCTGGATTTGTGTCTGTGATAAGTAATAGTATATCTATCTATAAGTTTAGGCAATACATGTACATGTACCCATGTTTCTGGTTTCAATTTTACTGAAATGTTTCTACATTCTGTTTTTCATAGTTCTATTAAACCCATCTATTACATATGGTTCATTTAGTAGAATACGTATACAAATATTTTTCTTTCAAGCAACACCTTAGCTTTTCTGTTACAAACGTCTTTTACTTCATGAAACTGTATATTTGTTGCTTGTTTTAGCTTTTTGAAGATATTTTTAATGCATGATATATATCGTCACCTCTTTTTAAATTCATTCTTTCAGCCTGTACATATTTAGAGAAAACATGTATCACAGTCAAAATGTATGTATATCCGTTGTTATCTTTCTCGTATGATTTCCAAATTGAGTATATTTGCTTGGAGCTGAGAATCGATGTCATTTACATAAAATCCTTGGTAAGGAAATATTTTCTTTGCATCCTTGTGCAATGTATAGGATTGGTCGGTTAGCCATTCTTTCAATTCACTAAACTTTGTTTTCCTTTTATCTTGTTTAATTTGTTCTCAAACTTTTAGACACATTTGTAGAAGGTACAAGTAACATACATGAGTACTATAAGATGTTTCAAATGTAAAGGTGATAGACCAATTGACCGAATGGAAAATTACGAAGCACAAAATATCAGCGATGTATAAGGTGTGCAAATATGATGAAATCAAGCTGATATTTTAGTGGAGAAAATATCAGCATAAGAGGAAACTGTCTAAAGAAATTACACGTGAATGTGGAAAGACTATAGCTAAAGGTTAACGTAGTGCTTATAAAGTTTCATAAAATTATTTAGTTGAAAACAATCGAAGTATGATAATTACTATGATAATTGAATCACTAATACCAACAGTGAAAGAAGAAAATTAGCATGACCTTTACTACGCTTTCTAACTAGAAAAATGTTATAAATGATTTAAAGAAAATTTTTGAAAACGTAAACACAGCTCAAGGATTTATTTAATAGGAGGTTGAATGAGCATAGAGGAAATAGCCAAGATTTGTACGATTTTCTTAATAAAATAGAAATATACTTAAAGAGACTATAATAAATAGAAGGATGAGAAAATTTAGTTCAGTGAAAGTTCAGTTATATTTGTCTTTAACAATGCACCAGTTTTCACCATCAGAAAACGGGAGCTAACGTATCACTCACTAGAAACTGCAATCGCACAACACAATCTTTCAATATCATAAATATAGACAAAATACAAACGGTAATGCTACACACAAAACGTGGACAGGAAATAAGTGCAAATACATTTTGGATGTTTAGTAAAATCTATTGCTTAACATTGCATGTAGATAGATACCAATGTATTGAAGGAAGCTCATATATAGAGTTACTAGAATGTTTAACCCCCCCCCCCCCCCGTATTAACATTCAAACATTGAAAATAATGATAAACAACGTTATGGAGTTTTGTGTGCGATTGAATCAGTTATATTCTCTTTTAGAGATCACAAATATAGACCATTACAATATCACGATATTAGCGAAGGGAGTGAAGCGGGCTACGTGATGAGATCAACAACATAAGGCCAGTTTAAAGTACAGAAAGAAAAAGAAACTTCCATGTTGAGATGTTCATTTTATTTGATGGTAAAAATGGTATAATTGTTGCGGGTTTAATGATTTATGAACGTTGATATTTAAATGAACTTTTGTAAAAAGTGTTTAAATCAGTTTTACTAAGAATTAACATTAAGTGAAGAAAAGGGAATATAAAGTTAGATAAAGTATTAAATTAATATCCCTCTGAAAATCTCTGTTGTAAAATTTAGAAACTACAATTGTAAGTTAAAAGGTTTTTCTTTTAAAAATCATTTTGTGCATTCTAATGTATTATAATACCAATTAAAACTTGTAAAAGAAAGGTAGTCCTCATTCCTGGGTGGTAAAACAGCAAAACATATTTTCATTAGGATTTTGCAATAGAAACATTTGTTCCAGTCACTGAGGTGAATGAGTAAAACATGCGATGGAACATTTTAATTGAAAATCAAGTGATGTTTTTCTCGACTAATAGTATTAAATAGGCACTTTAATGCTGTAATATAATGAACACTTTAGAAACGTTTGCATGTATTGCTCATTAATATAATGCATCTGGATTTCCCGCGATGCTTTTTTAAGGTTCACAGGAATAGAATTAGACTAATTAACTGCTTATGATAAGTTTAAATGATTAGGTCCGATATAAGAGGAGGAATTAGAATGATAGATATGTTGTGTCAAATCTTAACTGCTGTGTTGACAGTGGTAGAGTTGTAAATAATGGAGAATACGATAGGTCAAGGTCAGTTTCATTCATTATTTACCTATTCTCTATAATAGCGATCCATTTGTCAATTTACGCTCGTCAATAATTGTAGATGAGCAAGCAAACATCAAATGAAAGTGATGACAAACAGTTTAATGAAGTGGAAAGATGTTGATCAAACAGGTGGTATTTTAGTTATAGATTTTAAAGTATTGGCACAACTTCATGATTTTTTTAATAATTTCCCATTAGCACCAGAAATATCATACCAAATATAGAAGATTTTGCCACCACTACAAAAACATTTGGTAGATGAAAAATAAGGAACAAACCTAACAGAGTTTAAATTGCTATGTACACTGAAAACAACGAAAACTGCACTTTACTATTGAAATTTAAAACTGTGTGTTCCGTTTGGTTAGACCCATACATTAAATCAAATACAA
Organism: Margaritifera margaritifera; assembly: GCA_029931535.1. NCBI lineage: Eukaryota > Metazoa > Mollusca > Bivalvia > Unionida > Margaritiferidae > Margaritifera > Margaritifera margaritifera. The sequence continues at coordinate 277,090 of JAQPZY010001028.1, forward strand.
ATTTAAAATTAAAAGCAACAAACAATTTAGAAAAAGAAAACTTTTAAACTAGCGAATAACTCTGTATTTCGAGAAGAGCATAAATGGGAAATTTACTTACGAAGTTAATTGTAAAACTATGTTCAGATGTAATAACCGTTTTCAAATATCAGAAATACGTATCATTCGCAATGAGAACAATAATGTATGCGAATTTGGTTTAATCAAGTGTAAAAGATAAACAAATCAAATTAACAAAACCAATGTATGGAGGGATTATAGTGTTAGAATTATTACAATGGCTATCGTATGCATAATACTAGCAAAAGCTACGAACAAATTTCGGTGATGACATGTCATTGGTAATGACAGACACATATTCGTTATTCATTCCTCTCAAAACAAATACGGTGATGACATGTCATTGGTAATGACAGACACATATTCGTTATTCATTCCTCTCAAAACAAATACGGTGATGACATGTCATTGGTAATGACAGACACATATTCGTTATTCATTCCTCTCAAAACGTATGACTTTAACGAAGACACAAAATAGAACATTCAGGTTCATAACATGAGTGATTACAAGGAAGGTAACATTTACAGCATTCCGTTAGTAAACAATATTGGATTATTCAAAAGCTGAAATGAACCTATTCAAGAATTATGTGCTCTCAGAATTAAACTTTATTCCTTTAGAACTGACAAAGAAAAAAAAAATGGTATGCAAGAAAAAATAAAATAAAATTTGATATGTACAAATTGTTTTTATTTAATCAAAGTATAAATTACCAGGATTTTTTATAGATCGTACGTGCTTGAGTTATATGACATAGTGTAAATAAGGTACCTTTGTATATGTATTATGTATTATGACAAGAGATATTAAGCGGATGAAATAAAAACAGTACCATATGGTCACTATGATTACTACTCTTCAACTCTATACTTATTTTTAAATGAACAATGTATAGATAATACAAAGAGAAAGCAAACATATATTCAAAGAAACAATGCAATATTTGAAAAACATTTTGAACAGCACATTTATTTTTTTCTTCACAAATTGTAAATATTAAGATTGAATTCTTTTGAGAACAATAAGGAAAGTCATGCCTTGCATATAAGAGAAAAGAAAATAATAATACATATAGGGAGTGGGACCGTACATTTTTTTTTTCTCACTCAAACAAGTAGTTTGTATCAGTAATTTCTGAGGGAAAAATACTTGGGAGATTCAAACATCAACTACATCTTGAACACCCATGTCAGAAATAAAGTCTCAAAACAAGATTATAATGTCTTAGAATCAGATTATACATCTGAAAGTTCATCCAATTTCTTTTGAATTTTCCTAATTTGTTTTGACTCAGGCCGATACATTTTTCTATATGTTTTCTTTATTTCAGTATGACTTCAATAAAGCAACACATATTATTAGTGTTTAGCGCTCAAAATAATTGTGTTAATAGTATCTTCTTTTTGCCAACGATTCCAACACTAATATTATGATAATTGGAAAGCGACCTATAGATTCTTATGTTTAAGAAAAGCCTTCTATTGTCCGTCAAATTCTTCTTTAACTATGCATTCCCAAAATAGATGCATTCAAGTTTCTTCATTCATTTTGAAAAATTAACACAATCAAGAAGTTACTATATTATATTTAATGAGAAATACAATAGTTGCTATTATTCTTATTATGTATAAATACTGAATTTGTGAGTTTAGTGTCTGATGTATATTTGAAAGGAATAAGTCGTATCGTTTACCAATCGAGGTTTTGATCCTGGAAAAAGCTTCCCATTTGTAATAAAAACATAAAATAAAGGAAACTGCTTATTTATTTTAAAATTAAATATACAGATATTCTTCCTCACTGAACTAATTTTGTTTCTCTTATATCACTGTAACTCAACATCTTGGACTTGAAGACACAAGAGCATGACGTCTTGGCTGTCAATGTCGAATTGCTATTTTGATTCTTCAAATAATATAAAAAAAAATTTTATCATCATAATTATGTTTTATATATTTGATTCCTTTATTTATTTTTTTTTCATATAGTAAGGCATATTTATTAGGATGAATTTTAGACTTATTCTACATTATTTGATTTCTAAATTAGACAGGCTTTCATTGCAGTTCAAATAACACCATGCTTCAAGTATTTCTTTATAAAATAATGTTCCACGATGTCAATTTCTTATATGATCGGCTTTACAGTTGCATTTAAAGAATAACAGTTTGAGTTCGGTACCATTAGCAAGGAGTTTTTGTAAACTTTACATTCAAAATTTCGTTTCTCCACATTAGAAAATTATTTTTTCCACTTCGACCTACCGAACTTTAAATCTTAGTGTTATACCTGGGTTTTTTAAAAATATTAAATATCTCACTGAAATGTTGCGTTTTTAAAAATCCGTTTCATATCTGGTTGGTTTCGGTTATTTTCGAGTTCTTTGTTAGAGCATATATTTCTGTTCCAAGCTGTGCTCTAATTCTCGCCCTTTTTTTCCTTTTCTTTTTTGTTGCAAATGTTATTGCTTCCTTTTAGACCGTGCATTTTATAATTTCCTGTGTTATGGTTCTGTCTGCATCTTTATTTAATTCCATCAGTAAAGTAATAGTGTCTCTAATCAGTTTCGAGTATTCATTATCTAAAAGCCAACAATTATTTAATTTAAAGCAACGCAGTTTTCGCTTGCTGTCATACATTTCTATATATAAATAAACATGAGAATGGTCTGAGCAGAGACCAGGCAAAATTTCACGCTTAAAGATATTATTCAGGAAACAGTCAGTGACTGGAATTAATCTAATCTACCGAAAATTGGACGCCTACAATTTGAATGCCATGTAAATTGCTTTCTTCTCCCTGGATTAATATTACGCCAAATATTAATAAGATTATGCCTGTCTTTAAAAAAGCTGATGTTTCTCTCATATATCTATATTGAGAATTAAATTAAAATCACCGCCTATCAATTATTTATCTACTTTTTTTTCTTGTACATGCTCTTAAATTTTACAAATAAATTCGGGGTATTCATTGTTTCAACGATACACATTTAGATAATCACACCCTACTCATTAGCATACGGTATCATATAAAATAAAGTACATTATGTTGCGTTACTTCCATATCATTAATTAGCACTCTGATTAATGATAGTCTTCCTAATTTAACCACACTTTGAATTATTCATGGCAATTTTGAATCAAGTAATATCCCTACTCCCAAACTATTTGTTTTTACTGTTTTATGAAAACCATGTTCACTCAACGTTTGATTCAGGTAGTCTAGGGTCTTTGCTCTGTTCTCGTTATACTCTGCATTCTTCTTAGAAATTCCTCCGTTAATTTTTCATGTTTCTTTCTTTCTTTCTTTACCATTAGAATCAATTAACCAGGAAAAAATGTGCTACCTGCGAATGTTAGACCGTTGTCTATTTGACCTCTAACTACTACTAGTGCTGCTGACATCTTCTATTAATTGCACACACATTTTGATACTGCTTATAGTTTGTATTTTACATCATGTAATGCCTTTCAATCTAATTATTGCAACATTATTCTGTCAAGAAAGTATGTAGTGTTTCTCTTACACTGTAAATGCAAGATTCAGATTCTTTCTAAACATTTACTTAGTAAGCAGCACGTTAATTGTTTACCTCTAATCCAATTTAAAAAGACAATATAAACGCCCAAGAATTATGTACTTGCGGATTCGTTATGTAAGCTAAAGAAAATTGGGTATCAGCCCAATTTCTTGATTTGAATAACATATTGACCTAAAGTATCTTCTGTGTTTATCTTGTATTCAACAAAAAGGGACCGGATATTCAATTACTTAAATGAGGCGTAGTTTCAGGCTTTAAAAACGTCTAACAAACTTTTTTAAATCTATGAAATAAATTTCAGTAATATCGTCTGTTTGTTTCATTCTAAAATTGCAAGTTCATCTTTATCGTTCACTCTTAATTCGATTTCAACTGCAGCAACAAAAAAAAAAAAAAAAAAAAAAAAAATCGAGAAAAAAATCCGGTTTTTCTCATCAAATTCCTTTTTGTTATTATCGATTTCCTTTTTTATTAATTCATCCATTCTAACAGTAAATTCAAGACTCTTTATATCCATTTCAGTGCCTAATTCAGTTTTGAATCCCTCTGTGTCTTTCCTAAACCTTAGTCCCATATCATTTCAATCCTTTCTCATTAATTTAATACTTTTATCTAATTCTCCAATGCTACCTTATACCACACCGATATTATTAATAAGCCCTCGGTCAATATATTCAATAATATCTATTTTAGACTCTTATATTTAAGCTCATATCTGAGACTTTGTAAATGTAATATTTTGATTTTTGTTTCTCCGTGTAAATCAGCGATAGATATGTTGTAAATAGTTTTATTATATCTTATTGTGCTTTCAATGATATTTATTTTGTTCTTGATACTAGCTATCATTTTTGTTATCTTGGTTAAATCGTTCTTCTTTTGCAACTGTGACAAAGTATTAATGTTAGCAACCGCCTTGTTGTTCAAGTTGTAAAAATCATTCATTAGCTTTTAAATCTCTTGCTCGTTGTGTTTAACTTCTTTGCTTAAGTAATTTTATAGCTGTTCCAGTTTGGAATGTAAAGAACCATAGCCTTCCGCAATTATTGTATTTTTGAACGTTAGGTATTTCTTCAGATCTTTCAATTACCGACTGGATTGCTAGTATAAGATTATATATATATATATATATATATATATATATATATATATATATATATATATATATATATATATATACACACACACACACACACACCATATTCATTGTCACGCAGAAGCTTATTTAGAAGAGTGCGAAATCGTGCAAATTAGGGTTTGAAGTCAAATCACCCAATGATGTCGATTATATAAAATCTTCGTCATGGTTTCTCTCTCTCTCTCTCTCTCTCTCTCTCTCTCTCTCTCTCTCTCTCTCTCTCTCTTGCAAAGCAAGTGTTTTTCTCGCCTTATTATGCAGGTAGAAATAAGTAGCATTTCCGACGGCGGCCGCAATAATGTTTAGATTATGTGTTAGGTTTTTCGGCGTTGCCAAATATGTGCTGATCTGTATTTTCAAATCATCATGTAATGAAATACTCACTCAAAATTTTCATTTTGTGGTTCAAAATACTTATTTTCAAATGTATCGACTCAGTTGAAAGTTAGTATTGTCCTGATAGACCGGATCAATACCCTTTGTATGGTATTTAAATTTAAGCAGACGATACTCTGTCTGAGTCAAATCGAAGGTAATATCTTATGTGAATAACACGTGGCGTATAACTTGACACGAAACTAATTAATGCGGTCTCACAGAAACTCAATAGAAACCAAGCTAATGAAGCATGTGATAGAATATTTGAAATAAAATACACAATACATGATCACGGAGTTGTTCTATGAAGGCGGCTTCCTCGTTAGATTTTTCCTGTGTTTTAAATTATTATCGGAATTGAATAATGTGGCAAGTAACATAAAATGTACGCATTAAAAATTGCTCATAATAAGCGTGCCTTTGGCTATATGAACAATGAAAGAAAACATTTGCGAAAGAGAAAAAAATGTATCAGCGCGAGGAAAATCTAGCTGAGAGAGAGAGAGAGAGAGAGAGAGAGAGAGAGAGAGAGAGAAAATATATTTTTTTAGAGGCAATTCAGAGGATGAAATGAAATGATGAACATTGAAAATGAATTGTCGTGTGATACCGGTGATATGTATGGTAGGGGACGTAAAGGGTATTGGTAGAGAAAACTTGTGTGCCTAGGCGCTATCGATTTCTCTACCAATACCCTTTTCTTCGTCCCACGCTACAATATTTCTGGTATCTTACTCGCGCATATAGTCTAACAAATACATAAACAGCGCAGTGGTAGAGCGCTAGCTTTGAACATGCGAGGTTTTGGGGTAAATTCTCGGTACCTTCTTTTGTACGGCTAGGCATCCATAAAATTCAATGATATTCCCCGAGACTCTGGTTCCGTTCAAATGATTAGACCTTTCTAAGTTTATAGATACTTTTTTCTTCCAGACATAGTATAGCTACTAGAACCAGGTACACTACCAATTATAATAGTATTTAGGGAACTTAATTTAAGCTTCTTAATAACTCATCACTGTCTAATCTTGTAACCTGATGTAGTACATCTTCAATAGCCAAGGGTCGCAGATCCACTTTGTTCCACATTGATATGGAGCAAAGTGCATCGGTGATCCTTGTCTAGAAAAGATGGCATTTAATGAGCAACACTTCTTTTTATATGGTAAAGACAGAAAAGAAATATTAGTGACGAGACTCCTTAGACATTATTGCTTCTCTCTTATGGATCCCCTTCCCAATAATTTCTTTACTTGACTTTTTTTTTCTCTTAGATAAATTTCAGATTATGTAATGTCAGTGCATACAGACTCTATCGAATGGTGCTTTGTTCACACAGGACATTATCATAATCTTAGTATGTCAAATATTCTTAGAAAAAAACCCGTTAAAATATCTTTTTCCACCAAATAACTATAGTTGTGGACATTTGGGGTGCTATTCAAGTTTACAACTCAAGTTTTAGAATTACATAATATGTATGATTATGGAGAGGGTACGTCATTTTATATACATTCAAACCACCAGAGAACTGCCTCTTCGTAGGCGTTGATGAGTGATACGTTTGCTCTCATTTTATGTCTGAGCAATAAACATTTAGCTTTACACGTCAGAACAATGATTTGATTTATTTACTCCAGAGGTTTTTGTTTCAACACGAAAGTTATAATATACCTGGACACGATCTGGTAAAATATAAACAACGCCATTGTGCTTACGCAAGATTATGTTCATGATTTGCAGAACTCGTCAATATATTATTGTGATTGATTTATGACTTGGGTACTCATTTTTATTACTATTATATAGTATATTTGGTGTATGCCGTGATATAATACAGTATTTCGTGGTGTCAAAGACTCCATAATTTTAGATAGAAATCCACCTGAGCAATATATTATTAGAGCCGATGGAGTAACTGCTGGTAGATTTAACATTAATCATAGTAGCTTATGGATGTCAAAACGTAAATTGTCGCTGTCAGTGGTAAGTGATATTGAAAAAACAATAGTTAATGGCTATACCAAAAAGATGTATTTTGAACAGATGAAAGTAAACAGACAACAATATAACGCCAATTAAATAAATCCAACACGGAGAATCACCACAAATGCACCAGAACAACTTCCAAGATGTGAGTTTATAGCATTTCAGGCCAGAAGTAACATCCAACTACAAAACAATATGGAATTTGAAAATGTAAAATTAAGATGAATTTTTGTTAGAATTAATAGAGTCAAACATCCTGAGCGGACATTACAATGCAATTTTACAGAATCAAATAGCAATTATTCAAGAGCCTATATGATGTTTCACAAAGCTGTAAATACATCCACATGCCTGGACACTGGTACAGATATACATATGTTTAATTTTGGAACTCTGTACCCCATATTTCATTTCGATGTTAGTAAGTATGATGAAAAACGTATTAAGATTACCAGTGATGTTGAGGTCACATGTAACTAAGGTGGTAATTTTTAATATGGAGGTGCGGATGCTCCATAATATTGTTATGCTTTTATCTTAAGTGACCGTTACCTAACATTAAATGCAATAAATGGTAAGGTGAATGTAATTGTATAACCATATGTTATAAATAGTTATACCAAAATTTCTGTATTTTTTTCAAACTCAAAAAAAAAAGAAATATTTTAAAAAATCGTTATTTTTTTTACAAAATCGACCAATAATAATATAATTAAAAGTGAATCAAATAAAAGGTTGTTATGATAGAATTATTTCTGATTAATACACAATTACGAAAATGTATGATTGCAAACATGAGAAATTATTATTTGAATATAAATTACCAAAAAATATGCTACAACAAGATGGTTCTATCTTTTCCGCTATTATGCCGTTTGTAAAAACGCTTGGTCCAAAAATATTAGGAAATATACTATCAGCAGTAGGGTTGGCAGCAGCCACTGGAGCGGTTCACGGTGCAACATTAAAAGCAACTCAAGGTTCTGGTTTATCTAAACAAAGAGTTCCGCAAATAATAATAATAACAGATGCCATGAATTGCATTTGAATTGAGTTTAAGCCACACTTCACCACTCCACCCCCCCCCCCAACAGAAAAAAAAATAAAAATACAAAAAGACCCACAAAGAAGCAAACAAACAAACAACAACAATAAAATAAATAAAAAAATAACAAAAAATAATTAAAACAAAATAAAAGAATATGCCCCCCCCCCTTCCCCAACAAACAATCCAAGACAATAAATTAAAAAGAACAATAACAACAACAACCAAAGCAGGTTTTCTTTTACGGGGTCTTTTGGGAAAGCTTTACGAAAAGGATTAGCATTGCCAGGAACAGGAGGAAAAGATATTTATTTCACCGGGGAAACTGTTCATAAAAAAGTAATCAGACCCTTTAGTAATATTCAAATTGAAACGATTATGATAAATATACAAACAATATTGCCTTTACCAGGGATACGCCGAGGCCGCCAACCGCAGCAGGCCTTGGCAGTTAACAACCCGTGACCCTTGGATAACGAGACCGACATTCTATGAAACCGAGATACTGCTACAATATCAAGTTATAGAGTGGATTTGAATCTTAGACTAATATATTGTCTGGTTTTATCCTTTTCTCCCTCGCAGCCTCTTTATTCCATTCTCCTCAACTACCATCCTGAAGACTGATGAAACAGGAAACTCATCTGGTACGCGGCAAGATAATAAATGATAAATTGTAAAATGATAAATATTGACTCCTATATTCGTAATAACGTTAAAATTTATTTTAAGGAAGCAAAATTAAATTTATTGGCATATGACAGTGGACTTATTAAAGTTTTCCACGGCACGAAGTATCAGTTTTGATGTATGTTGAACGTTCAAGTGGTTATAATTGCTTATGAGACGATGACCATGTATATAAAGTTCATATGACTCTTTGTCAAGCAGCTGTCTGTGTGTAGAGCTCATTTTGTCATCTATGTGTCAAGCAGCTGACTATGTGTAGAGCTCATTTTGTCGTCAATGTGTCAAGCAGCTGTCTGTGTGTACTGATCATTTGGTCGTCTCAGAGATAACTGTTATTACAGTTTTAACTGCATTGTTTCACAATGAACCTTTACATATATCCAATAAGAAAAATAATCACAGGCTATGGATATTCAGAGAGAGGATTAATAATGAAAGAAAGTTGTAGAATCTTTGTTTGCTATGATTATACAGTGTGTCATAACCACACTTATTTTATTTATTACTGGTGTTGTTGCAGCGGCAAATAACTAACCATCGCAAATCACAGGTTTCTTTTACTGCATATTTCTAGATCTTCTCCCCTCTCTTCGCATGCACTGTCCCTTCCCCTTCTCTCTCCACCCCCCCCCCCCCCCCCCCACTATCACCACTACAATCGTGACGCACGGATCAGGGATCAAAACATTCGACACATATATGATGCGTCTTCTTGCTATGGCTGCATATATGAAGTTTGGTCAGATAATATTTGAAAATTCATTGTAATTTTATATTTTTGTACATTTTGTCCTTTGACCGCCTCACAGGGACTCCAGGTGCATGAGCCATAAATGATCCCCCTTGCTGCAGATGGACACTGTTGAGACAACACTGAAGTTTCTCAAATGGAAAATCATGTCAAATTCCCAGTCTTTTTACAACATGTTTGCCGACCCTTGGCATCCCTCTCCTCCTCGACCGTGCCCCAAGGGTCTTAATTCAAAACCCGTTATATAGATGAAGACGATGATGATGGTGATGATAATGACGATAAAACCATTGTTCAGTTTGATTGATGCCACTCTGATTGAATCCTGTTGTATTGAAACTTGCAATGATTATTGTCTATTTCATCTGACAATAGACGACGCGTCTGTGGAATATATGTATTCACTTATTTGTTTATTTATTTATATATAGTGGAGATCTACGTTTTCTGTGGCAAAGCCACGAGTGACACTACAAAATGTTTCCACTTCACGAGTGAAATGCTTCCTTATATTTACACCAAAAAGTAAATTTTCTTTTCATTTTATATATTTTTAAGGCAAAAACATTCGCTTTGCATGGATTTGTTTCTCCATTCTGTGTCAATGCGATTAACGACTGTATTACAACATTGATAAAAAGAAGTTCCGAAATTTTACAATAATTTTACAAATTTAGATGGTACATATAAAGCTTCAAATTGTGTATTTTGTCAAATTAATGATTGTTTTCATACGAAAATGAAGAGCTTTTTTATTTTCGATAACACATTTCTTGCGCGGATTGATACAGTGAACATTGCTGGAGTGGGGATAATGTAGAAACATGACAGAACGGTCCAACAGAATTCAGAACATAACATCATTAAACAGCATGTTTTAATGATTGTGAGTTTACTTGTAAGGATTTTGGTTTCTATTTTTGTTTACTTTATCATTCATACCTGAATTTTCGTGCGTTGGCAGGCTTGCAGTCTATTTCAACAACATACGCTGCACCCAAATTTCGATTGTCACTTAATTTCGGCTTGCAATCGACAGTAATTAGTGCCTGATTCCCCCATCGTTTTCAGACATCATTATGATTGTGTACAGTTAAAATCAATACTTAAACAATGTTAATACCGCATGCAATCAATAATTTTTCTTAATAACGTGTATCATTTGTCGTTGAGTGTAACAGGTACACGATACTGTATCGGTGACACAGAATATCGAATAGCAAACAGGTCATGTAAGCTCATTCATTGCCAGTTTGCGTGATTCATATGGAAAACTAATTATACAAATATTTAATACTTAAAGCATGCTGTTTTTTGTTTGTGGTTCATTTTTAGGTATTCTTGATGGCGCCTTCTCATTGATTACATAAATGTATACTATAGTGTCAACAACCTTAACACATTTTAAGATCTCTATTCGTCCTAATGGAGAGAGAGAGAGAGAGAGAGAGAGAGAGAGAGAGAGAGAGAGAGAGAGAGAGAGTTAGAGGGAAAAGAAGAAGAAAAAATGAAATAGTCCTAACTATGGAGATACAGGTCTGAATAACAATCGCAAGGACAGATATACTTCCTAAATGGAAAAAGAAAGTAGTTACAAAAGTGATATCACCACTGTGGTGATAAAAGTGGTTTCGCCACTGTGGCGATATAATCTTTCTCCCATTGTTATATTTCAGTATCTCATTATGAAATATATAATAAATTTGTTTATTTATTTATTTTGTTTCAGACTTTTCCGGAATCCAGATCGGATCTATGACCCTCGGCATCGCGGGCTGGGTTTTTGGATTGGTAACCCTGATTGTTGTAATGGTTTACTCATGTTTCCCCATCACTGTCACTGGTGTTCTGTCAATCATTTTCGCACTCATCTCTGGTGAGTAAAGTTTCAACTGCTCCCAAAGTACTTCTCTCTCTCTCTCTCTCTCTCTCTCTCTCTCTCTCTCTCTCTCTCTCTCTCTCTCTCTCTCTCTCAAAACGCATCTGCCACTACATACGTTTCTAAAATAATGTTGCAGCAATGTTCTTTCCTGTTTTAGCCATCACCCTCCCCTCTTTTTGTGTAAAAAATGAATTAGAAAAAAGGTAAAAGAAAATATTTAAGTCGTACCGTTTGAGTCAGCAAATCTACAATTGTCATATGTAACCATTTGTTTGATTTGACTTTGCACGCAAAAACGAAACTCGGGACAACTTGTAAAATGTTTGTTTGAAGATGTACCTACTTGATTTTCCCATTTTCTCCGCTAAATGTTGGTGGAAATATGCCCGTTTTCCCTACTTTTGGCTCACATAACCGTTACTATCACTTCTGCACAACTACGCAAAAGAAGTAATTTATTATTATTTTATTGTTATTATTGTTATTGTCATTAATAATAATAATAATAATAATAGTATTTCATAACCACCTATCCGAAGTTTCAGTACTTGTAATTTTGATAATTGTACTGATAATTGTTCTGTTATGTTCTTTCGGATTAGTACAGCGGTCAAGAGTTAAGTGCTTCAGAGAGAAAGTGAGAGAACTAAATATAATATCTGTGTACAAATTACACAAAAATAACCCTTTTAATTATTTTAATAATCTCAGAAATTAGCGTGATTTTGAAACAAAATTACGATCCTAAATTAGATCCATTTTGTAAGGAAAATTCTACAGCCTATACAGCATGAATATTACTATAGGATTCTCTTTGAAAAACTGAAATTATGACGGATGAACAATTTTCAAATCTCGCATCCTAACCGGCCAATGAAAAGAAGTCATTTAAAAGTCGGGGCGCAAGCACTTGCAGATGGTAGTGCTGTGGAAATACATGACTCTTTAAGGAATTTAGCTACAGCAGAGTCCTCACATATTTATCCAGATTTTCAACCCCAGGAACATTGAAAATGGATTCTAAATGGACGTTTGTATCTTCTCGCTCCTTTTCCGCTCCTACGGCATGTCCGACTAGTAATTAACTATTCGTCCACACCAGCACAAAAATATTGTTGTTTTCCTTACTGATTTGTGTAAATTCCCTTCAACTTGTCAGCTTGTTTATCTCATTCATCAGTTATTTCAGTGTATGTACTCCACGAACCTGAGAGCCAAAACCTAATTGTTTCGCCTGCCCGAGGTCAACGATAAAACGGATAGATGTCAATGCGTGCGATACACATGCATACTATAATTTTCCATGCTTTTTGCATACTGTCCAATATTTTTCATATGAACACGTCTGTGACTCAATCCACCTCTTAAGATTTTATTACTTTTGCCAGTGAATTCGAGGTATTATTGTGTTCCATCAGTTCCCATTTCGAAATGTTCTGTTTCCACACTGTGATTCTCATCTCTTCCCTGCAAACCGAACAATTTACATTGGTAGAAGAACAGAGTGTAGATAATTCAACAATGCACTGTACATATCAAAAACAATTCTTCCATAACTGAATTTCTTATCTGAAGTAACTTTATCAGCCTGTTTTACACGCTTTCCGAAATCCTGGGAGGTCAATTACTTCATTTGTGCATCGATGGATTTACAAAATCGAAGACATTTATCATCTTTCTCATTTACAAAATACTTTTTGTGTATTTCACTGTCTCTCGAAATATCTCAAAAGACCAGCACAAATGTTGTGCAACGATCGTGAGTGGTAGGGAATTCCATCCGTTTAGGCAACTTCGAGTACAAATGTGTTAAGCCATTTGGTTACAACATCATCTGAAAAATGTACTAACTTTGGAAAACAAAAGCCTTTACACTCACGAAAACCTCGAAAATTCCCAATTCGTTGCATGCCAAGTACTTTTAATCTCATTTTCGCTAGTACGTTTATCTTACGTTACTTTGTTTCTATGAAATCGTGGTCACGTCTCAATCTTCAGTCTTTATCCATTCAACCTTCTGTCCTTGTACAAAGAGTCGCCAGTGTCCTGTATGAATTTTTATTTGCTTTCCAAAAGATCGGACGCTTGACTCAGTAAATCAGTTACATCGTATATTTTCTTGGTTTGTGACCTTTCACATTTCCAAAATCGTCGAGATCCTTGCCTATTTGAGATAGTAATGTCGTCTGCTTCATCAGTATGTCATACAGTCTTGTTTTTTCCACTGTGTCGAGAGACTGCCTAAGAAAGCTTGTCGTTGTCATCACCATTCCACATGCTGAAGCATTTGACGATTTTTAAACACGTTTATCGTGGCTTTTGAACGTTTCTGAATCGTGTTAATTTAGGTTGCAGCCCGAAGACCTGGTCTACTGAACAATGAGATTGCAACTCCCAGTGCACGTACAGAATGATGGAGTCAAATTTATGACGGCGTAACAAAGTGGAAATGGTTCATTGATGCCGCAGGGAAGGACAGACTTATAATAAAGTCAAACTCGGCTTTCTTCCTCTTAGAGTGCAGTCATGATCACACACATCCGGGGAGCCGCAATTGCTCAATAGGTAGAGCATCGAGTTTTTTTTTTGTTGGTTTTAACGGCACTTTTAACACATCACTGGACATAATGACGAGGAAATAGGAGCTAAGTGCCTGTCCCAATGATACACAGAGGCAGCCGACGCAGGCTGGCCTGGACGGGTATTGTTCCTATGACCATTGAATTACGAGTCCGACGCTCTACCAATGTAAAACGGGTGGTGGGTGGAGGTGGGGGTGTTATAGCTATCGCTATGTCTGTTCTTAAACATTTTTGTTTCCGGACCATAATTCTCAGACCGTTTAATGTGTTTCAACTCAACTTGGCACACATGTCAAGTGTATGGCATAGAGGTACCTTTCATACTTTCAATTTTCAGCATTCAGTATTTCAGCAGTTTTCTTTACATAAACAGGGGTCCGATGTGACATGTCATCTCCAGATGACTCTTGTTCAGTAACTTGATTAAAAGATTTAATCCACAGCCGCCTGGCTTCCTCTTTGCAGTTTCAGTACTTGCTTTTTGTTTTTATAATGATACAGATACAACGGACATTTCAAAGTAAACATTGTACCGTTTTGAATAATTGCACTGTTCTGTTTATGGAAGACTGATAAAACACGCAGAGAGAGAGAGAGAGAGAGAGAGAGAGAGAGAGAGAGAGAGAGAGAGAGAGAGAGAGAGAGAGAGAGAGAGAGAGATGATATACAAATAAATGGCAAAAATGTATTCCTGTTTAAACATTTTATTTAAATCTAATAAATAATATTTTTAACAAAAAAAGAGATTTCCAGATATTTCACGAGATTGATGAATCTAGATTAAATATATCCATTAATGTTTACATTTCCATGTCAGCATGGAGAACGTGAAGCTGCGTCCATTGACAAGGGCTTACAAATGATGTCTGCATCTTTACTTGAACTCTAGAACCTTTTGGCATGTATGTCCGGTCATGTGATTGCATTAACGACACGCGCAGCAATAATGTCGATGCTAATGAGGGGATACAACATGTTACGATAGTCGCTTGACTTTCAGAGGAAGGAATGATACATAAAAATGCAAAAAAATGCAAAATGTTGATGTTCTTCTAGCATCAGATAAATGTACTTTTTTACATTTAAAAAAAAATTAATGCGCAATGGATTAATATATGTATATAGTTTTTATAGCTGTATGGAAAAATAATTGTGCCGGTTTGCTGCTGTCAAGAGATATTAGACTACCCTTCAGGGCTCTTCCAATTTCACGGGTCACCAGCAAAATTATGCAAAACTATGTAATTATTTCCTCATGCAGCTAGAAAATATGGATATATCTGCTGCATACCCTTATTGTTTCTAGATGTGTAAAGAAATAATTTACAGTTTTGCTGCTGTCCCGTGATATTAGACTCGCTCCTTCGGTGCTCGTGATATATCACATGACAGTAGCAAAACTACAGTTGTTTCCTCATACAGCTGGAAATATATGGATATATGTATTACTTATTACAGGAATATCCGGTGGCATATGTGTCGGCATGTACGGTAGGGGGATTCTCACCCTGTCTCAAGCGGCTGTGTCTTGGTCCCTAGGTCTGTACACCGGCGGTTCGGTGCTGATGATTCTGGTCGCCATCGTACTCATCATCAACGTCTGCGTGATGTAAAACAAAGTTGGTTCACATTCACGTGCTGGTTCCACGTGCCTATGCAACATAAAATGTGCCAAACATGCAACTTTTTTAAATTTAGCTGTACCAAAACAAAGTTTGCGCTATTATTAATCCCTGTTGTTTTGTTCTTGTCTTTTTTAAAAATACATTTGTGTGTGTACAAATTAAAAAGTGTAGAAAACCTTTCATTTGAATGGGTCCCTATTTAAGTCGTATTGTTCAAATCCCAATGTTTATTTAATGTAAATGCAAAAGAAATTTGTATTGTATATCTATTATGCACACTGTGCTTCACTTTGTTATATTATCTCAGTATTTTCAAGAATCTATTTTTATAAACATAAATGGTTTTCATTTACTAAGTCATGATTTCTTTTGAGGGTTTTGACAATTTGTTTGAATTGTTAATTAATTAGCTGTCGACATCTACTGTGAACTAATTTTATTTAGCGGTTATCAATTTTTGTGGTTTTGAAAGAAATAATATTTTCGTTGGTACTAAACTTTGTTTTTATGCATCTAATGTGGATCCTGTTTCGCAGATGATGTTTGTTTTTTATTTTAAATTTGGGGTTTGTAGCATCCACGAAAACCACGAGAATTGGTACTCCACGAAAAAGTAGTGTATTTACAGTAGTGTTCGACAGTTACAATTTGGACTTAGTTCCTTAAAATTGCTAGCTATTCGCATCCATTACACGTCATCATGCAACATAATTTATATCACAAAGAATTTTTACAAGAAAATTAAAGATGTTTTTATTGTAAGAATTTCGATTTCGAGTATCTCAAACTTTGATCAAAATGGAAGAAAATATTGTACCACTATTTTCCGGCGTAGAATGTTTGTTTTCTTGATCAAGTGATCTTGGTGGCCATACCTTCATGACGTTGTATTTTTAGTAAACTTTACTTTGAATTTGAATTTATCTACAAAAGTGTATGTTTTAATTTAAAATATAAAGTACTGCCGGTCCATTTTATCAAAACTATATTTTGAATCCATGTTACCTCACAAGTAAAACATTGAAATGTTTAATTTTTGAACTCAAAGATTAACTTATAGACCATTGTTAGGATTCTTGTATCAGTTTCACGTGTGTTTAAAGATGATTAGACATGTATTTCCTCTCCGAGTCCTTGTTTCGCTAAATAAAGATGAAATTTCGGTAATAGATTTACCTGCATGATCCCCTTGTCTTATTGCACATTTGAAACATTTTCTTTCTTTCTTTTGAGAATTAAATCTTTTGCTATTTCAGTTCTATTATCACTATACTTCCGTTTTAAATATCTTGTTCAATTGTTAGACTTTGATCAAACTGGAAATGTTAGACTTTAATCAAACTAAAAATGTTACCCGCCATGCTTGCAAAAAATGTCTCACTAACGAAAACCTTAATAGGCGGGTATATAATGGATTTATTATTATTAAATAATATATACTATTGATCATTTATATATTAATAAACTTACTGATTTTTATTCTTTACATCGATGATTTGAAATTTATCAAATCTGGTTTAAAAAAAACTTACATGAATGTGGTTTTAAGCGCATAGTGGTATTTGAAAAATCGGTCATTCAAACAACCCTAGAGTAGCTATTCGAATGAGAGTTTTATTCACAAGATTTCTTTTCATAATTGACTGCAATTCATTAAATGTGTTTGGAAGCAAAAACCTGCTATTATTAGGGTCAATATATATCATTATTTGATTCGAGTGTAGGGTCTCAATATAAAGTAAAGTTGTGCTTTTAACAGTGTTTGAAAAAAGCTCAAAATATATTTCAGACAAACCTGTTTGACTTCGCTTGCCACAAAGAATGGCTTAAATCCCATAATTTCCAATTTAGATCCAAACCTATCCAAGCTTGATGTCAATTTGAATGCATTAATTTCATACAAAAAGCAAGCAATGATATGCCTTGTGGAAAATCGCAGGATTTTGTCTTTGGAACACATTTTAACAAGTTACATGCCAAATGCACTCGTTGAACTTATTCCGTTAATTCGTCGCCTACGTGTATTGTCATAAGTTTCTTCTGCTTGTATGTGAAATTGATGTAATTTTATGCTGGCTTTTTATATTATTTTAATGTCCTTAGATATAATGCAGACATCAGGTTAAAACAATAACAGGTCAATTGGATTACTATATGTGTGTGTTGTTTTATAGGTGTGTATACTACAGCTTTTTCAACAGAGGCATATCTGTTTGAATCCAAAGAAATCAGACATGTATTTACGCAGTAACAAGAAAAAAAAAAAAAAAAATCCGTAGACCATACAAGTCTCATTCTCGCAGACGGAATGAGACTACTACGGACTTTCTGACATATTTTTTTTTTTTTTGATAAATAATTCATTTTAAATTTATTTCAGCAACGTTTACTCCCTTTGTGTGCTCTTCTTTTGGAATTTGTTTCTTATGTAAAAACAGCTTGCTGTCAACATTTTGTTTTATTGCCGTGAAAAGATTTTCTTTTACTTCGTTTTATTTAACTTTTAGTATAGTGATTGAGTTTATTTCCTTTAAAACGTGGACTACTGTTGTTATATTGTTGTCTGTTCCTAGTTTTTTTTCCCCAGTCTATTTAAAGCTCGGTTTAAGACGTATGGGTAAACAATTATGGCGTCACAATGAAAACGTTTACGCATGCATCCAATCCGAGAAACAGTTAAATAGATACATAACGGACGTACATGGTGTGTCCAGTTGTCCGAATACAGACTAACTTTTGCTAAACTGATAGATGACCACTGGAGCAAATTGACATTAGATTCGTTTCGGCTATTTTCAGCCTATAGGGGGTCTCTAGACTGGATCCCTGTTTTTTTTATTCAGCTATTAGTGTTTGTGAATATAATTATCACGATGTCAATAATTTGGTAAACTGTTTACTACGTGAAAGAGCACGAATCTAATCTAGGAGATTGATCATTCATATTGTCATATCAAGGTGGTTTTGCTCTGTAAAATTTACATGTTATATTGCCAGGATTAAAAAATAAAAAAAGCATAACATTCGACACTGAAAACCATTTTGAAAATAATACTTGGAGCAGACCTTGGTCAAGTTTATTCCATATATAAATGACGTCTCAACATTACAAAAACAAGTTTTGTGAGACTCATAGATGACCTTTTGAACAAACTAACATTAAACTTAATGCGACCATTTTTAATCCATAGATGGTTGCAAGACTGGTTCACTGTCTGTCTTTTGGAAAAGGTAATTATGAAGAAACAATTCTGGCTCAGTGTGCACAAAACTCCTCAACCTAAGTGCTTGCTCAAACTGAGATATTGTTTCGTTGGAGTTTGTTACATTCATGAAGTTCTCTTATAGAAGCAAATACATTAGTGAAATATTAGTTGCTATCTCTGAAAAATGCAAATTTAAGTTGAGTATTTTATTTTACGACATACCATAAAATAGTCTTTAGTAAGCATGGCTTTCTGATGAACGTTGCCATTTTGACACACACATACGTCGCTTTGTAATAAGGTTGGGGGGATTTGTCAGTTTGTTTACGACACTGATTCATTTTTGCAATAAAATGACTCATCAGCTCACGTGCATCTGGCGAAATTACGAAAATATTCCAGTATGGGTCTGGTACCTCCGTTACGTTCAGTATACTATCATTGAGGGTACTGCACAAAATGCTGCTGTAGTAGTATTGTAAGCACGCTGAGCAGTACATTTTCTTTTGTTTTCAAAATTTGATATAATGCAAAATATCTGCAAAGTATTTTAGAAATCTGAATGTAAAAAAATAGATAATTTATTGCAAAAAAGTCTCATTCGGACCCAAAAACCCGTTGCATCAGGATGAAAGAAATATATAATTTGTTGCAAAAACGTCTCATTTGGACCCAAATTCCCATTGAATCTGGATGAAAGAAATATATAATTTATTGTAAAAACGTCTCATTCGGACGTAAATCCCATTGAATCCTATATAAAATCGGATCAAGTGGCTCAAATTACGATCATGCCTATAATGACAAAGTTAGTTATGGTCACACACCACTATTTTTGCTTCGAGATACTTGCTACCGTACAATGTTCAATTTGTTTCAGTGTGAACGATTTCTGGATGTAAATAAGATGAATCCTTTACCTTAACGTTCCATTATTTTTCCGTCCTCGGGTAGAGATGGCTGGCTATTTTAGCGGAAACTGAGTAATCGGGGCCTTCTTGATGGATAGTTTTATTGAGAAATCCAGACTTCTTGTGATAATCCAATGAAGAAAGCTGTTTGTTATATTGTTTTGATTACTCGTTAAAAAATGTATGGGGGTGCACCTGTGTGATACACAGAGGTTATTGATCGTATAGTTTTTATCCAGTGTTAGCATATTGAATATGATCTCATATTGTTTTGATAAATAAATATTTCTTTGCTTTGTATCTCCATTATGGATTTTTTATTTGTCCACAGTTGTTATTTTCTGAAAGGATAATCGGGTGTGTCTATCTATGTATATGTCTGTCTGTCTGTTAGTCTTTCTTTCATGTTCATCTTTTCATCTAATTTCTTATCACCTACACATATATGTTCTATCGATGTCTCTATTAACTCGCTAGTAAATTAATACATACCAGTTTAGGCACAGTGTACACAGTATTTATCAGTTACAATAGCAAAAGTGCCTTACAATTGTAAATTAATTATAAAAAGTTAGACATACATTACGATACACATAAATATATGCATTATAATCACTGTTATAACAAGGTAAGAAATACAAATAATATATGTTACAATCACTGTTAGAAAAGCTATGTATTGAAAATTGAATGCAAATTGAAAGTCTCTGGCACCTGTATAAATATTTAACTCAGCACACACACACACACACACACACACACACACACACACACACACACACATATATATATATATATATATATATATATATATATATATATATATATATATATATATATATATATATATAATCCTCAAGCACAAACACATCTTGATATAAATACTCTCGTGGCTCATGGTAAAACTCCGCGGATTATTACTTTGATAAAGAATCACGAATTCTATGTTACAATTGCGACGTATAGTTGACATGAGCTCAGAAAAAGATGGGGTTTGTTTGGCTCAAGTTAGATTTGAATAAAGAATACCATATTTGGCGATTGATTAGATATTTAGGAATTCATTGGGATAATAATATGAATTTCCTGTTATATATTTAGCAATTCATTGGGACAATAATATGAATTTCCTGTTATATATTTAGCAATTCATTGGGACAATAATATGAATTTCCTGTTAGATCTAGCTCACATCGGATAATTGTCATTCTGTTTTTGAATAGAAAGTGACATCGTTTGAGTGGAGCACGAACGTATGTAAAATAGTCTAAAAAGATGTTCTCAGATGTACATCTTTGTAATTATATTTTAAACAAATGTACACAATGACTTACAGGATTTTTGTGTGACCTGGTATGATGCTACAAATCCAATACGAGCACAGGTATCTTTTTTAAACTGACCCTGTATCATGACTTATGGGGAGACTGCCACCCCCTGTCACGAAGTTATCGAAACAAAGACCTTTAATTCTAAAACTTATTGTTGTAGACAATTTTCACTTGAATACAAATATGTAATTTAAGGTTCAAGGTGAAATGGGGCAGGTTTTAATATTTCCATCTACCATGCCATAACACTATGTAACCAATATCTGATCATTAATATAAATTTGAGACAAACTAGAACTATGCCAATAGGACACATATGCCCCTGCCAGTATGCTGCAATTGAAGAACAAAAGTTTATGTAAAATCAGGGGCCATTACTCCGTAGACTTTTTGTCAGAAAATAATGAAAATCGAACCTGCCCTACGTCTTCTTAATGTAAATCCTCATGCCAAATTTGTTTTGAATCCATGAAATCCCTCAAAAGTTATTGAGCGGACCCAAAATTCGCGACGGGACATGACATGAAGTGACGGACAGTTGTCGTAAAATTTGATGCTCCCTGTATAGATATTGCGTGGACATGACAAAAAAACTATTGTTTTCAACAAGGTTTTTTTGATAGCGTGGCAATAATGCGATGCATCTAAAATATATATACGCGGACATCAGAAAAAAATCACCTACATCAATGTTGTTTCACCTCAAGAAATTGCAGACAAGCTACATAAGTAAAAATATGAAGACAGAGTGAGTCATCGTTTCAGCGTAAATTATCAATAAGCTATGTTAATAATAGCGTTTCGAAGAACAAAAAAAAAAAAAAAAAAAAAATTTAAGAAAAAAACCAGAAAAACATTGTACCGACAAACCTGGCTGATTTCGCTTGCTGTAAGGCATGTTCATATCCTTATGAATTTTTGGGCTAATTTCGAGGCAAGTGTTTTATACAAAATGGTAATTTCGAGGCAAGTATTTTATACAAAACAGGGTAATTTCGAGGCAAGTATTTTATACAAAACAGGGTAATTTCGAGGCAAGTATTTTATACAAAACAGGGTAATTTCGAGGCAAGTATTTTATACCAAACAGGAAAGTGAATCAAGGTCATCTATCAAGGTTATATCTTTTTGTAAAATGAAGGGGGAACAAAATGCATTTTGAACTGATTTCAACTTGCTAATTTTGTCCAAAAATGTAAGGGGGAGGAGATATTTTCCTTGTGTTGCTTTCGTTGAATTTTTTCAGTTACTCCGTAGCCCGCGTTTATTGTTAGATAAAGTATCATTATATTTTCTATAGTATTCATTTTCTGTCCTAAAATCTGATGCAGGCTTCCTCATTAAAAATAATAGCTCAATCGACCTTCTATCTAAGTGTAATGTTTTAGATTTGTCGGACTTCCTGACGTCCTTTCGGCAATATATCTATTAAAATAACATACATTCTCATTACTGTGTAAACTTTCCCTTACAATCCCTTAACATGTTTTCGATTACCTGAATCTAAGAGTTACAAACCCTTAAAGTATTTCCAGGATGGCAAAATCTGTTCGGCTTCCAGAATTTATTTTCATTTTTCTCTCTTACTTATTCTAACATTGTAATCGTTTCGTCGTCGTCGTCGTAACCTCTTTTTCCCTCTGCATGATATACGAAGGCCTTTCGTGTGTTGATGGGCCGTTAAACACGAATCAACCACTGTATGTAATCGGGGGCACGAGCCCGCGTCGCTATTAAGGAGGCTTACTGGTCCAAGGGAGGCAACTAGAAATATTGTCTCCCTCAGATTGGGGTAATTTTCAAGTTGTCTCCCTTTATCCATTTGAAAACTTTTGCCATTAACGTGTGCATGGAATTTAAATAAATGTGTATAAAAAAAAAAAAAAAAAAAGAAAGTCCTGAGATATCTTACTTTGCTGGCATCAGCCCAACAGCCAATGCAAGAACAGTTGGGCAAGAAATCAGGGTCAGTAGGATTTCTTCCAATGCTGTTGATTGCATATAATACGAAACTAATTGTTTCAAGGTTTCTTCTGTTGTTTATCTTCATCCATATTCGATCGCGTATTAGTATCATTAGTCCAATACTGAAAGGCCTTTATGCCAGGTCAAAAAGTTGGTCAAATTCTGTTAAGCTCTTACAAGTTTTTATATTTTTAGTAGGCAGCCTTATTTGACAGCAAATTCTCATAATTTGTAAAAACTTTAAAGGCCTTCGAGCCACGATAATTTCTGTCAGGTTTGGTCAAATTATGTTAAATGATTTTAAAGAAAAAATAATGTAAATGATTTTCTGTATTTAGTAGTGACGGTCATATTTGATGGCGGATCGGCAACGTTTGTACAAATTTGAAAGCCAATAATGCCAGAAAGTTTGTTTTGTCAAACTTGGTCACATTCTGCTGTGCAGTTTCTGAGAAGTCATTATACTATTTTTAGTAACGGTGGCCATATTTAATTGCAGATCTGCATCGCCTCAACAAACTTTAAAGGTCTTTATGGCATGATATTTTCTGACAAATATAGTCATATTATGGTGAGTGGATTTTGTGAAATCGTTAAATAGTTTATATTTTTAATAATGTCGGTTATGTCTGAACGCGGATCAGCATCGTGTGAACAAACTGAAAGACCCTCATGCCATGCTGATTTCTGTCAAATCTGGCCGAATTCTGTTGAGTGGTGTTTTGAGAAGAAGTTGCTCAAATATTTTGCTAATTTTAGTCACGGTGGCCATTTTGGATGATGGTCGGCATCCATTGAACACATTTGAAAGGCCTTGATGCCACAATGATCCCTGTGAAATCATGTGCAAATTGGTCAGGAGGTTTTTGAGATGATGTCAATAACAATTGTGACAAAACAATGGACGACGGACAAGGTACGAAGGACCTAGCAATAAGCTCAATTGGCCTTACGACCAGGTGAGCTAAAATTATTGATTGAGTCTTGATTCAAATTTTTCCGCTTGAATTCGATGGTATCTATATAGCTTTCATTCATTGATCCAAAGTAAGTGAGTCGAAGAAAAATCATAAGTTGACATGGAAAGCCCAATACAGAATTGCCGAGCCCAGATTTGGACAATTTCAGCTTAAAGATATTTATTTCATAATTTGTATGAATAACACTTACAATAACTACAAAATGAGAAATTAAGGTTTAGAACGGAAGCCAACTGCATATAATGGTTCTTCTTCTGAATGGGGCAAGTTTGAAAGTTACATGCCTTATTCCATTTGCAAACTTTTGCGTACTACGCCTTATGTGTGCACTATTACCATGCCGAATTTCAGCTCCAGTAATTTATTGCTTTTTCAGGTATGTTAAAAAAAAAATATTCTCAAGCCTTTTTTAAAGATACACAGGAAAAGGCAAACTGAGAATCTAGGGCTATTTAGTCTAACTTGGATAATTGTGTGACCACCCGCCCCAAAAACAAGAAGAATGGTTAGCAATTTACTCACGTAAATATACCGCCGCCTACCCCGCATCCCACCGCTACTCCAATGATGGAGATGAAAGTAAACAAAAGTGCACAGCTTTTCCGAAACTTTTATAAATAAAAAAATTGGTCAACATGCATATCTTCTGATGATGAGCATACTCTGTACTACGTTTCATAGCAATCCTATGAAAACTGTGAGAGTAATAGCATTGAAGAAATCTCTCATATGGCTACCTGTCCCTTTGACTTTTTATCTCTTACTCTCTTACCTGTTTAGGCTAGGTAAGTTGTAATGTCATTCGCGGCAGGTAGATGATTAGGATAAACTGGTGTTTGGGACACTTAGTGTAGTAGAGAGAAAAGCACTGGGCTTTACACTCGTAGCAATAAAACCTCAAACATTGCAGTGACGATATCATGCAGGAAGTTGCTTCGTAACGAAATTTCCCACGACTAATCAAGCTTCAAACTGGCATACCCTGTCAATGAAGCTGGCTGGTTTTCCTGACATAATACTTTTCCACCCATAGAAGCAATTCCAAAGCCAATCAAATAACTTATTGACTAGCCCCCACGTATTCAAGTCATTTTGTCCATCTCGAGCTTTATCTAGTTTGTTTTTTTAGCCTCTGATCAACATGGCGCATGTTTGATCTTGCTCTGCTTAGTTCTTATTATAACGCATATTTACGTAATTGTGTATGTGTACGAGAGAGAGAGAGAGTGAGAGAACATTACAAATATGCACCAAAAAGAACGGAAAGTGATATCCCTGGATCCTACAGGAGAATGCTTGATGACATTGATGACATTAACAGGCAAGGCGTTGGGTGCCGTTACCCGCGGACCTGGGTTCGAATCTCCGTAGAGTACAAATTAAAAGCTTCTAACTTGTATGATAATATTATTTTTTCATATATGTATATGTATGTATGTATGTATGTATGTATGTATGTATGTATGTATGTATGTATGTATGTATGTATGTATGTATGTATGTAACAGCCTATCGCACACAGAGATGTTTTGCTGTATTAAATAATAATGGACAGAGCTGAAACGGATTATGTCATCGAATATTTGTTTGACATTTTACATACAAAATTTGGACAGGACATAAGCGAAATGTTAAATGGATGTTTGACAGAATTGAATATTTAACACTGCTATCACAAAATAACAACTCTACTAGTGTTATTTTGTGCACGGAAGTTATTTAGACTATTGTAACAATTTAGCACGGCCATATCTGAGTTGAGAGTTGATGGATACATTTTAGAACGACGAATGAGCAAATTTGAACTACTCTCCTCTGACGAAGATGAGAGGGTGACAACGCGTGAACGCTGATCTCCTTTTGATACTATTATTACTAAGCAATCAAAGTTAGTGCCTGCGATCACCAGGCAATTAAAGAAGTATTGACCAATCAAATTAGCACTACACTTTCTATGCAGACAGTGACGTCAGTATGTAAACATGAGGACGAGAAACATGAGACACACTATATAATTAGTCCTCCAAATTTCTACACGAATGACAACGAATAAAATCCCAAATACACAAGAGATCATACCAGTAAGACGCAAGTATACAAGCCGTGTGATTATAATGTGCAATCGATAACAAAAATACGTCTCGTAAGTCGTTGGGGTCGTTCACATATGACGTCACGCAGTAAGGGGGGAGGGAGGGGGCCACAATTTTGTGACGAAGTGTGACGAGGGGGGGAGGGGGTTGAAGAAAGGTGACATCACACCATAAATATGAGTTTGGAACGCTTCTTTTAAAAATAATGTCAGAACAAAAAAGATTTTGTGACCTGGATCCTCAGTCCATTTTTATCCGCAATAGATAACAACTCTCTCATGGACAACTTATGTTAATATTGTTATCTCAGCTGAAATATTGGGTAATTGTTATAACCTTTAACTGGTTTAAATTATCGATTTTTTAATTATGTAATTCTTTTTTGAATATAATGTAATACATACTTTAAAAACAAAATGTAGACTAAATAAACTGCAGGTCTACTGCTGGTTAAACTTAGATTTTAGAAAAGTAAAACAATAGGCTATAAAGAAGTTGTCACCATCCTGACAACAGTCCGACGAGATCAAAGACACACGAGTTAAGCAAGCTGAAAGATGGTATTCGATCCGAAGTGAACGTTTAATCTTTTAATATTTTTTATGTGAAAAAAACAACAAATGTAATTAGTTTGAGTAGCGCAAAGGTTGTGCCCTGTGTCGCACTGGGACGCCGCACATTAAAGGGAATAAATATATCAAATGTTAGCTTTTCTTCTTTCTTTTTATTGAAAACGTTTTGTTGACACCACTTAAGTGCTAGATTATAAACGGTCCTACTCACCACCAGCCCTAACATTGGAGGTATCTTATTACAGAACTGGTGGAGAAAAATGTTTAGATTAACAGTACTGTGTAATGTATTTGACAAGGTTATGAAAACAGCGCCTGATTCAGTTTGAGAAAACCAAAGTAACTTTGTCATAGGACTGTACTAGTACAAAGAGTCTTTGAAGCTTGATGACATTAAAAAAAAGCAGTCTAAAAAAGACAGGATGAGGGGAGAGAAGAACTTTGAGGATTGAGCCAGCGTGCGGCACTAGTAACATTTACGCTATTGAACCCGTACAACGTAAGGTATCCAGTGTTACATTAGTTTTAATTTTCATGACTTTTCGGCAGCCCATAGCAATGGATAAAAATAAATTATATCAGTCTTTATTTAACGCTTATGTGCTAGCATATCCTACAAAAACCAAAAAGATGCGCCAAGATGAACTTATTATAAAGTGGAATAGTATCAAGAATGACACAGATTTGGATGTAAAAGTTAACCATATGATGCAAGAGCTCAAGGCGATCTCCGTTACGAAAAAAGGATCACTTCTTAACTTTTGGACAAAACAAGTACTATCAGTTTCAAAAAAAGTTTCTACTCAGGATAATTTACAGTCCAATGAGCAACTGACTGATTCATCATTACTTCTGAAACATTGCCTTCTACAAGCCAGCTGGCTACTCCGAGAAATGCTACTGTTCAATTACATTTGAAGTCGGAAATTGATGTCATAAATTCTGACCTCGTTGGTTTGTATAATCGACAGAAACAAGGACTACTTTCAAATGAGCAGAACTTAGAGTTAAAAGATAAACAAAAAAGAAAAACTGAGTTGGAAAAGAAACTAAAGAGGAAGATTGATGATCAAAGAAGATCCCAGAAAGCAAGGGATTTGAAAAAATCAAAACTGAATGCTTTATTGGAAGATAATCCTGAACTGCGCACAAAACTGAATATCAGGGCCAGATGTGGTCAACCAAAAATCGAAGAGGAACAACTATTGCTTTTGCAAACTATACTGGATATCGCGATGCATGGTTCAGCTTCTCATGAAAAAAGACAGTTCGAAGTCTACAGAAGTATCAAAACCTTAGATCAATTAACAGAGCATTTAAAAAAAGATGGCTTCAATATAAGTCGAAGTGGACTATACCTTCGCCTACTTCCTAAGCGTAGTTCGTCGTCAGAAGGTAAGCGTCATGTAACCACTGTCCCAGTAAAGTTAATTAGAGCGCAAAATGATTATCACACTAAACATATTGATGGCCAGTTTTGCACAGCTACAATAAGACATTTGGAAGAATTGTCTTCCATGCTTGGACCGGATGAGGTTTGTTTTATCAGCCAGGACGATAAATGTCGCGTCCCAATTGGTCTGGTCGCTGCCAATAAGCAGTGTCCACTGCTAATGCACGTTGAGTATAAAGTGAGCCTTCCTGACCATGACTGGGTAGTTGCTGCCCGGCACAAGCTTATACCCTCGGTGTATGCCGGCATTGAGATCCATCGCAACGGTCTTGGAAACAGAGACGCTGTTGGCTTTTCTGACCCAACGTTTATAGCCATCCGATCTGGAAAACACTCTGCATCAACAGCACTCAGCCAGGGATTTGACTTTGAAAAGTTGCTGTGTCTGACAGAGTTCAATACCATAACCAGGAATGGTATTGATAAATTGGTCAAGCCGATTTTCGTGTTTACTGTTGATGGTGGGCCGGATGAAAACCCACGGTATCAAAAAGTCATTAAGGTTGCCATCCACCATTTCTTGAAACATGATCTTGACTCTGTCTTCGTGGCAACAAATGCTCCGGGACGAAGTGCTTTTAACAGAGTGGAGAGAAAGATGGCGCCACTGAGCAGGGAATTGAGTGGATTAATATTACCTCATGACAACTATGGCAGCCATTTAGACGAACGAGGTAGGACAACTGACATTGAGCTAGAGAAGAAAAACTTTGAATTTGCAGGAAAAACGTTGGCCGAAATATGGTCACAGTTGACTGTAGACAATTACCCAACCATTGCTGAGTATATGGATCCATTAAATTCAGAGCTCACGGAACAGGATATATTGTGTAGAGATCACAACTGGCTCATACTTCAGCGTGATAAAATACAGATTTCTTCCTCCTCCTTTACCCCTTGTTCAGTCATGTGAAGGGCTTAAAGTTCCAGAACGAGCAATAGATGGAGCCTTGCACAAATTTCCATCCTTATTTGCAACTCAAAGTCTCAAAACGGAAGACATTCTACCTCGGTCAGCAAACACATTTCAGACAATTCCCTACGATCTTTATTGCCCTTCACTTCAATCTGTGCTTAATGAGAGAATTTGCAAGATATGCCACGTGTTCTTCAGCTCTCTGGTCATGCTGCGCAGTCACTCAGTTCTTCACAAACAAATAGCAGTTCCATCGATGCGCATCAGACCAATGAGAGTCGCTGCTAGAAGGCAACGCGAAATGATGGTCATACTAGCAAATGCGGAGAATGGAGAAAGTGTGGATTGGATTGACGAGGAGGAGCTTGATTTGGAGGGAATATCCCTTTCAATAAACGATGTTAATCTAGAAGCAACTGGATTTCTTGTTCGTTCAATGGAGGAGCATCTTATTTTGCCTTGGGATAATGATAACTATAAAGAGAAGTAATTCATTTACAAATACTTCAGATTTTAAACCCTTAGAATTTTTGTGGATTTGCTGAAACTTTAATGTTAGTAAGAATTGAAGTGATTGATGTGTTTAATTTACATTTCATTTTGTGTTTTGTTTAAAATAATTAAAAAATTTTAAATAATTTTATAAACTTTTAACTAGCCAAGTAGTCCTTGTAAACGCCTGATTAATAAAACACTATTTTACATAAAAGATTGTTGTTTTGTCTGTATAGTTAACTGATTTACATTACATTTACTTTTCAGTATTACAAATAGTTGTGGAAAAAAAGGGGGGGGGGCTAGAGATTTGTGACGTCACATAGAGGGGGATCTGGGTTTTTGTGACGAAATTGGACGGGGGGGGGGGGTCAAAAAATGCCAAATATTCAGTGACGTCATATGTGAACGACCCCGTAAGCATTTGCAGATACCACATCTTAGCGGCAATACACAACATGAGATCCACACTAGCAAAGATAGATCGATCGCCACGTCACAGCGTGCTCATGATTATTCATATTTGTATCACGTGACCTAGCTTCATACAAACAAAATCGATAGCGTTTACTCAAGTTTTCCAAACAATTAATTTAACTTTTGAAGATATTCCGGGTGCTAAAATCAACACTGATTAACTTAATGACTACGGAAATGTTCAATGAAAGAGATGGCTAGAATGCATTGGCTTAAGAATAGTTGGAAATCGATCTGATCTACTTCAAAGGTGAGTGAACACAGAACAACGCCCACTTCGTTTGTCAACATACCTTCCCGGAACTAAATAATCATTGATCTATACAGATAAAACGTGTTTAGGTAAACGATTAACAGTTGAAAGAAAGGTGTAACAAATATTTAAATGAGGTGTTTTCCGTTCACTACAATAGTCGTACATCGCCGAATGTCCACACACTACTTAAATTCAAACCCAGTCAGTCAGTTCACTACTGTATACCAAATGAATATTAAACGTAACATGTGACTTTTGTCATTCAATTTAGAAAGTACATCTTGGTCAAATATTGATGTGAACAAGTTAGTGTCAAATACATTAGAAGAGCAAAAAAATAATAATAAAATAAAATAAAATTAACTTAATGTCGGGACGTATCTAGCTATTATATACGTCCATGTTAAGGTGTATCTAGCTATTATATACGTCCATGTTAATGTGTATCTAGCTACTATATACGTCCATGTTAATGTGTATCTAGCTATTATATACGTCCATGCTAATGTGTGTATCTAGCTATTATATACGTCCATGTTAATGTGTATCTAGCTATTATATACGTCCATGTTAATGTGTATCTAGCTATTATATACGTCCATGTTAATGTGTATCTAGCTATTATATACGTCCATGTTAAGGTGTATCTAGCTATTATATACGTCCATGTTAATGTGTATCTATCTATTATATACGTCCATGTTAATGTGTATCTAGCTATTATATACGTCCATGTCAATGTGTATCTAGCTATTATATACGTCCATGTCAATGTGTATCTAGCTATTATATACGTCCATGCTAATGTTTATCTAGCTATTATACACGTCCATGTTAATGTGTGTATCTAGCTATTATATACGTCCATGTTAATGTGTATCTAGCTATTATATACCTCCATGCTAATGTGTATCTAGCTATTATATACGTCCATGTTAATGTGTATCTAGCTATTATATACGTCCATGTTAATGTGTATCTAGCTATTATATACGTCCATGCTAATGTGTATCTAGCTATTATATACGTCCATGTTAATGTGTATCTAGCTATTGTATACGTCCATGCTAATGTGTATCTAGCTATTGTACACGTCCATGCTAATGTGTATCTAGCTATTGTATACGTTCATGCTAATGTGTATCTAGCTATTATATACGTCCATGTTAATGTGTATCCAGGGTTTTTAAAAAAAGAGTAGTTATTCAAGGGGTTCTACCTGAGAAATGGAGGGGTTTCAATGGAAATTTAATCCAATTCTACTTAGAATTTCAAATAAACTTGTCAAAGTGCGGTTCCACACTCCCCCTCCCTCTGATCTGCAACTGGTATAAAAGTTTTCTTCTCTTTACTACGTATTAATTGGATAAAGATATTTGAAACGAATGATAATTGGGAACTTTAATAGCGTTTTAAATTTTCACATACAGGTGTAGAGATGCAGTCAATGCAGGCAAACTAGAAGACATTGACATCAATATTGAACAGGGAAAATGGTTCAGTATTAAAGGAGACAAAATCAAATTAGCAAGAGATGAAAAAAAAGTACACCCAACAAGTCCGCCTGTCTTAGGATGGAAACCTTTTCTCTCAAAGGCAATACCAAGTGACTTTTAATTATGGTCATATATACTAACACCTTTGCTAGGAAAGAAATATGTAAAAAAAAAAAAGTAGTACGGTAACCAATGCAATGGACACAGAATATAACAGAAACTATATTGTAAAAGCAAAAGTGGCGGCATGTATGCAAAATGAAAAACGAAGTGTTCATGTCGCAATATAATGCACCGGTGGAGCTGTGCGAGATGCTAGTTGTACTTGTCAAGGATCAGCACTTGGGCGATGTAATCATGTTGCAGCAATACTACTTACATAAGATAAACATTGCAAGGAGCTTGTGCATAATTCACAGTCTTGCACTAGCAAGCCATGTGAATGGAATAAAAGAAAGTCAACAAAAATCTAAGGACAGTGACTGATGCAACATATTCATCATACAAGGAAAACCGGACAAGAGACTGATTTTGATCCCATGTCTGCAAACTTAAGAAAAGCTTATGAAGCGAAATTAAATGGTTTTGTGTGTTCTCTGAAACACTGTACAGTTAGGACTGGCAACATATCAATGGTTTTGTGTGTTCTCTGAAAAACTATACAGTTAGGACTGGCACATATCAATGGCTTAGTGTGTTCTCTGAAACACTGTACAGCTAGGACTGGCAAAATATCCATGGTTTTGTGCGTTTTCTGAAACACTGTACAGTTAGGACAGGCACATATCAATGGTTTTGTGTGTTCTCTGAAACACGGTACAGTTATGACTGGCAAAATATCAATGTGGGAAAGCCTTGTTGATTACAAATATTCAGACTATGAAGTTGCTGATGAACGCAAAGGATTTCTAAGGACTCAAGTTTCGACGTTTTTAAAAAAGCTAAAGGAGGAACGTCAACAGTACAGCTCTGACATATATATATATATATATATATATATATATATATATATATATATATATATATATATATATATATATATGATTCCAGGTGTAAAATTACAGTTAGACTCCCTACAATGGAAGGCTAGTCGTTGGTTTAAAGTTACTGCATCAGCAGCTAAACAGGCGAACAACCTTGGTTGTCTGTTAAAATCACCAATTTCTGATGCTACATTAAGAAAATTTCACAACTAGATCAGAACTTACATTTTAGATTTAGATACATACACCTCATCTAACATGATGTATGGGGTTGAAAATGAAGATCAGGCTAAGAATAATTACCAGGCCCTTATAATGGCCATATTTTGTGCGAAAAAGGTTGTGAAAACTGTATTTTGGGTAAACTATATATGGCCAGAATTGGAATGCAGCCCTGGTGGGCTCGATTCAAATCCTTCGGAGTCAGACAAATATGGTCTACTGGAAATTAAGTGTGGACAAATTTTTTGTACAAGGTCAAGAAGAAAGACTTGTACAATGCCTCTTTGAGGATTTCCACCATTGACAACACTTTATTGGCACTTAAGTACAGATATCATTATTATTTTCAAATCCAATTCCAGTTGGCTATAACATGAATAAATTGGTATGATGGTCATTGGTAGGAACACCAAATGTGGAACTCATCAGACATGACGACAAGCTGAACACCGCAATTCTTGGACACGTCAGGTCATTATGGTATGAAGTTGTTGCTCCTGATCTGTTTGAAATGAGGGTTCCAAGAAAGTTGAAACCAATCATCTTAGATTGAATGTTGCTTTATTTGAAAAGATTATTCTGAATAAATAAAACAGTATGTTGCTTTGCATACAAATACATACTTTATATTAATTAATTTAATTCAGGAACAAAAAGGTACGATATTGCTCATATCATTAAGAATAAATGTGTTACTCATGTAGACGTGTTTGTTATCACATCGGGATCCTGAACAAGATAACACATGTACACATATATAGTCGAGGCTTTTATTGTTATTCTTGTATAGCATGGCATCAAATGCTTATCAATTGTTTAAAACAAAATGTTTTAACTATAAATTTTATAAATTTATTTCACAAGTGGGTCCTGGAAATTCACAAGACAACATGCTACAAATGCAAGTTGGTCAGTCAAAGGTTAAAGGACAAAGGAATGTTTGCACTGAACAGTTTTAGTTTTTTTCATTCAAAGCACGAAACAAGGCTGCTTACTTATGAAACAAAATTGAGACATTTAGGCCTAAAAAATCCTGGCAACAAATGCGGTCATTCATAATTATCTGAAATAGCACACTTTATGAAGAAAACAAAAATGCATTTTACGATGGTGCAGTGAATGAGAAATGCCATGCTGTAAACATGCTAAAAATAACACGGTGAATTATAAATAATCCAGATGAATCGTGCCGGCATAACAATACATACATACATACATACATACATACATACATACATACATACATACATACATACATACATACATACAGGGGATCGCGGGTTCAATACCCGCCCAGACCAGCCCGGGTCGGCTGCCTCGGTGTGTCCATGGGAAATGCACTTAGCTCCCATTTCTTCGAGATGATACAGCCAATAATGTGTTAAAAGTGCCGTTAACCCCCCCCCCCCATATATACATACAGATAGATACAATAAATTCTTTTATTTAAACATGGCCCATTAGTACTATTACTTGAGCTGATGTTACAACATGTATCACACACACACACACACAGACACCCCCCATATATATATATATATATATATATATATATATATATATATATATATATATATATATATATATATATATTCAAAATTAGATTATTTGCTTATATGAGTGACTGTACATGACAGTAAAATATGAGTCTAACTATAATTTACCTGGAGAGTGTTCAATGGATTGTATCAGATATAGATAGTGTCAGATTAGTTATGCCTGGGAAACTTTGTGTACAAGAGCCTTTGATCTGTAATACAGCCGCTTGATAAATACCCAGGTAAATAAAAAGCTAGACTCGTATGTACTAATTTCACATGTAAAGAAAAGAAAATTGACAACATAGGCATAATATATCAAAGGATTTGTGCCGAGATGAGAAAAACACAATGTGATAAGTGTACCCGGATTTAATGATTTAATGAATAGTGGGAATAGTGATTACCGGAAAGAAATGATGTATATATATATATATATATATATATATATATATATATATATATATATATATATATATATATATATATATATATATATATATATATATATATATATATACATCATTTCTTTATATATATATACACCCATTACTCAATGGCGGCGCGAGGGGTAGGGGGTTTGGGAGGGGGCAATTGAGCCCGGGCGCCAGTCGAAGCTTTTGGAAGCCTTTGGAAGCTTTTTTTTTGCAGCTGAAATTGTCATAGTATTTCACCTTCACCTTAATGAAACGGGGGTAATTCTTCACAAAACTCGTAAAAAAAGGGGTTGGGGTTGAGAGGTTGGCAACTGACATTAAAGCTGTTCTCTGTAGCAAAGTAGAGACGCCACGAAAGAACATTTCCCCCGGACCCTTCTAACCCTCGCGCAGTCACTGTCCATTACTAGATGACTTGTGCCACCCCTTTTATTACACCTTGCCGCGGCACTGTTTACCTACTGATTAGCACATTATATAACGTAACAAGGTAGGTAACTCTGCTAGGTAGCTGAGCATAGGTAGCATTAGTGCTAAAAAAGATTGAGTGTTTGTGCGGTGCAGGCAAACTTGAAAAGTTCCAGTGTTTTTCAACACTGATCACTTCCATTTAGGTATTGTAGGACGCAGACTATTGGCAAGATTTACTTACCTCCAAAATTGAAGAACTTGACAATGTGCAAAAATAACTTACCTCCGAAATTGAAGAGTTTGACAACGGAAGTTCTTCAATGGGCATGACTATTTTATGTTTGATAAAAAAACAAAAAAAAACAAAACAAAAAAAAACAACACGCAAACACACTTTTGCGAATAATTGTTACTAATTAAAATTACAATCAATACATATATGAAATTGACTTTAGCAAGTCATCGTAACATACAAATTAAAGGTGTCAAGTGTGTGGAATTATTTTGTTTGACTTTTAAGATACATATATGGAAAGCGGCGTAAAGACATTGCCGCAAGCCACGAGCGAAAATCCACTACGCTCCTTTATCACCACTGGCTGCCTGTGCAGAGATTTCCTCGTTTCTCATGAATATGCATATACCTGCTTAACCAATCACTACGAGCAAAAGTAAATACTTCTCGAGATTTTGACCCAGCAAGACCTTTCAAGCTGTTTGAATCAGCCAATCAAGGTTTCTCATCCAAGGATAGTCACTTCTCAATCAATAAAACGGGCACGTTTATTGATGCATAGGAGATTGTTACATTGTGTTGTTGATGAAATATTTTTTGTCTATGAGCATTCACAAAAAGAGGAAATCTCAGCACTGGCAGCCATGGGTGATAAAGGAGCGTAGCGGATTATCCCTAATGGCTTGCGATGATAGGGTAGTGACAATATACAGAACTGTATAGTGGATCGCCAGATTGCAGAGGCGCTTTATTTAGCGGCGATGGTGCGGACCGCGGCGCAGGCTAGGAAAGGTTTCTACAATGTATTATTTAGTCATTAACTTCTTATTATCCATTGTAAACTTGATAACTCAAGAGAACCCAGTGTTGACTTGCAGTGTTGTGTCTAATTTTAGTTACTACTACCCAGCTAGGTAAACCCTATGGCTTAGGGAGTACAGTGCAGCGAGTGACTGTAGTGGGAGGTTGACTCATATCACAATTATTTTTCCTATATAGTCCCTACATTTGTTTGTCAGTCCTGAACTTTTCAGTGTGTCCAAATCCTAATAAATCAATTATCTAAAGTATATTCAAAGATTAACTCACGGTGAAGTTCTTGTCATAGATTAACCAGCATCGTTTTGAGACGCTGGACTGTAAACAAAATAACGTGCAGTGGGTCAATGATTTCACTTCAGGACCAGCAACAGTGTCTCATTACTCACTGTGTACTGTCGCCAGAATACACACATAACACTACACCATAATGCTCATATTCTAAAGAATAAACAATTACCTTTAAATCAATACCAAGAATGCCTAAATCTAACTCATGCATTACCACCAAAATGAGAGGATAAACTGCTCTAATAATAGAATGGGACTACATTCGTCGGTACTGACTACGAAGTAATAATTGTGACCTAATCCAGGTGTCACACTTCCCTTGTAATGGACTTCTGATAAAACTAAACAAACTTCAAGGAACAGATTATTACATGTCACCTATATAAATGATTTAGCTATGAAATTAATAGAAATAAAGTAACAGTCTCTTAAATACACATTTGTTTGATTAAGAGAAATATGAATTCATGTACAGGGAGCGTATACAGTTGTCAAAGAAAGGGTAAAACCATGGATTTACAAATCCACTTGCCCGACTTCCGGGACAAGCTCAAACTCGATTTGGGCAAGCTGAAGTTTGCATAGCACTTGGCCGCAGGCAAGTCCAAAAATTGAGAGTGGGATACAAGATACAAGAAATTTTATTTAACGTCGGTGGTCTGGGTAAAATACGTAAAATACTAGTAGCTATGTGTGAGCTATTTTACTGACAAGGGGTCGTGTTCGGTTCCTAATGCTTTATGTTCTGCAAGTTTTATACCTTGCGATCTCGCAATAGTACATATATCAGCACTTTCATTTAGCCTTTTTATATGTCGCGCATTCTTCCTCAGCATAACTGGTCACAGTTTCTTTCATCTATTGTATGTGTCATTTCCATCTTGTAGTCAGTGTCAAGGTAAGTCTCGTATTTTCTCGCACAGACGTGATAATGTGAATATTTATTATTTAAAGCAACTTTTGACAAATAAAGAATACATATTTATATTTAAACTTATCAGTTACATTTTAATCGTGATATTTTAACGTATGCGGGATTCGTCGACTTTCAGGTCCTAAGATAGCCTCAGGCAGTTTGTCAGATTGCCGACTCTAAACAATGGACTTTTCAAATATTGTTTTGTGGCATGTCGCCGCATTTATAGTGAGTAGGTGCTAATTGTTAATGATACAACTCGTGATATTTCTTTGACAGGTGTATTTGGAAATAAAAGGCACTCGTCTCTAACGATTCATCGCCAGGAATCAGGTCACAATTAATACTACCGGTTCAGTACCCACGAATGTAGTCCGAGTCTATTTTTAGAGCATTTTTTCCTCTCTAATTTTGGTGGTGATGTATGCATTAGATTTAGGCATTCTAAGTATTGATTTGAATACAATTGTTTATTGTTTAGAATATGTTCATTATGGTGTGGTTGTCTGTGTAATTTGGCGACAGTACACAGTGAGTAATGAGACACTGTTGCTGATCCGGAAGTGAAATATGTGACCCATTGCACGTTGCTTTGTTTACAGTCCAGCCTCTCAGAAGAATGCCGGTTAACCTATGACAAAGAACTTCACCGTGAGTTCATCTTTGAAGATACTTTACATCAACATATAATTTATTAGGATTTGGACACAGTCGAAAGTTTAGTACTGACAAACAAATGTAGAGACTCTACAGGAAAATAATTTTTTTTGGTCTGAGGCCACAGGAGGATTTGGTTAAAGCTTGATGTTACGAAAATGTAGCACCCACAAGCGGTTTTTATGATCTGTTGTTTACGTGATAATTACAGGAGACCAATACATACTTACTACTTGGCAAACAATTAAATTAACAAAAATAAGTGTTCTTAAACATTCTGAAAAGTCGGAATCGCAAATATGTTGATTCATGTCGCAAATATGTTGATTCATGTCGCAAATGTGTTGATTCGTGTCGCCGATTGCAAGGTGACTAGATGATAATTGTTAAATAAATTGATAAAATAAGTGTTCACAAATCCTTCAGTTGTGAGTATAAATAAATTATTATAAACAGTCTAGCTTTCATTGCCCCCCCCCCTTACCTAAAAATCTAGCTATTTCCAGACCATTTTCTATCTATCCACGTATCTGTCTATATACATGTACCTGTCTGCCTTTTGCTGTTCTAAACCATATCTGCATTCTAATTCTTTCTCATCTACATATATATATATATATATATATATATATATATATATATATATATATATATATATATATATATTTCTGATAACTTTAATTATTGGCATATGGTTTTAAGGTGCCAACAAAGATAGAACGAAAACAAAAGTTTAAATAAATATAACGTGATTTCCTTAAAATATACCATATTGTATTTTATCTTATTGTTTTACTCCCGTTGGGATATTATGTTTGGGGCAAGCTCATATTTTCCAAATGTAAGCTTAATTTTCTTGTCATCTTTCCCAAGGTAAGCTGACTTTTATCAAATTTGTAAATCCCTGGTAAAACGTACACTGGCCACAAAGATATCAATAGACCCAGAGACAGTAATGTATCCCTCTAAATATACTTATCCAATGAATTGTGTTTTGAAAGGAATTTAATATATACCGCTCTAAGGTTGTCTAGGGGACGGTTCCCCAACCTACAACTACTTTTATACGGGGAATATTTATAAAAATAATATTATAAAATGATTCTCTGTAGTGTAATACAGTAATTAAAAAAAATCTAAATCATAATGTATTGTCATTATTTTAAGACAAATTCTGAATGTTTTGAGTTTTTTTTGCAGAAAGATATTATCCATTCATAAAATCCATCCATCCACCTATCACCCCATCCGTCCATCCTTTAAATAATTCTGATATATTGAACGATAATAATAATAACAAGAACCACAACAACTACAATAACAACCACCGGTACTACTACAACTCCTTCTACTACTACAACTCCATCTGCTCCTACCACTACTGGTACTCCACAGAGACGCGTTGACTCATTTCCTTATATATTTATTTTATGAATAATTATACAGAAGTAAGGAAACCAAAAATGCCGCTGTGTACTAATCAAACACATCATCATCAGCATCATCATTGAATACACAACGAAAATGCTGCTTGTCACAAAGGAGTACTGTTTTATTAAATGTTGGTTCATCATAATATCCATAAACACTGCAATAACTCCCATTACTGAAGTGCAGTGAGTTCATTCATTACAGATAATAGTGCACTGCCTTGTTCACTATAACACGATACTTTCTGCACTATACTGCACTACCTTGTGGACTAAAGTGTACTGCTTTCTATAGTATACTCATGGTAAGCAACGGTGTAAGGTTTCCTTTACGCATAACAGGGGTGCGTTTTTGGTGCTAGTGACCAGAATATGCTTCAGCCTAAATTGCCACTCATGTGGTTTCGTGATCTTGTTTAAGATGAATTCTAAGCATAAATCCGTTTATTTTCATCATTACAACGGTTAACACCCCACCCAAACAACGAATTAAAGCGAACCAATTTTCTAGTCACAGCTCCTAAACACATCTCTAGATCTCTCAGTCAGGTAAAGTCTGGTATGTATGTATGTATGTATGTATGTATGTATGTATGTATGTATGTATGTATGTATGTATGTATGTATGTATGTATGTATGTATGTATGTATCTATAGATGGATAGAGTTTAGCGGTGTATGAGCACAATTCTAGCTGTATAGTGCCGAGTAAGTTTATAATATCCCAAAAATGTATAAAAAATAAGGAAACGTAATAAGGGCCAAATCCTTGAAAAACAAAGTCAAATGTTTGATATAAAGCACACTGTTTTAAAAGCTCCAAGACATTATCAGCTGGAATATCAACATGGGACTCATCCCAGAGCATAAGGCTTTCCTCAACTAGTTTTATGACATGCACGAGGGCGCACCGGGCCTATTCTACATCCGCGAACCCGCAAAAGGAGCGGGGGTGTGGGTATGTTTGGGGTGGGTGGGTGTGTAGTCTGGTTGATCATGACTAATTTTGTTTTGTAGGTAAACTCTGTCTATATACGTATTTGCACGTTTATAAGTTCTAACTATTTAAATTTGATAGAAATTGCCAGTCCCAAAAGTTTGCTAAGGACGATTACCGCCAACTTCTCAATAAGATCCTATCTGAATAAACCGTAACTCGCTTAGCAGATAATAAGTTTACACATTTAAACATTTTAGCCGAAAAACTAAGTCCATAAACCACGACCAACACATACGTCATGTGAAACGAATTAATACAAGGTGTCTTTTTCTATTGAATTACATTACTCCTGTTAAAACATTATCATAATAAAGAAAGTCTAGGAGAGTTTTTACCCTGTTGAATATCACGTGCTGCTTCGTATTCATTCACTATTTCGATTGAGTGGGTCCATGTTAGAAAAATAAGTGGTTTGGTTTGGATTGGTTTTGTGGTGTTTAACGCCATTTTCAGCACAGGATACGCTATATATGACGGTCAGTATATTTCACACGTGCCCACTTTGGTCGAGCCGAGACTAGAACTCACGCGGACAGAGGTGAGGTGTGCGTGTGATCTGTAAAGACGAGAGCCTTAGACTACTCGGCCACCCGGGGCCCCTTAGAGAAATAAAGATTGACGGGAGAACTATTACCAGGGACAAACAACTTTACTTTTCAATGCAATGTTTATAAACTTTGAATTATGTTCTTAATTACTATTATGAAAAATTCAGTCGTATGTTGCAGACTAAAAGGAGTTACTATGCTAAAAACAAAGACAGCAAAAAAAATGAACGAGTTATCTAGATATTCTCAATGAATGAACGAGTTACCTAGATAGTCTCAATGAATGAACGAGTTACCTAGATAATCTCAATGAATGAACGAGTAACCTAGATAGTCTCAATGAATGAACGAGTTACCTAGATAATCTCAATGAACGAACGAGTTACTAGATAGTCTCAATGAATGAATAATGACCAAATAATATAGCAACAGGGACGAGTTACCTAGATAGTCTCAATGAATGAACGAGTTACCTAGATAGTCTCAATGAATGAACGAGTTACCTAGATAGTCTCAATAAATGAACGAGTTACCTAGATAGTCTCAATGAATGAACGAGTTACCTAGATAATCTCAATGAACGAACGAGTTACCTAGATAGTCTCAATGAACGAACGAGTTACCTAGATAATCTCAATGAATGAACGAGTTACTTAGATAATCTCAATCAATGAACGAGTTACCTAGATAGTCTCAATGAATGAACGAGTTACTTAGATAATCTCAATGAATGAACGAGTAACCTAGATAATCTCAATGAATGAACGAGTTACCTAGATAGTCTCAATGAATGAACGAGTTACTTAGATAATCTCAATGAATGAACGAGTAACCTAGATAATCTCAATGAATGAACGAGTTACCTAGATAATCTCAATGAATGAACGAGTTACTTAGATAATCTCAATGAATGAACGAGTTACCTAGATAGTCTCAATGAATGAACGAGTTACCTAGATAGTCTCAATGAATGAACGAGTTACTTAGATAATCTCAATGAATGAACGAGTAACCTAGATAATCTCAATGAATGAACGAGTTACCTAGATAATCTCAATGAATGAACGAGTTACTTAGATAATCTCAATGAATGAACGAGTTACCTAGATAGTCTCAATGAATGAACGAGTTACCTAGATAGTCTCAATGAATGAACGAGTTACCTAGATAATCTCAATGAATGAACGAGTTACCTAGATAATCTCAATGAATGAACGAGTTACCTAGATAATCTCAATGAATGAACGAATTACCTAGATAATCTCAATGAATGAACGAATTACCTAGATAATCTCAATGAATGAACGAGTAACCTAGATAATCTCAATGAATGAACGAGTTACCTAGATAATCTCAATGAATGAACGAGTTACCTAGATAGTCTCAATGAATGAACGAGTTACCTAGATAATCTCAATGAATGAACGAGTAACCTAGATAGTCTCAATGAATGAACGAGTTACCTAGATAATCTCAATGAACGAACGAGTTACCTAGATAGTCTCAATGAATGAACGAGTTACCTAGATAATCTCAATGAATGAATAATGACCAAATAATATAGCAACAGGGACGAGTTATGTAGATAGTCTCAATGAATGAACGAGTTACCTAGATAATCTCAATGAATGAACGAGTTACCTAGATAATCTAAATGAATGAACGAGTTACCTAGATAATCTCAATGAATGAACGAGTTACTAGATAGTCTCAATGAATGAACGAGTTACCTAGATAATCTCAATGAATGAACGAGTTACCTAGATAATCTCAATGAATGAATAATGACCAAATAATATAGCAACAGGGACGAGTTATCTAGATAGTCTCAATGAATGAACGAGTTATCTAGATAATCTCAATGAATGAACGAGTTACCTAGATAGTCTCAATGAATGAACGAGTTACCTAGATAGTCTCAATGAATGAACGAGTTACCTAGATAATCTCAATGAATGAACGAGTTACCTAGATAATCTCAATGAATGAACGAGTTACCTAGATAGTCTCAATGAATGAACGAGTTACCTAGATAGTCTCAATGAATGAACGAGTTACCTAGATAGTCTCAATGAATGAACGAGTTACCTAGATAGTCTCATTGAATGAACGAGTTACCTAGATAATCTCAATGAATGAACGAGTTACCTAGATAGTCTCAATGAATGAACGAGTTACCTAGATAGTCTCAATGAATGAACGAGTTACTTAGATAATCTCAATGAATGAACGAGTTACCTAGATAATCTCAATGAATGAACGAGTTACCTAGATAATCTCAATGAATGAACGAGTTACTTAGATAATCTCAATGAATGAACGAGTTACCTAGATAATCTCAATGAATGAACGAGTTACCTAGATAATCTCAATGAATGAACGAGTTACCTAGATAATCTCAATGAATGAATAATGACCAAATAATATATATATATAGGGATGAGTGTGAAGGCGATATATTGGTAATTTATATGAATGTATTCGAAACTACGTTGGAACTGCACATGGTTATAAACTTTCTGTGAAGAGGATAAATTGTGCAAACTTTTTATCTGATGAGCAACGTAAATTATTTAATTCTATTAAGATAAACCCATTTTGAGAAGTTAGTGAGAAGTTAGCGGTAGTTGTCATTAAGAAACATTATCACTGGCACTTTTCTATCAGATTAAAAAGAACGTATCTGGACAGAGTTTAGGTTCCGGCTGTCAGGCCAGTGTTCAAGTTTACATTAGGGAAACATCAGTGTTGATGTAGTCATGGTAACCTGAGTTTGTGGTATTTTCATACATTTGTTATATTTTAACTTTTGCGGATATATCGTAATAGGTGATGTCCGTCCGTCGACCCGTGCATCCGTCCATCTGTTCGTTAGTCACATTCAGAGGGGTACTGTAGAGAATCTAACTTGTGATCAGAATTCCATGTATACTGATTGAGGGAGGATGCTTGTATTTAGCGTGGTGTTTTGCGAGGATGAGTATATGGTTTCGGATCCACGATACAAAGCATCAGAGAGAGAGAGAGAGAGAGAGAGAGAGAGAGATGGGGGGGGGGGGAGGGGAGTGACACGGTCATGCCTGCAACAAGTACGGTTATTTGTGATGATTTTCATGGTTTGGGTGGGGTTTTCTTTCTTTCTGCAAGTGTTCCACCTCGAGGAAGACTGTTCATTATTAGTATTCAAAGTCATCCAAGGGGCAAAGCATATCTTAAAACGTTCCAGAGGACGACAATACCCTAGCCCAACTAGCCCTGACAACTGAAAATAATTGTTGGGTAAGTGAAATGTCATGTGAGTAGCCCAGTTTTACATAGAAATAAAGAACAGAAAATTCAAATTTGGAGACCATTTTTGCCTGCATCATTCTTGCCGATCTGGGAGGTCAAAATTGGAATTATCTTCCACTGTTATGGTGATAGTGGTGGTGCCGAGTGGTGATGATTGTAGTAGTGGTAGTAAGCACAGCAAGCAGTGTGTGGATTGAGCAAGGTCAGATTTTGTTACAAAATCGTCAGATATCTCTGGCAGGAGTAATATACGCTTCTTTATCAATGATGACTCAACGAAAACTTCCACTGAAAACATTTCGTCATTATGGATTTTAAAAAATGCAATATGAGCCTAC
The DNA here is from genome assembly GCA_029931535.1 of Margaritifera margaritifera. Taxonomy (NCBI): domain Eukaryota; kingdom Metazoa; phylum Mollusca; class Bivalvia; order Unionida; family Margaritiferidae; genus Margaritifera; species Margaritifera margaritifera. The sequence goes on from JAQPZY010001028.1 coordinate 322,044, forward strand.
GTAAGTATGCACGAACTTGTTTGATCGGACACTTAGTAGCTCTAATTGTATTAACAAACTTCCTAATTAAGCAGATAATAAGTTTAATGGTCTAGTTCAGTAATTCTTGAACAAAAGCGCCTGGCAACCTGCCATAATACGGGAATCTTTCACAGACTTGGGAAAAAAGTTAATTGTAACATTACTGTCATGCCAAACTATGAATCTGAACAATAAATATAATAATAATAAATAAATTAATTAGAAAGAACATCAAAGCTATTCGTTTTTGTGTTACACGAAGAGTCATCGCTGATCAACTACAAGTGTTTTGGTAAATATACAATTGCTGCCTTCCATCATTTTATCATCGACGTCGTCGCATTTATTGATCAATCAGATATTTGTTCATTTGGAAAATGGCCCTGGGTGGTCCAGTGGTCTAAGACGCTCGCCTTTACCGATCACTGACATCTCACCTCTGTCGGCGTGGGTTCGAGTCTTGGGCTCGTCCAACGTGGGTACGTCGGAAAGCTTGCCAATAGATTCCCGTTGGTCGGTGGTTCTTCCTGGCAGTTTTCACGGGTTCTTCCTCCACCAGATATACTGGCCGCCATGTGTGGCCTATCATGTGCTGAAAAGTGTCGTGAAACCGACAACAGCAACATAATTTGGACAAGTGACTTACTCAATACTTATCCTTTAGTTCGTTCAACTTTATTTATAAATAACTGAATTATTCATTTTATTTTTTACCCATTAGTATATAGTAAATATTAACAGCAATTGTCACTAAGGCCCCCCCCCCCCCAAAAAAAAAAAAAAAAAAAAAAATTGTGTTTCCGGTCGGCCCTGGTTTTCACTGCCGACTCTAGAACTGTTTACCCCCCCCCCCCCCCCCCCCCAAAAAAAAAAAAAAAAAAAACAACAAAAAACAAAAAACAAAACAAATATTGCCAAAATTGATTTGTGCATCTAATTGAGTCGGTTTGGCCAGTACTTTGAAACGATTGAAATATTATTTGATTTATATATAATGTTTAAAAAAAAAATCCTACCTGCCTACCCTAATTTTTATACCAGTGCAATAGGAAACACACATACTTTTTGTTTTTGCCTAATAGATTACAATTATATAAGAAGGCACATTATTCAATGCTACTTCAATCAGGTAGAACGAAATGCAGTTTAAATTTCCTAACTACGTATAATCTTGTCCTCGGCTCCCCGTTCTTCTGTTAAGAAAAGACTTGAAACAATTCAAGGACGAATCACAGTTTGGTAGATTAATTATTTACTTTGACATACTTGCCTCTAATCCTTCAAAGCTTTGCATAAGATGGTTATTTATAAAATTCTGAATATTACAAAGTTATTTATTAGTGTACAGTACATCAGTGTATCCCCTCAAAGTACTCCCCATGCACCTGTACATACTTTCTCAGTCTGAGTATCCAATTATTAGATGCCACTTAAATGCACGTTTGTGTATATTGTTCGTACACTGCAAAACTGCACTTCCAAAAACATGGCGGCTTTCAAATCGTCTGACCTTCAGCGAATCTCTGATAAGGGATTCAGCGAGAAATCACTTGGGGCTAAATCAGGGCTGTATGGACGGTGATGCAAAGTTTGGACGCTGTGTTCCTTCTGGAAGTCTGTCACGATTGCGGATTTATGGAGCAGATGGATCCCTCGGGTACCGGTGCGCCGACGGGTGGTTCGGTAGTTTTCTTCAACTTTTGACAACACTTTGGACCTATAAAAATGTCAAGTAACACTAGAAGAGTCATGCAAATAATATGTATAAAACTGGCTTGATAATCCGACTATGTCGATCGATTTGTGATCTCTGCTCGTTTTGTCCGATCCAAGCTTTATTTTTTTTTTTTCTTGAGTAAAGTTCAAAAAAGTAAATCCTCGTTTCATCGCCGTTGACAACCTCATTCAAACGTCTCTGGTCACTCTTGTCACATTTGCCGAGTAGTTATTTGGCAATTTCAACCTGAGTCTGTTTTTGATCGGCCGTCAACAACTGCTGGACCCATCTTGCATAAATGTTTCTGAGCTTCAAATGATTCTTCAATATATTAAAACACCTGACGAATTAAAGCCCGTGATAATATAAATATCTTCCACTGTGCATCTACCATCTTCATCAATTGCTCCCCTTCACAGCAGCCACTTCCCGCTCACCAATCGCAGACAGCGGTCTTTCAGAATGTGGGTCTTTTCATGGATTCGCGACCATCTTTAAAACGATGAAACCACCTCAAAATCGTAGGATATAACAGAGAATTACATCCATGAACTTCATCCAAGTCGACCTTAATACCAATGGGAGAGTACTCTAAGAGCGCCCGGATTTTGCAGTATGTTCTCTGCTCAGTAGCATAATTAGTCTCCTTCTCCGAAATTTTTCGGTCACTGTTATTTACCTATGTCACGTTACATGCATATATCTGCAGGTGTCTGGCGTGCTACACGTGCAGCTGCAGATTATTTTAAAGAAAACTATTTTGTCTTTCTATCGGTGTTAAATTTATTGACAGGTTGAAAGAAGCAAAAAGGATATAACACAAATATTCAGAAATTGTCAAATACCTCTCGTACAACTTTGCTTTATTTTCTTGACTTTGTAATGTTCGATCTCCTTGAACAAATATATTGCGATCTTTGTAGCTTCTCGAATACGATGGTGTTTTTCCTTTTTCACTCATCTCATATACCATTCACCTAACAACAATATCTCCTGTATTTATTGTGGAACAATATTGTCATGTAAATGTCCATTGGTCATCAGCTATTCTATGGTAAATTAGATCATTGAGGGTAGAGTGATCAGCTTTACAACTTCTTCAGTTTATATTGTTATAGTTAAACCAATTGTAAACTGTAATAACTTTTTCGAAAGCATGCTGTATGTAGCAGGAAGAGCAGAACTTAATGTCACGTGGTAAATTGTGTTGATTTTGTTTCTGCTTATGTTTCGCCAGACATATTTAGCCAATTGGCCAACATACTTAAAGTTCTGTTAGCAATGTATGTTTAATTTAAAACTCTATTGTACGGTGCTAACAATCGTGTCAGGTAAAATTCCACTCGCTATCAGTTAGTCAGTTGTGAACTAAGTGAGTATGAAATAATCAGCTTCGCAATTTCCTCCATGTCCATTGAAGATAGTGGAACTATTGCAAACTTCAACAGCTTCTTTAAAAGCATGATGTATGCAACTGTGAGAATAGATTAAGCGCCGCGTGGTAAATTGTGTTGATGATGGTTTTTGTTCGCTCGACGTGTTATTATTCATTACCTGTAAAAGTTCGACAATTGGAGAACAGACTTAAAGTCCTGTTAAAGCACATCTGGTATTGTGTTGGATGAAGTCCAGGCTGAAACTATGCATCCGCACTCCGCTACTTCGCCGCTGTATGATACTGTCATGGTTGGATTGTTCCATTGTATTTCGTTGATTATTCACTGCCAAGTCCAAAATATGTTATCACTGTGTGTTGAGTGTTGAAGGAACTTTACAAATGAATAATATTCTTAAAACAGCTACTCCAACACCTATCAAATAATAGATTGTGTTGTTTGAAATTTCTTAGATGTTGTGTTATTTTAAGCACTCTTTCAGCATCTTGTGCCTCTTGCTTTAAAAGTTCTTATTTGAGATTTTTTTAAAGGTCTGTGACTGTTTCCCAAGTTGCCTATAAAGTTTAACTATGGTTGGATCTGTTGACTATTGTAAATTAATCTTTTCAGGTATTATTATAGGCAATGTTCCAACCTTGTTTTCATCTTTTGTCTTTCTCACCTTCCATTTATGTGGCAAATTAATCGGTAACATAGATCAACAGGATAACAAGATATTCGAAAGCAGTGTACTTACGAGCAGTTAAAATAATTTGAAATGTAATTGGGTAAATAAATAAAAAAAGACTAAAAAATATGTCCTATGTACGGAAGAGAAAGACAATAACTGAGTTTGGGCAAAAACAAAGCAGATGGAAATTCCCCCCCCCCCCCCCCAAAAAAAAACACGACATGAAAAGGTATTATGATGAAAAATGGACCACACGAGAGGGTACTTGACAAGGTGAAGAGATAAAAGTAGAGAGTACTTTAATGGATAGATGAGAAAATACATGAGACAAAGATTCCATGGTGATGAAGATTTCTGATTAATTAGCATGAGAAGAGAGGAAAAATATCAAATACGATACAACCTTGAAAATACTAGGTGTACCATCAATTAACATCAACAGAACGTGGTTAAAAGTCACAAAACATGAAGGTGCCAGTTAAGATGAATTAGACATATATTATGTCATACCGTGTGCATCGTTTGATTTGTCTAATCCTCCACAAAAAGAAAATGTTTCACTGCACTAACACAAGATACATGATGTGTTGTAAAAATAGGCCCAAACAAGATAAAATGCCATTCACTTAAGAGATTGAAGAGCACAACAGGAAGGTTGAGTCATTCAAGACAGAAAACGTCGTCATTGATAAGATTTTGTTCCGTCTTGTCTAATCTTTGTTTCCATGTACAATTAAATTGTACAGTAAACATATACCTCTGTAATGGCAACAATTGTAAGAAGTATGGTTAAAGGCACAACTGTATTTTATATGTCAATCATTTTTCAAAATTCTCTTAATGTATTTGCCCATTGCATTCTGCAGATTTGTTGAAATCTACATGCTTAAACGTTATCGAACAAGCACTCAACACTGATAAAGGCAGACCTGACTTGAATGACAAAGTACAATTTCTAATTCTATTAGATTTAATCTAGGCATCTTTCAAAACAAATGTTTGTTAAAATTTCCAAGTTGTTTATAGGAAGAATTTTGCTGGTCAATGATGTCACAGTGGAAATTACAACATCTGAAAATGATTCAGAGATCTTAGCAGCCGTAGCATTGACAAATATTTCATACGCCATTTTCACTCTTTAATACACATAAGTAAAGATATAGACTTTTTCCATTCATTTTTCTCATGTAGGTTGAGTTGATGGCTCCATTATCTCCAGCCTTATGGTACGCATTGGTTCAATTGGAAACTAAAAAATGGCTCGATATTGCTTTTTTTTTTGTTGTGTACTGCAATGGAAAATGGCAAAAGTGGGTCTCTCTAGAATAGTATTTAATATCTCTAACTTTAAATATTTTCTGTAATGACTTTTATAATACATTTAAAGTGTAGAAAATCAAATCTAAATGAATAAATTGCTAATAAATTAGTAAAAACTAGTACACTAGTTATTGCTTACGTCCAATTGTCCTAATGCCACTTTAACATACATGTCTATACTTATCTAATAATTATATTAACATTAAAATACACCAGCGAGCCATTGCTCTAGAGATCGTTGCTATCAAATAGTCGACACGCTTGGAGAGAGAGAGAGAGAGAGAGAGAGAGAGAGAGAGAGAGAGAGAGCGAGAGAGAGAGAGAGAGACAGAGAGAGAGAGCGAGAGAGAGAGAGAGAGAGAGAGATTCATGCAGGGTAATGAATAACCTTAATTAATGGAGATCGGTAAACCAATTTCTTTAGCAGAATAACAGCATTAAAATGTCATACCTACATTACAAGATTCAAGTTGAAGATTTATGTTCTCATTATTGCGCTAGACTCGCGATTGAAAGGGTGTGAGTTCGAATCCTACTATTTGATCAGCCCGGGTCTGCTATGGTGGTGTGTCCTTGGACAAGGCACTTTACTCCAATTGCTTCGGCGCTAAATAACCTACTTGTGTTGCTGTGCCGCAAAACTCCAAAACCAATCATTGAATCAATTGCGGCTGTTTCCCTGGCACAACTAATCTGACATTTTAGTTTCTTGATAATTATCGATGTGATTCGCACACAACAGCCCATAACCTTTCATTTTAACCCACTGTAAGTAATTTACTTAAATGAACCGGTTGACAATGTGCAAAACTCATTAGACAAGTCTAATCGGTAACATAAATTACTCTGATCTTACTCAGCGACGTATTTAGTCTTGTGTCACCCCTAGGCCCATTCAGAAGTGTCGCCGCCCTGCACCCCCCCCCTTCGCGCGCCTTATGGACCGGACATAGTGAGGGGCGGCAGGAAGAGAGGGTCGCGAATTTTATTTTCGACAACTGCTTATTAGTGTTGTGTTCGCTACATATTTTTATTCACTTCAGCGGTTTAAAAAACAAACTGCCGCCATAATTTTGCCGCCCCATAAAATTTGCCGCCCAAGGCCTGGGACTAGTCGGCCTGTGCGGAAATATGTCCCTGGTCTGACGGCTTTCTTCATGGTCAGTGTACATTTAAACCTTTCTCTGACAACTGCCTAAGCTCCATGTTTATGAATTTATATTTTGTGAATTAAACAAATGAATCTTCAAGACAATTTTGAATCAAAAATTAATTTTAAAGCTAATTCTTTTTGTACAAAAGTGACATGTAATACCTTGAAGTTTTCCAGTTTTGATTTTTAAACATATTTTCTTTCCAGTAATAACCTACAAAAAGCACATTATGTTTTAGTCAATGCAGCACAAATCCTTGACTAGCTTATGCTTATGCTTTAAGTTTTTCTTGTTTTAATACGTGTAACCAGATAGATTGAACATAAAGTACACACACACACACACACACACACACACACATACATACATATATACATACATACTGTCGCGTCGACCCACATGCACGAGCAACAGATTCAGTAAGGATCCGTCTTGTCACCAGCTTTTGTCTCACTTGAGAATATATTATCGTTTTCTAAGGATGCAATTAACGAGCAGAGGCGTCAAATAAAGGTAACAGTATTTCATAACAAAACAAGGGAACCATACAAATCAAGTCACTCACATGAAGAGTTTTAGGATGGTAGCGTGCTGATGCACGAATTAAGCATGGTAGTGAAATAAGCAGAAGCATTGTTAGTACAAGCAGCATCGGTTTGTAGCACAAGGCTTTGGTCATAAATGTTGGTAACACAAAGCTGTGACTAATAGCACGCAGCAAAGAATTACTAATTGAAAAGTACTACTAAATATTTAATACAACTGTACAGAGATAGAGCATGGAAGTGCACGAGGATGCAGTGTGTGTCAAGCAACTACTTAGCAATAAAGATTAAAATACTCATGCGTATCTTATTATTTCTTAATTGCAGGGTTAGTATGGTTGGTATTGAGTCATGCGGGTTATAGGTTTTCAATGTATGTATTTATTTATTAATCATTTATACGACGAGTCATGGTGGGGTGGGAGTGGGGAGGAGAGTATAAAGAAAGGAATCTTTTGGGTTCCAGAGTTTATTGGTGCTTGTGCACAATAGCAACTTTGGTGCTCAAAGTTCTGGTTCACAAGGTGCTGGTTTGGATGCAAGGGTTCAATGATTTACCCTTTTGGGTCCAATGGTTTGCTCATAAGCAGAATCCAAAGTTCTATTGTATGAATTTCACACAAAAAGTGTGATTTATTTAAAAATAATTAAGCATAAATGCAATTTTAGTGAATTTAGAATGGTCAATTATAGTCGCATTGAATATAAATTGAGTTGTGACATGAAAATCTAGAGTATTCAGATTCTATTGAAATTTCCCAAAATAAAAGGAGTCCAAAACAAGTTTTCTTTACAAAAATGACAAAATAATAACTCTGTTAGTGTTATTTTGTGCAAGGAAGTTAATTAGACTAACTTAGCAATTCACCATGGCCACGTCTGACTTCAGAGTTGATGGAGACATTTTAGAACAACGAATGAGGAAATTTGAACTACGCTCCTCTAACGAACATGAGAGAGTGACAAAGGTCGTGAACGCTGATTTCCTTTTCATACTGTTATTACTAAGCAACTAGAATTTAGCGCCTGCGATCACCAGGCAATTAAAGAATTATTGACCAATCGAATTAGTACGAAAAACATTCTACGCGGAGTGACGTCAGTATGTAAACATGAAAAACAAGAGACACACTTTAGAATCACACCTTCAAATTACCACTCAAATAACAACGAATACAATGACAAATACACAAGAGATCAACAAGTAAAATGTAAGTATACAAGCCGTGTGATAAAAATGTACAATTGGTGACAAATACGTCTCGTAAGCGCCCTCAGACAACACATCGTAGCGGCAATATACGACATTTGCTCCACGATTATATAACGAACATTCAAAACACGTCTACCGAAACAAGTCAACTTACTTGGGAATCAAAATTGAGACATTGAAGCGTCAAAAGTGCTTATAAGAAATGCTGTCATTTACAATTATCGGAAATAGCACACTTTATGAACAAAATTGCATGTTACGATGGTGCAGTGAATGAGAAATGCCATGCTGTAAACATGCTAAAGATAACAGTGAACTATAAATAATCCAGATGAAGCGTACTAGCATATCAATACACACATACATACTCGTAATACAGGGGGTCGCGGGTTCAATACCCGCCCAGGCCAGCCCGGGTCGGCTGTCTCGGTGTGTCCATGGGAAATGCACTTAGCTCCCATTTCCTCGGCATGATACAGTCAATAATGTGTTAAAAGTGCCGTTACCCCCCCCCCATATATGCATACAGATAGAATCAATAAATTCATTCATTTACGTAAACATGGCCCATTAGTACTATTAGAAAAGCTGAGGTTGCTTCATGTAACACACTCACACACACACACACACACATCTATCTATCTATCTATCTATCTATATATATATATATATATATATATATATATATATATATATATATATATATATATATATATATATATATATATATATATATATAACGTACTGGGGGAGAAATTTATATTATTTGCCTATATGAATAACTGCACAGGGCAGTAAAGTATGGGATCTGGCTATGATTTACCTGGATAGTTGTCAAGGAGGTGTACGCTCGTAGAGATTTCCACAAACTGTTTGCTTTTATAATTGAGTTGGTGAATGACCCCATCAAGATCATCTGAGCAGTCTTCCAACTATAACATAAAAAACAAAACCGAAAAAAAAAAAAAAAAATAGAGCTGGTTAAGCTTTGAAATTAATGTAAATACATTAACATTCTCTTAAATACCCACCTGTTTGATTAACATATATATGAATTCATGTACAGGGAGCACAGACAGTTGTCAAAGAAAGGGTAAAGTGTATACTGACCACGAAGAAATCAATAGACCCAGAGACAGTAATGTATGCCTCTGCTCATACTTATCTAATGAATTGTATTTTGAAGGGAATTTACGGTAGCAAAGCTTATATTGGGGCATTTTAAAGCAATGTCAACTCTTGTTACAATTACAATTACAACGTGTACTTTAAATCATTATTCGCTGTAGTTGACACTGCTTCTGGCATAAAATAAATTATGATTCTGCGTAGTTCACACTGCTTTTGCTATAAAATAAACCATGATTCTTCGTAGTTCACACTGCTTTTGCTATAAAATAAACCATGATTCTCCCTAGTTCATACTGCTTTTGGTATAAAATAAATCATGATTCTCCGCAGTTCATACTGTTTTTGGTATAAAATAAATCATGATTCTCCGTAGTTCATACTGTTTTTGGTATAAAATAAATCATGATTCTCCGTAGCTCACACTGCTTTAGGTATAAAATAAATCATGATTCTCCGTAGTTCATACTGTTTTTGGTATAAAATAAATCATGATTCTCCGTAGTTTACACTGCTTTTGGCATAAAATAAATCATGATTCTCATGCTTACTAAATGCATCTGAAGAAATAATAAACTTAAAAAGATGTTTTCGTTTTTTTATATTTATCTGGAATGACTGTAATGATAGAATAAAAAGAACAGTATGTATTCATGATGACTTAAAAGGAAGGTTAAACATACTTGATGTTAAAACATTTATTTGTGCCTTAAAAACAACATGGATACAAAGGCTCACTCTTAAATGCAAACCCGATACATAGGCTTACTCTTAAAAACAAACCCGACACATATCCTTACTTTTAAATGCAATCCGGATACGTAGGCTTACTTTTAAATGCAATCCGGATACGTAGGCTTACTTTTAAATGCAATCCGGATACGTAGGCTTTCTTTTAAATGCAATCCGGATACGTAGGCTTACTTTTAAATGCAACCCGGATACGTATAAGTATATAGTCAGATTTACATGGGTACTGTAGAATCAAACTTATGACCAGAACTCCATCTACATTGATCGAGGGAGGGTCTTGGTATTTAGCATGGTGTTTTACGAGGTTGAGTAGATGGTTTCGGATCCACGATCTCTCTCTCTCTCTCTCTCTCTCTCTCTCTCTCTCTCTCTCTCTCTCTCTCTCTCTCTCTCTCTCAGGGGTGCTCAAAAGTGAAAATGTCATGTATGCAACCAGTACGGATATTTGTGATGGTTTTCATGGTTTTTTGTTTCCTTTCCTGCAAGTATACCACCTCCAAGTATACTGTTCATTGAAACCATCCAATGTCTTAGGATATTCCAGTGGACGACACTTTGCTAGCCCAACTAGCCCCGACACTTGAAAATCATTTTGGACAATTTAAATTTCATTTGAGTAGCCCAGTTTTACATAGAAATAGAGAACGAAAATTTCAAATTTGGAGACAATTTACCATGCATCATCCTTGCCCATCTAGTATGTCAAAATTGGAATCTTCCTCCCCTGTTATGGTGATGGTGGTGGTGGCGAGTGGTGATGGTAGTGGTAGCAGTAGTAGTAGTAGTAAGCGCTGCAGCAGTGTCAGTATTAAACAAGATCAGATTTAAAATCGTTAGATATCTCTGCTAGGAGAAATAGGCGCTTCTTTATCTTTGATCAGTCAACGAGAATTTCAACTAAAAACATTTCGTCATTTTTGCAATATGAGCCTATGGTATTTTGCCAGTAATCAACCTTTGTAAGCATGCACAAACTTGTTTGATCAGACACTTAGTAGCTCTAATTGTAGTAAAAAAAACTTCCTGATTAAGCAGATAATAAGTTTAATGATCCAGTTCAGTAATTCTTGAACAAAAGCGCCTGGCAACCTGTTATAACACGCGAACGTTTCACAGCCTTAGCCAAAAATTAATTGTAAGATTACTATCATGCAAACATATGAATGTGTCTAGATAACAAAAAACAAAAAAACAAAAACAAAAAAAAAAACAACAGATAAATAAATTAAAACCACCATCCCACCCCACCCCCCAGAAAAACAAACTATTCGTTGTTGTTACACAACGACAAGAGTTTTTATAATTTATACAATTGCTGCAATCCATCATTTTATCATCGACGTCGTCGCAGTTACTGATCAATCAGAAGTATATATTTGTCCATTTGGAAAAGGGTGGCCCGGGTGGCCGAGTTGTCTAAGGCGCTCGCCTTTACAGAGCACGCACACACCTCACCTCTGTCCACGTGGGTTTGAGTCTCGGTTCGACCAAAGTGGGTATGTGAAAAAGCTTGCCAATACCTTTCCGTGGGCCGGTGGTTCTACCAGGGGGTCTTCCCGGGTTCTTCCTCCACCAGATATATACCGGCCGCCATGTATAGCGTACCATGTGCTAAAAAATGGCGTTAAACCACACCTAACAGAACCAAAAACATTTGGAAAATGACTTACTCAATACTTATCCTTTAAGTTCCTTTAACTTCAGTTATAAATATTATGCTGAACTAAAGGCTGCTTTTCCTTCTAAGAGAATTTAGGGTCAGGAAAAATATTATGACAATGTTTTTCCCGATTTTGGGAAGCTTATTTCAAATCATAATTTTATGAGGCGTATTTCAAACAACACAGAAATTACTGAGATTGATAATTTTAGCACAGTATTGGAAGAAGGCAATAGCAAACCTGATGTTTTCACATACAGGAAGCAAGGTTTTAACCTCTTGTGTTCAAGTTATGGATTACTGCAGTGAATAAATAAATAAATAAATAAATAAATAAATACTAGCAGAAACAATTGACTAGACTTATTTGGTGAATAAAACTATAAGCAGATGTACTAAACAGCATTGTAATTTATGTAGGAATGTGCCCATTGCACGTACACCCATCCACATTGACCATAAACTTGTATTTAGGGAAGAGAGATAGGAAAACAATATTATTCGTGTTATAGGCTATGGTTTCACAAGTAAAAGTTTGTATATTTCATTTTTGGAACTCCTAGCGTGCTTACTCTAATATATATGCACCTGTCACACCTCATTGTAAGTAGATTATTCCATTTAATTTTTACCCAATAGTATAGTAAATATTAACAGCAGTTGTCACTAATAGATTACAGTTATATTAAAAAGGCACGCAATTCATTGCTTCTTCAATCAGGTAGAACAAAATACAGTTTCAATTTCCTAACTACATATAATCTTGTCTTCATTTCCCGTTCTTCTATCGAGAAAAGACAATGCCAGATGGTCCTTCAAACAATTCAAAGACGAAATTGCAATCTGGTAGATTAGTTGTGTGCTTTGACCGCTGCTTTTTCGAAACTGCTTGCGGGATGTATACGATTTGACATTGAAAAAATAAAACAACGAAGGGAAATTTGTTTTATAATTATGCAAAGTACATTGCAGGTTTGAGTGAGACACAAGTCTGCACACGTTTATTCGTATTCCGGGAATTTCGTCGGATTTCAGAACCGACATCGCAGTCTCTCACCATTTATCAGCACTTAACATACAGATGTGATTACAATTGTGTGTTTTCTCCAGAAAGCTTTATTTGCCTTTAGCAGGAACCGATAACATTGAACGTGAATTTTTTTTATTGTTGTCTGTATTTGAGCTGCACGAGTTATTTTGGTCGTCTAGTTAACGTTCACATTTTGACAAAACTTAGATTTTCTGGACACATTATCTGTTTCATTACTAATAGTTTCCAACGTCAACGCTGAAATCAACGTCACTATGACTTTATTCAAGAACAATTGCCTCCTGGCCTGTTTGGCGTATCTGTTAACCATTATTGGCTTCCTCGCCTTGACGGCGGGATTCTTCACGCCATTTTGGAATGTCTCGAAGCAAAGCGACGGCTCGACAAAGTACTCTGGACTACTAATGACGTGCTATAGCAGTTTTACATGCTCCTTTGACGTCGAACAGATCAAGAAATACTCCAGTGGAGGTAAGTTAAACGTACACACACACACACACACACACATATATATATTGTTGTGTTGTGTATCAAAAGTTGCAACTCGGCACGATTGCTTTATATCAAGAAAGCTTAAGCTTTTTTCTATTGACTTTATGTTGTTCCAGGTTATTTCCATAACCTGATTATTTACATCATTTCTTTTTAAAACGCTATAAAAATGAATGGTATGCACTCTATATATCTTTCAGCGGGGACCTTGCCATTATTAGGACATTAAAAGGGGCACATATGCTTGATTTTATACCTGTGAACTACGTCTTGATTTGGTCCCCGCTGAAATGTGTCCAGCTACAGGTCTGATCATTCCCCGCGATATTCACCTTTCAAATTGCACAATTCAAAAAGGGACCAATGTTCTGGAAATTCAATAATTCGTTTCTAAAAGACAAAGTATATGTAGAAAAGGTAAAAAATTTGAAGAAATAAATTTACTGTATACTACTAGTACATGTACTACTAATAGTAATAATATGAATGATCAATTATTCTTCGAAACCCTTTTAACAGAAATGAGGGCATTCACATTAGAACATTCTTCTTTTAGAAAAAAGGAAAAGGAAAAAGAAGAAAAGGAATCGTCGAGGGAAATTGAACATTTGAAAAATGTATTAAAAACAAATTTCAATATAATGAGTTTGAATTTAATTGAAAATTAAAATTTTATCTCTAAGAAATAAGAAAAGAGAAAGTAAGAAAGTAAAAGGGATGACTGTACGATCAAAACGTAAGTGGATTGAAGAAGGAGAAAACACGACAAAATATTTGTGTAACTTGGAAGAAAGACATTATATGAACAAAACAAATACAAAGTGAAAGATGAGTGAAGGCAAATAATCACTGATCATTTCAACATTTTGAATGAGGTGAAAAAGTTCTATGATACATTATTTAGTAGACAAGATAATACTATAAGTCAAATAAAACTAGATTATAAACTTGGAAGATTTGAGGTTCCTAAATTGACACAAGTTCCATGAAAAGAAGTAGCAGGTGAAATAACTCTTGCTGAAGCTTCATATTGCCTTAAAAAACATGAGTAATGGTAAAAGTCCAGGAAGTGATGGATACCATATTAAATTTTGTACATTCTTTTGGAATGATTTAGGACAGTTTTTGATAAATTCAATAAATCAAGGAGTCAAAAAGGGATTTCATCTAGCACATAAAAAGGGAATTGTTACATTATTGCCAAAGGCGAATAAATCTAGGGAATTTTAAAAAAATTGGAGACCTTTTGCTTTGTTAAATATTTCCTATAAAATGGTATCATCTGTTATAGATATCAGAGTAACAAAAATATTTGCCAACATTAATACATGAAAGTCAAAAAGGTTTTATGAAAGGTAGGTATATGAGGGAGGACTCAGACTGATATATGATAGTAAGTGCTTTACGAAAGAAAATAATATGAATGGCATTATTTTTCAAGCTGATTTTGAAAAAACTTTTGACTTTGTCTCTTGGAGATTTATGCAGGAAGTGTATGTATGTATGTATGTATGTATGTATGTATGTATGTATGTATGTATGTGGATTAACTGTTTAAAAAATGCATAATTTATAATAAGTAAATAATGCTTAAGAACATGTTTTGAAATATAATATTTTGCAAGTTTTTGTGCAAAAAGTGACGTATAACAATTGTTCGAGGATTAGATGTTTCTTAGTAATATATAGACTCATAGACGTATTGATAAAACATTTCACAAATTTAGTAACTTGATCATAATAGCAGTAACTAAGTCTGTATTTTATATTTTCCATTAATTTAGGAGATTAACAACATAGAAATGCTAGCACCATCCAATTATATTCACCTCCTCCTCTTCTCTCTCTCTCCTGAAATCTTTAGACATTTGGAGTTGAAATAGATATATCAAATACATGCTTACTTGCTAATTCTAAGCTTTTATACTGTGTAAATTGCATATGTCTTTGTTATATATAGCTGGTGAGCACTTCGTTTATATAAAAGGTTAACACAACGCACCCCAACCTTGTCACCGCAATGCCTGGGGCAATACTAATAAAACAAACAAAAAAAATTCTTTTTTACATTACCATCTAACTTAAATTCACTAATGACTACGTTTTTCTATTTGTCAAAACTTATTTTTTCGAAAATCAATCAAGCACAATAGAGACATCGAATTTGTATACTTACATGAAATACCGTTATTTGTATCAGCTCCATCCAAAAAGCACAGAATAGTATGTGTCGCGGAGAACAACGTCACTCTATTCAACTCTTGTCATGCACATCGAAGCTTTGATTTACCAACGGTATATATAACCTAAACGGTTTATTTATTATGTCAGGTGAGAGTTGTCAAAGATCTAAGTTGAATTATGTTGCTTATATCAATGTGTACAAAGAACGCACAAGGTTAAAATAAAAACCAAATGTAGTATTTTTCTCTCTTTTCGTACATTCATTTAATGTTTGTTTGTTCGTTCATTCATTCTAATGCGTACTCTTTCACTTACCCACTTATCTGCATCTAGATGTCTGTCCGTCTGTTACTTTTGTGCATTCCTTTTAATTATAAAGACTGACTGGTGAAATCGGAAACTGAATATATTAGAGTGTTAATGGCAGTCTAATGATAAACTCTTAAGAGAAATATTAAGGCACAGGGTTATAAATTAAATTGATGTACTCGTTGTGGAAAAAAATGCTGAAGATTATTTTAATTGTTTACGTGGGGAAAATATATGTTCATGGAATTAGAGAATAATTTAATGCATATCTCTCTCTCTCTCTCTCTCTCTCTCTCTCTCTCTCTCTCTCTCTCTCTCTCTCTCTCTCTCTCTCATAGACAATGTATATCCTGACCCACCATGTCTTATGATTCTTCAGTGAGAAAAAAGATATAAAGGTTTCTCTAAACATTTTTCTTTTTCTCTAAATGAGAATCGCTTTCCACAACCAAAGATAAAACTTCTCTTATAAAAGTTCGGAAGGCAAATATGGTAAGTCAATCATAGCAAGTATGTTTTACATGATATAATACTGATGATAACGAAACAAATACAGCATACGTTGCAACTTTTCTTTACCAGATTTCATATCGTTCATCATGAATGGTCGATGACTTTTCAAACGTTTTTTTTATATGACTGACATGAGATGAAACACAATTTACCTCATTTGGTCAAAACTATGTAAGTGAAAGCATATAAATGTTCACTTATTTGTATAATATTCAAGTCAGTCTATCATTTTGATCACATGGTTGCAGGTAAATAAATTCTCTGAAACTGCTTACACCAATGTACCTGTTTCTATTTGTTTGCAAGTTTATTTAAAATAAAAAAATAAAAAATTAAACAAACTATTTTTCTTGACATATTCATTTATTTCGCTCGTTCACTCAATAGGATTCACTGGAACAACGTACCTAAGGGGGCGCTCTACAGATAATACATGCTTCTGAGAGAGTGACAGGTGTAATATGAAGTATTTTGCATTTGCAACATGCACAATGGAGAGAATGTTGGCATACCTCTATGTTACTTTCATGTACTGTGGCTGAAATTTCTTTACATATTGTACTTGTGGACACTGGACATGATCTAAGCACACGGCAGACAAAATGGCCGCTCTAAAGTACTCGAAAAATCAGCCTGAATTAGTCAAAAGTCCACTATTTTCAGGAGTTATTAAAATAGGGAAACGAATTTTGTCAGAGCAGACAATACCAGCCTCTGAAAGTACTATGAATAAATTACAAAATATCTGAAAAGTAAAAAAAGTTATCGGCTCTTTTTTTTAAAATTTACCTTTGAAGTCCAGGAAGTGAAAATGACTAAGCGGAGCTAGCAGTTTTTTGAGAGGTGCACATCTTAAGTAAGACCAAGCTGTATACTCTATAACCCAAATTTCACCCATCAATCATACACCAAAATAAAGGGAATTCAAAGTTCTTTTAACAATGCCTAAGATATACAAGGTCTTTTTAAATAGCCAGAACAGCCAGTGAGGATACCCTGGGTAATTCTTTTTCTTTAAATTTCTAACCCTATGCAAAGTACGAAACTGGAGAGCGCCACCTTGAAATAAATATGAAAATTTGTGCAATTGCTTTTCTCTTTCTCATATAATTATGTATGCATTTCTCAAGAAAATGGTATATTAACATTGATGTTATGCATAAAAATAAGCTAATAATGCCTATTTTGCTCTTGCTTACACAATATGCCTTGAGTCAGTATTTTGTGTGCAATGACCTCAATTATGGGAAAATTAGAAGTCTTAGAACATAGGAGTAAAGTCAACTTAAATTTAAAACTGTTGTATTAAGTCTAAGAAAAATATAGCAAAAATGTTTCTTTTCATTCGGTTGTAATAAAATTCTGGAAAATAATGATAATAAAGCAGATTCGCTTTCTTCCATATACTAGTGTTAGAAGAATTAGCAAACTTTGTACCCTTTGACCTTTGACCTCTGTGAACTTGAACTCTTCCATCCCTGTTCAGTCTGTAAATTTTATTAGTGACTTCTCATGAATAATTGTGGCAAGTTTCATGTTCCTGTCCTTTACCAAAACATTGGTTGCTATTGTTGAGAAAATGCAAGCTGTAGTTTTAAAATAGCCCACTTTTCATCATGGGGGGGGGGGGGGCTAGGCTTGTGGGGGACTTTGCTACAAATGAATACTGTTCTGTGGGAAAATACATGAAAATTATTCAAAAGGACTGTTTATATGCTTGCGGCTTAAATGTTTCAGCTATACAACCAAAATTAAATAATATAATAATAATGCATATGTTGTCTTAATGGGGGCGCTCTACAGATAATACATGCTTCTGAGAGAGTGACAGGTGTAAGATGAAGTATTCGAAAAATCAGCCTGAATTAGTCAAAAGTGCACTATTTTCAGGAGTTATTAAAATAAGGAAACGAATTTTGCCAGAGCAGACAATACCAGCCTTTGAAAGTACCATGAATAAATTACAAAATATATAAAAAGTAAAAAAAGTTATCGGCTCTTTTTTTTATTATTTACCTTTGAAGTCCAGGAAGTGAAAATGACTAAGCGGAGCTAGCAGTTTTTTCAGAGGTGCACATCTTAAGTAAGACCAAGCTGTATACTCTATAACCCAAATTTCACCCATCAATCATACACCAAAATAAAGGGAATTCAAAGTTCTTTTAACAATATCTAAGATATACAAGGTCTTTTTTAAATAGCCAGAACAGCCAGTGAGGAAACCCTGGGTAATTATTTTCCTTTAAATTTCTAACCCTATGCAAAGTACGAAACTGGAGAGCGCCACCTAAATGCAATGATCGCGTTTTCATGTCTTTTCGCGCGACGAGTAACCAGGGGAGATAGATTGGGAAAATTCTCTTGCTAGTCTGTATTGACCTGCAAGCAATTCAACAAAACTAAAACCGTTCCATTCGTGTAAACACCACCCAAGGCAACATGAATGTGGTAATTGTTCACAAACGTTGTACTGACGAAAGACAGAATTTTGAAATCAAGTTGCTATAACTGTACATGTACTATGCCGGGCCTGGCTATCCATACAATCAGACACACAAGAATAGAATTGGTACTTTTGAAAAGTACCAAAGATACGCGAGTGAAATATTGCGTGAAACCTAAATTCAAACAAAATTAAACATGTTTCGCTTCTTTCACGCTAATAATTGGATACAAATTTCAAGGTGTGTGCAAAGAATGAATCAACAGGAAATTATGTTGACGTTTTTGCCTGCTTCGCCTGTATATAGTACATAATTCAAAAACTTAGCATAGCTCATTAATACCTCAGTTTACTTTTTATTTGTGTTACATAAGTGATAAATATGAATTCATACATGAAATTGCATGACCATACCTGCAACAGTGTCTAGGAAACTGAGCTACAGGAGATACGTAGCGTCTAGCATACTTTGCCTAAGCAATTATGATTGCCGTATATATTTAACTACATTATGAGAGAGAGAGAGAGAGAGAGAGAGAGAGAGAGAGAGAGAGAGAGAGAGAGAGAGAACGCGAAAGAGAGAGAGAGAGATAGCGAGAGAGAGAGAGAGAGAGAGAGAGAGAGAGAGAGAGAGAGAGAGAGAGAGAGAGAGAGAGAACGTTATAGCGTAAACGTTCACTTGGTACACTCTGAATGACCCAAACGATCACATGAACTACTTTATCTATTGCTCGAAATATTGCGGATCAAAACTGCTTTACTGCTCAGACGATACATTACTGTGTATTAAAACGATGTCATTACATGGGTTACAGCAGTAAATATTTTTATATAACCACAGAAATTATCGTGAAAGCATCTTGAGGTTTACCTGCCATTCGCGTCTCAGACTACACCTTTAGGCGTTATGTGATCATATTACTTCTAATCATGTTCTATTTTTAGAAGGGGAAACCCATATGAACGTCTAAAAAGCGACCTTCTTTCAGCGCGATTTTCGATCTTTTACATTGAACCAATCTTGACTTCACGATTTTTCGACATTGTGAATCGGAGAGAAAAATAAAAAAAGGAAATTCAAAGTAAAATTTATGAAAAGGTATAAAACAATTCCCCTTGAAGTGTTGCCCCTATTTTTCAACTGCTCACATTGTATTGAGCCGACTGCTCACATTGTATTGAGCCGACTCGATTGTTTCGTTTGAGAGCATGCATTCTGCGTTAAAACTTCTTCTTTCTACGTTTCCGCCAATCACCCCCGTCCTCCCAACTATGCATGTACTGGAAGCAGAAAGGGGACATGACATCATCGATAAAAATATTATTTTGTGGTATATAATGCTTTTTTTACATCGTGAAAGACGGGTACAATATTCTGCTATTATAACATAGCTTATTCTTGCATAAATGTGCAAAAGACAGTCCAATATTGTCGGGCACATATTCTATTTTCATCGTACGTAACCGGTACAACATTCTGCTATTTACAGAAAAAAAAATTGGGAAGCTTTTCTATCAGACTGAAATAATAAATTACAAAATTCTGACAAACGGTCTTTATATAAACATCAAAACTGACTTCGGCCTCAAAGTTTATTTCAAATTCTTGTGTAACCAAAAACATCGATCAGCTTTGACAATCTCCGTGTGTCTTCCCATAATCTAAGAATTGAAACTGGGATATATAGAAGCAATAGAATCGATAGAAGTGAAAGATATTGTATGCTATGTGACAACCATGATATTGAAGACGAATATAATTTTCTTTTAGTATGTCCTGTGTATACTCACTTGAAAGATTTTCTAAGGATGCAGGTATACCAGACGCACTGGCACATTGGGCACGCATGTTAAATTACAGTTTTAAATCCATAAATTCCAAACTAGGCGCACTAATGATTATTTTCTTATCTTATATGTGTTTTAAATACTTCGAAATGTAAAATGTATGGTTTGATGCCTATGGTGTACATACAGTCATGTCATGAGTCAAACCGTACTCTACTGGTACCATTACTTTCAGCTCAGAATTATACACTGAGGTATACTCACGTTGAACATTTACCCACGTGGTCTTGTATTTATCAGTGAAATTCAAGAAGAACCCAAGTATCTTATTATTTTAATGCAATTATTACTGTGGTGCGTTACTTACAGCCTCAATTCTTCTTCGCAGCGAGCTTATCAGAACAGATTATTTACGGCGAAGGAGTGATTAAGTTATATTATAAAGTTGCAAAATATTCTGCTATTATATTTGGGCAGAGTAATACCTTTAATTACAGTGTTCATTTATAACATAACGACTGTACCTTGCAATAACCAGAGGCATGTATAACACAGAGATTCTTCACTCCCCGCCGAATCTTTCGTTATCCAAAGATCTCGGTAACATCACGTGGCACTGATTGATTCAGTGGGAGCACTATCAGGGCAGCTGTATTGCAAGCCTACCGCAAGAACACGTATCTTCATATCGCGTCTCGAAATTCAGTTTGATCTTATTATTCTGTGATATATCTTGAATATATCATCGATATAACATGAAAATAAAAATGGTAGCCTCATTTGTATCTTTTCTTTGAAATTTTGCGGAAAAAGGATTTTCATATGGGAGTAATGAGTCCAAGGGGCGGGTGTGTCATCGATAGTCAAATTGGCGAGTAATATCTTCGTTGTCTATTTTGTTTTAATGCATTTCTTCATCTTGCATTAAATCAAATCATATTTGGTATCATTTGAAAGCTAACTAATATTTCTGCTGATTGCACAAACTTTAGGAAAGATAATTGTAAATTTAAGGGTCATATCCAAGGCTTAAACACGAGCATACAATTCTGTCATTGAAATAATATTTAATGCTTTTCATAAGGAACTGTCAATTACGTACCAGTTGCTCTGTTTAGTGCATTTCTTCATCTTCCATTCCATGAAGTCATATTTAGTTTCATTTAAAAGGTAAATTAATTTTCTGCTGATTACACAAGCTTTAGGAAACCTAATTTTAATTTTAAGGGGCCATATCTAAGGTTTAGGGACTGTATTAAGGGTCTGAACATAAGCAAAAACCTCACTTCTCTGTCTGATGACAATGAAATATCTGATGCAGATGTGTGGAACAGTGCCGCAATGTATCCTCAAAAATCTTTATCAACTTGCTTTGCATTATTGTGGAAATGTCATGGCAAATTTTGTACTGATAAAAACCCATTACTATCAAAATTGTGGCGCTTATTACAACCAGCTAAATTGTCATCACCTGTTTACTACCGTACATACAGTTACCGGTAGTTTACATCCCAGACTGGTTTACTAGCGCGTAAGCATAAACGGCCCTTTACCAGGACACTCACCATTTCGGCACCCTCATTTGTATATGAAAAGAGTGCGACTAGACAGTACAAAAACAGTGGGGGAGGTGCCAGTCTCTGTGTTATGTATGTCTCTGCAATAACTGTAAAACTTCAATAGCATCTTGTCATGCAACCGTGTGACCTACACATGCAAATGAAGTGTTCTGGTTTCGTTCATTTCTTCAGCCGCTGTCTAGTTTTTTTCGCGCCAATTCCTGACATAAACGGAAACATGAGTTATCGCTGTATACACTTTCTTCATAGAAACTTTCCATAAGGTTTGAAATGAATAGAACTGCTACAACGGAAGTGCTCTTAACCGCGCCTCCCCCCCCCCCCGAAAAAAAGACGAATATGTATCCACCTACACCGCTTCCTTTGCCGAGTACAGTTTAACCTTCAATAAAAACGAAACACCTCAGCTCACTAGAGGCAGTGCTGCACATGCTCAGCACTTCGCATTCATCAAAGAAACCTGAAGGGATTCCGGTTATTTTACACCCTGGAAGATGAACCAATTATATCCGTCGGCTTACTCTGTTCAATTTACAGAGCGTGTGAGAGGGCTAGTATTCAGTCACTACAATGCATCTTTTTGTTTACGGCTGAGACAGATACTCCAATAAGGACGTACTCTTCACTTAAAGAAAAAAAACCCAGCCCCCCCCCCCAAAAAAAAAAAAAACAAAAAAAAAAAAAACAAAACACCAGAATGCCAAAAAAAAAAAAAAAAAAAAAAAAAAAAAAAATAATCACTCGAATGTTCTGCTAGCAAGAAAAAAGTCATGCAGATAAAAATTTATACATACAAACATATGTATATGTGCCCCCATCCCACCCCCACGCATTTCTCCATTTCCAGTTAGAAAAAAAAAAAACACCCCCCGCCTAAAAAACAAAAAAACAGAATGTCAATCGTACAAAACACGGTGATTTAAAATACGTGAAAATCTGGATCTAAAAAAAGGTCGGTAGTTCATTGGATGAGATTCGGGAATTTTTAGGTGTTCCCACCAATATAAATCTCATAACTTGACCGGATTGACTTCATAACTTCGTTTAGAAATACGCAATCAAGTCCTCTGCTCTTCTATTGAAAGTTTTTGAAAGTCATTTAATTCGATAGAGACGCGTAACTTGGATTTATAAATTATTTACTCTTTCAAATTACGTTGAGTTTTACGACAGTGGAACACATTGCATTCGTTTGTGGCACTGGAAGTTGTATAGGCTGTAGGGTACCAGAAACTGGTATTCCACGAATGGGCGTTACCAAATGGAATATTGATTAATGACGTCAGACGCTGCTGCTGTATCCAGTCGAATAGATCTATATCACAATGAGAGAGAGAGAGAGAGAGAGAGGGAGAGAGAGTTTTCGAAATTTAATCGTTTAGCAAGTTATATGAAGGGTATATATTGATAGCAGTTCGTATTCATCGCACCATCCTATCCAAGAACAATAAATTAAAACCTTAAATTCCGGAAAAAAATGAATCAGCGTGAAACAAATCTTGTTTTCAATGAGAGAAAGAGAGAAAAAGAGTAAATAGTTTTGTGAACTCGATACAGATAATAAATGAAATGATGGACATTGAAAATTGATTTTATTTATTGTGCCATCTTGTAAATGAATAATGAAAAAAAAACAAAAAAAAAAAAACAAAAAAAACAAAACAAAAAAAAAACAGCAGAGTTGCAAAATGACAAAAATGAATAAATTTGTGGAAGAAAGAAAAACAAATCAACAAAAAACACTAACATTCTTAACAATTGCTCCACAAATTAAATTCAAAAATGCACCATAATACTGTCGTACATATATTCAGCTTGACATCCCTTTACAATATTTTGCAGGTATAAATTCCGCAAGACTCATTCTAACACAATATGAATAAGTTCCAGAAAAAAGTAATGCACTATTTCCAGGTAAATTTAGCTTGGACTTTCAAGTCAAATTTCCCTCAACAGATGAAATAACCCATTCTCAGCATCACAGCACATGTAAAAATGACGAATGCTGGGAATTTGAAAAAGACACGAGTATGATCACGTGCGCAGTCGAAAATGATTGGCGACATGTATGTTGACAGATGGTGATACATTAGAAAGATAAACAGAAACACGGGATGCTGGGAAAGAGGAGCATAAAGGAAAGATGTGACCTAGGCGAAAAAGAGAGTTAATGATATAAAAATGGGAAAGAAAGCCGCTATCATAGAATATGTCAGTTAGACAATATTATTTCATGTGATGCCAGTGATATTGTAGTGTGGGGGACTAAAATTGGCAGGGAAAACTCGCGCGCCAGAGCTCCCTCGATTTTTCTACCAATACCCTTTTCGACGCTCCATCCTAAAATATCTCTAGTATTCCACTTGCGCATATAGTCTTACTAATACCTGCTTCACGCTTAGCAGATAAAACAAAACTTCGAGAAAGCATTTACACGGAAACGATTGGATACGAAAATTTAGCGAAATCAATAAAAAAAAGTACAAGACATACAAATTGACACAAACTAGTGGAGGATAATTTGAACTAAAACCATGACCATCCTCAATTGCCTTCTTTCTTGCTTGTGCTATTTTTTCACATTGTTTGGATTTATTCTTCTAACTATTGGCTTTGTGACCCCTTTCTGGACCGTTTCAACATCGGGTAAATATAAAGGGTTGCTAATGTCGTGTAGAAGCAGTTGGACATGTAGTTTTGAAATCAATACTATCACCAAATATGGCAGCGGGGGTGAGTTGTCTACCTAGTATTTATTTATTTGTTTGCCATTTTATTGACGTCTTATGTATTGTTTCGATGTGACACACGATTCATGCGTATTTATTTCGGCCATGTTTTTTGTTATAGCCCTGTGTAGATGTTCATTATCACTATGATTCTGTGATGGCTAGGTTTCTTGTCAGAAAGGGCCACTATAGAACAACAATATTATTGCAAAATATAGCAATAGTGAACCTCTGTTGCTCGAACTGCTGCGGTGTACATGCATGTTGAGGTATCCATCTTATACATACAATTATGCGTATGACAGTCTTTATTAGAAAAATAGATCATGTCACTGGCTTAAAATATGTTCAGAAATTTTTCATATTCGTTTATCGAAAGATGACATTTTTTGTTGAATCAGAGATTAGACAAAGTTCTGAACGTAAAAGGATGCGGATGACTTGCGTTTTTAGTGTGTGCGTGTGTGTATACATAAATGTGTAAGTTATAAATTTCTTTCTTCCTTCCTTCATTATTTAAAACTATATATATATATATATATATATATATATATATATATATATATATATATATATATATATTTTTATATATTACTTTAAAAAAAGATTATCCTTTGTGTAATACTATAATTTTAAAAATCTAAATCAAAATGCCTTCTCGTTATTTTAAGACAAATTCTGAATATTTTGAGTTACTTAGCAGACCAATATCAACCATTCATAAATCCATCCATCCACCCATTACCCCCAACGACAACAACAACAACGACTACTGCAATAGCTACTACTACTACAACTCCTTCTACTCCTACCAATACTGGTACTCCACAGAACCGCATTGACTCATATCCTTATATATTTATATAATTTAATTACACAAAAGCAGGGAAACTAAAAGTGCCGCTTCATCATCATTTATTATACAACGAGAATGCTACTTGTCAACGGAATGATGTTTTATTCAATGTTGGTTCATCATAATATACATAAATACTGCTATAAGTCCCATTACTGAAGGGCAGTGAGTTCATTCATTACTGACAATTGTGTACTGCCTTGTTCACTATAACATATTACCTTGTTCACTATAACGTACTACCTTATTGACTAAACTGTACTACTACTTCATATAGCATACTCACGGTACACAACGGTGTAAGGTTTCCTTTACGCGGAACAGGGGTGCGTTTATGGTGCTAGTGACCAGAGTATCGCTCGGCCTAAACTGACACTCATGTGGTTTCGCGATCTTGTTTAAGCTGAATTCTAAGCATAAATCCGTTTCTTTTCATCATTACAACGGTTAACACCCCACCCAAACAACGAATTAAAGTGAACCAATTTTCTGGTCATGGCTCCAAAACACATCTCTAGATCTCTCAGTCAGGTAAAGTCTGGTATGTATGTGTGTATGGATGTATGAATGGATGGATGGATGATAAGGGGTATATCAGCACAATCCTAGCTGTATAGTGGCGAGTAAGTTTATAATAACCCAAAAAGGCATACAAAACAAAGAAAACGTAACAAAGGTAAAATCCTTCAAAACAAAAAAAGACATTGTCAGCTGGAACATCATCATGGGATTCATCCGAGCGAATAAAGGTTGCCTACACTAGTTTTACGACATCCAAATACGTGTATGGACAGAGTTTACCTACAAAGGTAACAAAACGTAATTAATCGTGATCAATCAGACCCACCCCACCCCTCCTTTTCCATACTCGCCGATGTATAATATGCCCGTTGCGCCCTCCTGCATGTCGTAAAACTATTTGGAATTGCACATGGTTACAAACTTTCTGTGAAGAAGATAAATTGTGCACACTTTGGTTGAGCCGAGACTAGAACGCACGCGGACAGAGTTGAGATGTGTGAGTGATCTGTAAAGGCGAGAGTCTTGGACCACTCGGCCACCCGGGTGAAGATGTGTGAAGAGGATAAATTGTGCAAACTTTTATCTGATGAGCAACGTAAATTATTTAATTCTATTAAGATGAACCCATTTTGATAAGTTAGCGGCAGTTGTCATTAAGAAACATTATCACTGGCACTTTTCTATCAGATTACAAAGAACGTATCTGGACAGAGTTTAGGTTCCGGCTGTCAGGCCAGTATTAAAGTTTACATTAGGGAAACATCAGTGTTGATGTAGTCATGGTAACCTGAGTTTGGTCGTACTTTCATACATTTGTTATATTTTAACTTTTGCGGATATATCGTAGTAGCTGATGTCCGTGAGTCGGCCCATGCATCCGTCCATTTGTCCGTTTCGATTTCAGTCAGTACGTATCGTTGCAACCAGAACTTCGTCGTTACTGATTGAGGAAGTGTGATAATGTTTGGTAATAATGTCTCATGAAGATGAGTAAATGATAAAGAAAGTTTTAGACCCAAGTGGATGCGAGTATATAGTCACATTTACATTAGTATTATAAAATCAATCTTTTAACCTGAACTCCATGTACACTGATTGAAGGAGGTTGTTCGTATTAAGCATGGTTTTTTACGAGGTTGAGTAGACGGTTTCCGATCCACGATGCAGCCCCCAGCGAGAGAGAGAGAGAGAGAGAGAGAGAGAGAGAGAGAGAGAGAGAGAGAGAGAGAGAGAGGTGGTACTCAAAAGTAAAAGCGGTCACGTATGCAACAAGTATGGATAATTGTGATGGCTTTCATTTGTTTATTTCCTGCAAATATACTACCTTCGGGTACCCTGTTCACTGGGAGAATTTGAAACCATCCGATGTCTTAGAACATTCCAGAGGACGACATTTTCCAAGCCCAACTGGTCCCGACAACTGAAAATCATATTTTGGCAAGCTAAATGTAGTGTGAGAAGCCCAGTTTTACATAGAAATAAAGAATACACAAATTCAAATATATATATATATATATATATATATATATATATATATCTATATATATATCTATATATATATATATATATATATATATATATATATTGTATTTTTGTTTAGATTTATGCATAAGGGTATGTTTGTGCACACGGGTGGAAGGATGGATGACAAAAACCATAAAGTAGAAATGTAAGAATATGAAAATACTATACGTAATATATACGTATACTAATTTTCTCTTTGTAATTCTCTCTCTCTCTCTCTCAAAGGGTTTTGGTAGAAAAATTGAGGGCGCTTTGGCGCCCGAGTTTTCCCTGTCAATACCATTTTTGTCCCCCACCCTACAATATCACTATATCACATGAAATAATATTGTCTAACTGACATATTCTGTGATCGCGGCATTCTTTCCCACTTTTATATGATTAACTTTCTTTTTCGCCTAGGTCACATCTTTCCCTAATGCTCCTCTTTCCCAGCATCCCGTGTTTCTGTTTATCTTTCTAATGTATCACCATCTGTCAACATACATGTCGCCAATTATTTTTGACTGCTCACGTGATCATACTCGTGTATTTATCAAATCCCCAACATTCGTCATTTTTGCATGTGCTGTGATACTGAGAATGGGTTATTTCATCTGTTGGGGGCAGTGGTGTACTGGCCATTGGGCATACCGGGACAAATCCCGGTGGGCCGCCGCAAACAAATCCGTTTTTACCGGTGTTTTACTGGTGTGAGCAAAACCCCTGGCCTGTCCCGGCAGACCGCTGCATCGGTGGGCCGGTGGGCCGTCAAAAAATTCCAATTTATACCGGTGTTTTACTGGTGTGACCAAAACCCCGGGCCTGTCCCGGCAGATAAGTCCAGGACCGAGTTGCTTACCCAGTACACTCCTGGTTGGGGGAAATTTGACTTGAAAGTCCAACCAAAATTTACCTGGAAATAGTGCATTACTTTTTTCTGGAACTTATTCATATTGTGTTAGAATGAGTTTTGCGGAATTTATATCAACAAAATATTTTAAAGATATGTCAAGCTGAAAATACGGACGACAATACTATGGTGTATTTTTGAATTTAATTTGTAGAGCAATTATTAAGAATGTTGGCGTTTTTTGTTGATTTGTTTTTCTTTCTTTCCTCCTCGAATAGATTAATTTTTGTCATTTTGTAATTCTCTGTTTTCATTCAATGTTCATTTACAAGATTGCACAATAAATGCAATCAATTTTCAATGTCCATCATTTCATTTTATTATCTGTATCGAGTTCACAAAACTATTCTCTCTCTCTCTCTCTCTCATAAATAGTTAACGGTGAGTCCAAGGTTCATAACCTTGGCACCATAATGTGTGTGGGGTAATTAAAAAGATGATGTTTCCAGATCAGTAATTCTCGAACAAAATCGCACGGCATCCTGTCATAACACGGGAACCTTTCACAGCCTTGGCCAAAAACTAGTTATAAGTTTACTATCACGCAAGCATATAAATCTGTTTAGATAATAAAAAAATAAAAAAAGGATAAATAAATTATTAAAAATCCCAAACCTATTCGTTTTTATGTTACACTAAGTGTAATCGCTGATCAACGACAAGTGGTTTGATAATTTATACGCTTGCTGCAATCCATCATTTTATCATCGACGTCGTCGCAGTTACTGATAAACCGGAGGTATATATTTGTTTATTTGGAAAAGGGGGCCCCGGGTGGCCGAGGAAAAGGGGGCCCCGGGTGGCCGAGGAAAAGGGGGGCCTGGGTGGCCGAGGAGTCTAAGGTGCCGGTCTTTACAGATCATTCACACACCTTACCTCTGTCCAAGTGGTTTTGGGTCTCTTTTCGACCAAAGTGGGTATGTGAGAAAGCTTGCCAATAGCTTCCCAGGTTCTTCCTCCACCAAATATATACTGGCCCCCATGTATAGCCTTCCATGTGCTGAAAAATGGAGTGAAATCTAACCCAACCAAATCAAAATCATTTGGAAAAGTGATTTATTCAATACTTATCCTTTAAGTTACTTCAACTTCAGTTAGAAATACTATGCCGAAATAAAGCTCCTTTTCGTTTTATGAGAATTTAGGGTCAAGAAAAATAGTTGGACATCGTTTTTTGCAGATTTTATGAAGTTTATTTCAAATTATAATTTGATGATGCGTATTTCAAACAACGAAGAAATTACCGAGGTTGATAATTTTAGAACGGTATTGGAATAAGGCAATAGCAAACCGAATGTTTTCACCTACCATAAAGAAGGTTTCAACCTCGTGTGTTCAAGTTATGGATTACTGCAGTGAAGAAATAAATAAATAATAGCAGAAACAATCGACTAGACTTATTTAGTCATTACAACCCTAAGCAGATGCACTAAACAGCCTTGTAATTTATGTAGGAATGTGCCCATTGCACGTACACCCATCCACATCGACCACAAATTTGTATTTAGGAAGGAGATAGGGGATAACAATGTTATTCGTGTTATAGGATATGGTTTCACAAGTAAAAGTTTGTATTTTTATATTTAGGAAATCCTGCCTTGTTTACCCTAATATATATTCATCTGTCACGTCTCATTTTAAGTAGATTATTCCTTTCATTTTTTATCCATCAGTATAGTAAACATTACAAGTAACTGCCACTAATAGATTACATTCATCGCTTCTTCAATCAGGTAGAACGAAATACAGTTTAAATTTCCTATCCACATATAGGCTTGTCTTCATTCCCCGTTTGTCTGTCGACAAAAGACTATGCCAGATGGTCTTCAAATTATTCAAGGACGAAATTACAGTTTTGTACGTTGGTTATTTGCTGTGACAACTGCATTTTCGAAACTGCTTGCTGCAGGTAGTTGATTTGACATTGAATACATAAAACAACAAAGAGAAATTTGTTTTACAACCATGCAAAGCGCAGTGCAGGTTTGAGTGAGACACAAGTCTGCACGCGTTTATTCGTATTCCAGGAATTTCGTCGGATTTCAAAATCGATATCGCAGTCTCTCACCATTTATCATCACTTAACAAACGGATGTGATTACAATTGTATGTTTTTCTCCTGGACGGAAAACTTTCTTTGCCTTTAGAAGGACCTGATGACATTCTACGTTAGTTTTTCATTGTTGTCTGTACTCGAGCTGTTTAGGTCGTCTAGTTAACGTTGACATTTTGACAAAACTTAGATTTTCTGGACATATTATCTGATTCATTACTAATAGTTTCCAACGTTTAACCTGAAATCAAAGTCACTATGACTTTATTCAAGAACAATTGCCTCCTGGCCTGTTTGGCGTATCTGTTAACCATTATTGGCTTCCTCGCCTTGACGGCGGGATTCTTCACGCCATTTTGGAATGTCTCGACGCAAAGCGACGGCTCGACAAAGTACTCTGGGCTGCTAATGACGTGCTACAGCAGTTTTACATGCTCCTTTGACGTCGAACAGATCAAGAAATACTCCAGTGGAGGTAAGTTAAACGTACACACATATACACGCACGCACACACATCGATAGATAGATAGAAACTACTCATTATATGGATAGAAACTACTTATTCTATGGATAGAAACTACTAATTCTATGGATATAAACTACTTGTTCTATGACTCGTATTGCTGTTGATGCCGATTAATTGTAAAGGAATTTCACATCATAGGTCATCTACACTACTAACTTTTAACTAATAATTGAAGTTTTCGTCTAAGGCACAAAGTATTTAACTATGTATTCCTTAACACAGAAAAACATGGAAAAAGTGGACATTATGAATTTGTACCCCCCCTCCTTTAATTTACACGATTTAGGGAAATTAAAACCAATTATTGAATTATATACATATCTTTTAGTAATTCGTAGCTATTGTACTGAATGAAGGCTGATTACATTGTGTAAAGGAATGTGTTTAACACAGTGTACTTGTTATTATATGATTAACACGATTCTGCCGATGTATATATATATATATATATATATATATATATATATATATATATATATATATATATATATATATATATATATATGATTTCCCTTTCCCCCCACTGTTCGCCCCTCTACCCCCTTTCAGTGCGCCCCTCTGCCTTCTTGAACTGTAAATTTAGCGTTTTTATAAATACGATATCATTTCACATACATCGTTAGTTAAATTGATTGTTTTAATTTGTTTTTAAAACTTGACTTACTCGGTCATTTGATTGCAAATTACATTCTACTCGGATTAAACACTAAGTGGCAAGGTCGTGTCCTTGCCTGCTCTAAACTTTAAGATGAAATGGCGTTACCCAAAGCGGCCCGACTTGGAAAGTGCCTATCTCTTTGAAGTTTACTAATCCCAAGGTTGACTTCGCTTGTAAGCATGAAAGCCTAAATATTCCAGGGACAAGCCAATTTCGTTAATACCCCCACCCCCGAAAAACAAACAAACAAACAAACAAACAATGCAGCCATAAAACGTTTCACAACGGTTCCTTGCGGGATTTACACCTGTGGTATAATCATGCCAAGTGCAAAACGTAAACTTTCCCAGCTTGAAATTTAGGATAGAAAAGTTGCAAAGCACAACCATTCAATAATCCCCTTTTGGCAAACAACAGAAAGCAATTTGTTTCTTGTTTCATTTAATTTCTTTACGAAATCGATGCTATCGCCGTTTATTACCACCTGCCATAATACATAATACATGACATGTGGTCAGCCTCGTTTTGACGTGGAATGAATAATTAATGACAGGCTGTAAATGTACTGTACGATCTGAAATATTGCACCGAAAAGTTGCCGAGAAGCTATAGACAAAACAAGCACATCCTAGTTCTTATTACCTCGGCATGATATGGCCAATAATCGATTAAAAGTGCCGTTAAAAAAAAATTAAACAAAATCAACAAACAAAACACACACACACGCAAGATCTCGAGTACCCGCAACCACCATACCTTTTGTTTTTCTTGAGCTTTAAGAAGTAGTCCTAGTTGTCTTATAGGTAACAAGTACATTTTAAAAGTGTTTACGGTATTCACAGTAGTGTCATTATGTTGACATTTTTTATTTTTGGTCTGCTACTTCTGAGGGTGCCATTTCTAGCCTGCTTTACCGTACTTACCAAAGCATATCCACACTTCATAAAAAAAAATCAACAGAGTGGAAAACATGGAGAAATATATTAATAAAACGCATGTTCACAGGAATATTTGAATGGTAAATAAATACATCCTTTAAGATGGAACTTAAGTCAATAGCTTTTCACAAAACAAAAACAGAAGAAGAATTTTTTTTTTGTTTTAAATGGTGGTGGTGGTGGATGGGGCACTTATACAAGTGGTTGTGTTTATTTGGTTAAATATGATGTTTTACCTTGAAATGTGGATCTTTTATTAAGATACCATGTAAATTATTGCTGGTAGTAGTAATTTAATATGAACTAGACTATTTACTTTGTTCTCTAATTATTATTATTAATTTATAATGTTATAAGAGCAGGCAAGGTGGTTCATTGGTTAGCGTGCTGGATTCGCGACCGAAAGGGTACGGGTTCGAATCCTACCATTGGATCAGCCTGGGTCAGATACTGTGGTGTGTCCGATTTTTTGCATAGCCTAGTTATTTACATCATTTTTCTGACCGGAACAATATAAGAAATGAGTGGTACGTATTTTTGTAACTTTTATAGTAGACTAAATCAAAGGTTTGATCAGAGATATAAAATCAAGCATTAATAATGACAAGGTTTGTCATAAATATAGCTTTTCTTTGCTATCATCAATATATGGTATCCTGAACCGACACTCCGATAAAGTCAGTGTAACCAATTTTGCCCTGGGCTAATCCGTCTGGATGACGACAATACCTTAGTCTCACAAAAAAGAATTCGCTATGAAAAGAAATAAGTTTATTATATACATAAATGTGAAATACAGAAAATTATTGGTGAAATATTTTTCATATTTTGTTAATTCCTATATCAAAAAACCCGATATTATATTTTAACTTCGTCATTCGTTAAAATATCGCGTTTTTGTACCACACGATGAAACATATCCGGTATTAACGTAGGAAAAGAAAATATCCTCCGTGTGTTCCTATAATAGATTTTATTGCCATCATCCTGTCTTCAAGACACATAATTCAGACAGATTTTGAATTGTTTTGAATTGTCTGAAATATGACATCAGAAAATATGCACTATATACATGTATCTATATCTATCTATCTATCTATCTATCTATCTATCTATCTATCTATCTATCAGTTTAATGTAACAGAAAATCAGTAAAATATTATTCCTATAAGCGTTTCTAAATTATCATCAACATGGATACTCTTCAGGTACATTATACTTTCAAAATTGAAGTCATTGTTATGTCAATTACGTCATTGTTATGTAAATTACGTCATTGTTATGTCAATTACGTCATTGTTATGTCAGTTACCTCATTGTTTATAGGGCGACATATAAACAACTTCCTTACGTCCATACACAACACTTGTATACAAAAACACATCTGTTAAGACTGACGAAATATTATTAAACACTCCTCACAGTCCTTGACTAAGTAATAAAATAAAAGTATTTGACAGAAATACACTCAATATAGGCCCTGTACAGTATGTAATAAAAGTGTATCAATGTATTGATACCATGTATAACGTGGTCCATACATAGTAAAACAACCAGTATAACTCTCCTAAGTCATCTTATGAAAATGTATCAGTTTTCATAACTTGACCATAAATGAAGATACTCGCAATGGTGAAGTACGCAAATGCGTCACGAAAAAAAAATATATCACAGAAAATGTTAAAACAAATCAAAACAAAAGCAGGAAGCTGATACTTACGTACAGTAGGGGGACAGACTCTGTCGGAAAGATTCCAATGTTTGCCGGCACACTCTATTTCATTATCAAGATTTCCACGTGGGATGGCACACTCTATTTCATTATCAAGATTCCCACGTGGGATGGCACACTATTTCTTTATCAAGATTCCCACGTGGGATGGCACACTCTATTTCTTTATCAAGATTTCCACGTGGGATGGCACACTATTTCTTTATCAAGATTCCCACGTGAAAGATGGCACACTCTATTTCTTTATCAAGATTCCCACGTGGGAGATGGCACACTCTATTTCTTTATCAAGATTCCCACGTGGGATGGCACACCTTTTTTCTTTATCAAGATTCCTACGTGGAATGGCACACTTTGTTTATTTAGCATTCAAGATCTAAGGTAGATAGCTTTTCCTTCGGAAAGAGACCACCTGTCAACTCGGGGATGTTGAATAGGCCTGATGCGGTCTCCTGCATGTCGTAAGAGGCGACTTATGGAGGCAGGAGTCGCAATATCTCTATGGTTAGAGCGCACGACGCGTGACCTAAAGGGTGAGGGTTCACATCTTACCATCAGTACCACCCTAGTCGGCTACGGTGGTGTGTCATTGTGAAAGGCACTTTATTTCAATTGCTTGGGCACTAAATGACCTATATGTGTTGCTGTGCTGTAAAACTCCAAAGCAAACCAATCCTTTGGAAAGAGGCAACGGTCCTCCGCAACATATGATTGTCAACATTTAGTGTGAAACGTTGTTTTCACGAAAGATTCTTTTTATGTGAGTTTCAAGAGGAAAAATAACTTTCCTTGAAAATTTCTTATAGTCTAGATTTCTTTCGCCAAAGAAATGACTAACAGTATTCGTACATATTAAGAAATATTCAAGTATTTCCCAGAAATAACGAGAAACACAAACTATACCTACTACATTTTGATAACCTTACATGCTTTTTGATCTATCTGAAGACCTAAAAGCGACATCGTGTAAACATATTGCTGTCTTTTCTTTCTTCTTATTCTTAATAGAAAACATTAAAGAATGGGTAAACTATAATATATAATGTCAGTTTTCACAGATGCATTCTAAATGTTCATACCATGAGCAAAACTCAACCAGAGAGATAAAAAATATTTGCTCATTCGAAGGGGGATAACTCTTCACCTAAGTAGTTCCCTTAATAGAAGGAACTTTATGAACCAACATGGAAGGCATGAGAAAGAAATGGTTGGTTGGTTGTTATGGGTTTAACGCCATTTTCAGCACATGATAGGCTATACAAGGCGGCCAGTATATTTGGTGGAGGAAGACCCGAGAAAACCCCGGGAAGAACCACCGACCCAGGGGAAGCTACTGGCAAGCTTTCTCACAAACCCACGTTGGCCGAGCCCGAGACTCCAACCCACGCGGACAGAGGTGATATGTCAGTTATCTGTAAAGGCGAGCGCCTTGGACCACTCGCCCACCCGGGTCCCCCAAAGAAATGGTAATCATATTCATGAAGACATGTTTAATCATCAGACACGTCTGGGGATAAATCCACTGTCTGAAAATAAAATAACGGTATTGGGAAAGTATACTTAAAGAAAGCTTGGATAAGATTTACAATACCGATATATCGATTATTTATAAAACTCAAGCGTCTGATTAACGTTGAAGTCTTTCGAAATTGTGAAATTTAACTAAATTTCCTTCCTATTCTAGTCATAATTTTTTTTTTACATTACCATCTAACTTAAATTCAACAATGACTGAGTCTTTCTATTTGTCAAAACTTATTTCTTCGAAAATCAATTAAACACAAAAAGGACATCAAATTTGTTGACTTACATGAAATACCGTTATTTGTATAAGCCTCACCCAACAAGCGCGTAATAGTATGTGACGTCCCTCTATTCAACTCTTGTCATGCATATCGAAGCTTTGATTTACCAAAAGGTATTTTTAACCAAGACGGTTTATTTATTATGTCACGTGAGAATTGTCAAAGATTTAATTTGAATTATGGTGCTTATATCAATATGTACTAAGAACACCCAGGCTAAAATAAAAACCAGATGTAGTATTTTTCTCTTTTCGTACATTCATTTATTGTTTGTTCGTTCATTCGTTCAATCCTTCATTCATAATTATGTCTACTTTTTCACTTACCCACGTATCTGCACCTATATACGTTTGTTCGTCTATTTCTTTGTGCATTCCTTTTAATTATAAAGGCTGACTGGTGAAATCGGAAACTGAATTGATTAGAATGTTAATGGCAGTCTAAATAATAATTATTTAGAAAGAAACACAAATCGTAAGAAAAATCTTAAGACAGGCCAATAGTTAAATTGATGTAGATGTCATGGAAAAAGACTGATGAAGACTATTTGAATTGTTTTCGTGGAAAAAATTATATGTTCATGGAATTAGAGAATAATTTAGCACATACTTCTCTCTCTCTCTCTCTCTCTCTCTCTCTCTCTCTCTCTCTCTCTCTCTCTCTCTCTCTCTCAAATTGACACCGTATATCCTGACCCATCATGTTTCATGAATCGTCAGTGAGAAAACGATATCAAGGTTTGTGTTAGGACTTCTCTTTTTCTGTAGAATCGCTTTTCACAACTAAAGATTATTTATCGTGAAGAATGCTACATTTTTACGAACGTAGTCAAAACTGTTTAGGAGGACATTACAACGGTTGTCAAATTCATTGTAGCTTTTATATTTTATTTTATTTGTAGGGATTAATATAAAATTAAATATTTTCTATGTAGATTATTATTCTGGTACAATTTGTGGTCGCTTTAATCATTTGACCGATGCAACGTTTCTTATAAAAGCTCGGAAGGCAATATGGTCAATCACTCCTAGCAAGTATGTTTTACATAAAATAATACTGATGATAACGAAACTAATACATGATTTCATTGCACTCGGCCACCCGGGGCCCCAAAGAGTAATCAGGGGAGATAGCAATGTGAAAATTATCTATTGGCTAGTCTTTGTTGACCTACATGCAATTCAACAAAACTAAAATCGTACCATTCTTCTAAACACCACCCAAGCGCAATGAAACATGAATTGGGTAATTGTTCACAAACATTGTACTGACGGAGTTTGAAACCATGTGGTTATAACTGTTCGTGTACTTTGCCGGGCCTGGCTATTCAAACAGTTAGACACATAATAGATCAATTATTCAGAGGTGTGTTCACTTCCAAAGCAAAGTGGTTATAGCTGTGCATGTACAGACCTGGTTATCCAAACAATCAGACACACAAGCATAGAACTGGTTCTTTTGAAAAGTATCAAAGAGAATGCGAGTGAAATATTACATGAAACCTAATCAAACCAAATAAAACATATTTCTCTTCTTTCCCTCTAATATATGGATACAAATTTCAAGGTCTGTGCAAAGAATGAATCAACAGGAAATGGTATTGATGTTTTGCTTGCTTTGTCTATATATAGTACATAATACAAAAACTTAGCATAGCCAGTTCAGCAAGAAACGTAGGTCATTACAACCTCAATTTACTTTTATTTGTGTTAACACAAGTGATCAATATGAATGCGTACATGAAATTGCATGACCATACATGCAACAGTGTCTAGGAAACTGAGCTACAAGAGATACGGACTATCTGGCATACTTTGCCAAAGCAATTGTGACTGCCGTAGATATCTAACTACAGTATATGAGAGAGAGAGAGAGAGAGAGAGAGAGAGAGAGAGAGAGAGAGAGAGAGAGAGAGAGAGAGAGAGAGAGAGCGTAACTTTCACTTGGTAGCAAGCACTCTGAATGACTCACTCGATCCCATTACACAACAAATGACTCACTTTATCAGTTGCTCTAAATATTGCGTATCAAAACTGCTTTTCTCCTTAGAAGATACATTACTGTGTACTAAAATGATGTTATCCCATGGGTGACAACAGTAGATATTTTTCTGTGTTACCACTGAAATTAACGTGAAAGTATTTTGAGGTCCACCTGCTATTCGCGTCTCAGATTACATATTTAGACGTCATGTGACCATATTACTTGGAATTATGTTCTGTTTTAAGAAGGAGAAATCCTTACGTGCGTCTAAACGTGACCTTCTTTCAATGAGTCTTTCGGCCTTTTTACATTGAACACAATCTTGATTTCACGATTTTCTGACATTTTGAATCGGAGATAAAAAAAAAGAAAAATTCAAAAGTAAAATTTATGAAAATGTATAAAACAGTGCCCTTTGAAGTGTTGCCCGTAATTTTAGCTGCTAACGTGATATTTAGCCGACTCCATAGTTTCGTTTGAGAGCATGCATGTTGCTTTGAAACTTCTATTTTCTACTTTTCCGCCAATCACCCCCGCCCTCCCCACAATGCATGCACTGGAAGCGGAAAGGGGAGATGATAATATTGATAAAAATACATTTTTGTCTTATACACTAATTATTTACTTCGTGAGAGACGGGTACACTATTATGTTATTATAACACAGCTTTGTCTTGCATCAATGTGTGAAAGACAGTTTAATATTGTCCGGCACATATTCTATTTTCATCGTACGTAACTGGTACACCATTCTGGTATTTACATAAAAAATTGGGCAGACATGATATACACTTTAAAATGAGTATTTCTTTACATTACTGGATTAAAATCATGGCTTATGTTGAAAACATGGGCATTAATTCAGCGGGGGGGGGGAGGTGGGAGGAGTTTATCATGCAGGACATGCGATTTAAACACAAAATACACATTGGTATCTTAAATGAGCCGTTTTATTGATAGTAAATTAATTTTAAAAAATTTCAATCATATGCAGCGCTGCTTTCAAGGGTAAATTTAATGGCACCGTTCATTTCTGTATCTTAGGGACTTGCTTTTTGTCAATTGGGTAAGTACTGTCCATTTACACTGTTAATGTTCTCTACTGAGCATACGTATCGTATGAAAATAAATAAGGATGCAGATATACCAGACGCACTGGCACATTGGGCACGCCTGCTAATTGACAGTTATCAATTCATAAATTCCAAACTAGCCTCACTAATGATTATTTTCTTATTTTATATGTGTTTTAAATACTTGGTAAGGTAAAATGTATGGTTTGATGGTGTATATATAGTCAAGTCATGAGTCAAACCGTACTCTAGTGGTACCATTACTTTCAACTCAGAATTATACACTGAGGTATACTCATGTTGAACATTTACACACGTGGCCTTGCATTTATCAGTGAAATTCAAGAAGAACCCAAGTATCTTATTATTTTAATGCAATTATTACTGTGGTGCGTTACTTACTGCATCAATTCCTATTCGCAGGAGTTTATCAGAACAGATTATTGTCGGCGAAGGGGAGATTAGGTTATATTATAAAATTAAATAATATTATGTCATTATATTTAATACCGTTAATTAAAGTGTTCATTTATACAAAGATGATAACAAAACGACTGTACCTCCAAATAAACAGAGACATATATAACGTAGAAATTGGCAACTCTCCGCCAGATCTTTTGTTATCCAAAAATCTCGGTAACATCACGTGGCACTGCGTGATTAAGCGAGAGCACTATAGGGGCAGATATATTACTAGTCTACCGCTTGAACACGCATCTTCATATTGCGTCTCGAAATTCAGTTTTATCTTATTATTCTGTGATATATCTTGGATGCATCATCGATATTTAACTCAAAAATAAAAATAGTAGTATCATTTGAATCTTTTCTTTGAAATTTTGTGAGAAAAGGATTTCCGTTTGCGAGTAACGAGTCCAAGGGGCGGGTGTGAGATCGATAATCAAATTGGCGGGTAAGATCTTCGTTGCCTATTTTTGTATGCATTTTTTCATCATGCATTAAATCACATCATATTTGGTATAATTTAAAAGCTACATACATTCTCTTCTGATTCCACAAGCTTTAGGAAAGCTAATTTTTATTTTAAGGGACATATTCAAAGTTTAAACACAAGCATAAAATTCTGTCTTTGAAATAACTTGTACCGTTATTCCGTTGCAACTGTCAATTACGTACCAGTTGCTCTTAATTTATGCATTTCTTCATCCTCCATTCAATTAAGTTATATTTAGTATCATTTAAAAGCTAAATAAATTTGCTGCTGATTGCACAAGCTTTAAGAAAGCCAATTTTAATTTAAGGGGCCATATCAAAGGTTTAGGGACTAATTATAAGCAAAACTTCCCTTTCCTGTCTGATGATGCAGATGTGTGGAACAATGTATCCTCACAAATCTTTACCAACTTGCTTTACATTATTGTGGAAACGTTATGGCAAATTGTTGACTTATACAAATCCATTACTGTATAAATTGTCGTTCTCAAAACAAGAGCCTAAAGTGCTATCACCTGTTTGCTACCGTATAGACAGTTACCGGCAGTTGACATCCCTGACTCGTTAGCCACTGCGTAAGCATAAACGGCCGTTTACCTAGACACTCACCATGCCGACACCCGCATTTGCATATGAAAAGAGTGCGACTAGACAGTACAAAGACAGTGGTGTACATATCGTCAAATCATGAGTCAATCTCTGTGTTATGTTTGGCTCTGCAATAACTGTAAAACTTCAATAGTATCTTGTCATGCAAACGTGTGATCTACATGCAAATGAAGTGTTTTGGTTTCTTCAGCGGCTGTCTAGATTTTCACGCCAATTCCTGACATAAACGGAAACATGGGTTATAGCGGTGTACACTGTTCTTCACAAAAATTTCCATATGGTTTGAAAGGAATAGAAGACCAGCTGCTATAAAAGAGGTGCTCTTATCTGGGGGATTAAAAAAATAAGAAGAATTTGTATCCACCTACGCCGCTTCCTTTGCCGGGTACAGTTTTACTTTCAATATGAACGAAACATCTAAGCTCACTCGAAGCAGTGCTGCGCATGCTCAGCAGTTCGCATTCGGCGAAAAAGCTGAAGGGATTCCGGTTGTTTTACACCCTGGAAGATGAACCATTTTATATATAGCGGCTGCTCTATTCAATTGTGTCACAGGTACAGTATTCGGTCATTACAATGTATCTTTTTGTGTACGGCTGAGAAAGATCGTCCAATATGAAGAAATACAAACAGTCCCCCTCCTAAAAAAACAAACAAACAAACAAACAAACAAAAAAACAAAAACAAAACAAACAACAACAACAAAAAACAAAACAAAAACAAAAACAACAACAACCCCCCCCCCCAAATAAAATAAAAAAACAAACAAACAAACAAACAAAACAAATCTAATAAAGTATTTATTTATTTGTTTGTTTGTTTGCATTTAATAATAGACCAATTATTCACAGGTGTGATCACTACCAAAGCTAGAGAGAAAATGATCCTCCTTTTATATTCAATCAACCAATGTTCTGATAGCAAGAAAAAAGTAACGCAGATAAGAAATGTATTCAGATCCACGTAGATTTGCCCTTCCCCCCCCCCATTTGTTCATTTTCGGTTAGAAAAGAAACATTTTTTTTAGGTGTTCCAACCAATATAAATATCGTAACCGGATCGACGTCATAACTTCGTTTAGAAATACGCAATCAAGTCTTCTGTTCTTCTGTTGAAAGTTTTTGAAAGTCATTTAATTCAATACAGACACGTAACTTGGATTTCTAAATTATTTACTCTTCCAAATTACGCTGAGTTTTACAACAGTGGAAAACCTTTGCATTGGCTTGTGGCACTGAAAGTTGTAGAGGCAATACTTTTCTAAGAAGAACAAACCCGTGTATTGATTTTCACTTATTTAAATAGTGTCAGGTCGGGCTACACCTGCTACTGTAAGTAACAGCGACGGTACTACCTGTGACTATTGAGCCAGAGTGGACAGCTACATCTGGCTCCCACTGGAAAGTGCTCTCTGGCGGATCAGACGGTAGAGCAGATATGCTCATCTTCCCGGTTGTGAAGGCAGATGGCAAGAGCCGCGTGGACAGCGCAGAGTATCAGCTCAGGTGCAGTAGGAACTGATGGCTATCCACTGCATCCGGACTCGTTTTCAGACGTCTCAACATTGTCGTGCCACTGAATTCAGACAGGTCTGGACGAGACAGTGAGGGTGACTCTGCGCAACTTCTCCTCACTTAAATCCAACTCACGCGCAAGTCATGACATCATTCCCTTCCACCACCAGATACCTTCAAGTCATATGGCGATCGGCGAGCGGCAAAGTAGCAGGTGTGGATACACTGGGCGCTGTAGCTGCACACCTGAACACAGGCGGCTCAGGGCATAGGGTCGCTTTTCACTGAACCGAAGCAGCAGTGGAACTCGGCAGTCCCATGGTTGACGGAGCAGCTCTGCTTAGGATCACACTACTCACCTCCGTAGCACGAGGAAGGGGCTAGAAATGGTACCCTAAACATTGCCTGCTTCACCTTAACCCCGGTCAGCATACCGCGGCTGACGGGAATCCCAACTTAGCGGTCGAAAATCTAACAACAAGACAAAGGTGACACAACTCACCATTTGTGCCTGGAATGTGCACACACTAAAGGACTGTACAGCAGCAGATAGACCAAAGAGAAGAACAGCTCTAGTTGGTTGAGAACTGGCCAGATTCAACGTGAAATTCGCCTAGCTGAGGAAGGACAACTCGCCGCAGTAGCAGCCGGCTACACCTTCTGGAGTGGCCGAAGTAACAAAAAGCGACGTGAAGCTGGTATTGGGTTTGCCATCAAATCACAGCTAGTCAGCAAGCTCACAAATCTCCCAAAGGGCGTGAATGACAGACTAATGCATATGAGACTTCCACTGTCTGGAAAAAGATATGCAACTACCATGAGCGCAAATGCACCCACTATGACCTACCCAGATGAGATCGAGGACACATTTTATGAAGACCTGGAGTCTCTTATCGCAGAAGTACCGAAGGCAGACAAGCTCATCATCCTTGGTGACTTCAATGCTAGAGTTGGCACAGATCACCAGACATGACCGGGTGTCATTGGCAAAAAATAGCTTTGCCAAATACAACAACAACGGACTCCTCCTACTGAGGAAATGCGCTCAACACGACCTCCTAATCACCAACACAATCTTTAACTTGCCAAACCGCAACAAGACGTCTTGGATGCACGCACGCTCCAAACACTGGCATCTCATTGACTACGTCATCGTCAGGAAAAGAGACAGGCAGGATGTCCCAGTCACAAAGGCCATGAGAAGTGCAGAATGCTGGACTGACCACAGGCTCGTAGTCTCCAAACTCAATATCCAGATTCAGCCTAGCAGACGACCACAAGGCAAAAAGTGCCCAAAAAGCTTAATGTCTCCAGATTGAAACAGGAGAATGTGAAACAGGCATTTGTCGAAGAACTGTGCAGCCAACTAGAAACAATTGATGCGAACTCCGAGAATATTGAAGAAAACTGGGCATCCTTCAGAGACTCTGTGTACTCACTTGCATCCAATACCCCCCGTCCCACCACACGTAAACATCCAGATTGGTTTGATGAGAATGATGCTGCCATAAAGAGACCTCTGAATGAGAACCATCAGCTACAGAAGGCAACCTTTAACAACATGCAAGACTCATGGCTGAGCAATAAGGCAGATGAGATTCAGTCCTTCTCAGACTGGAAGGACACGAAGAACTTCTATGATACTTTGAAGACAATCTACGGGCTACAGTCATCAGGAATAGCTCCAATACTGAATGCTGACAGCACCACACTGCTCACTGACAAAGAAAAGATACTTCAAAGATGGGCAGAACACTTCAACAATATCCTCAATCAACAATCATCTGTCAGCGAGGAGGCAAATGATCGACTGACCCGAGTGGAAATCAATATATCACTTGAGGATCCTCCAACGCTGACTGCAACTGAGAAAGCAACTGACCTGTCGTCAAATGGCAAAGCACGTGGAGCGGATGCTATAACCAACAGAAGTCTACAAAGCCGGCGTCTCGTACATGGCACAGAAAGTGACTGAACCCTTCCAGTCAATGTGGACTTAAGGAACTATACTAAAGGAATACAATGATGTATCCATTGTCCACTTGTACAAATGAAAAGGCAACAGACAGTCCTGCGCCAACCATCGAGGCATCGTCTTGTAAATAGCCGGCAAAATTCTCGCCAGAAGTCTGCTGAATCGCCTTGTGTATCACATCGATCAAGGGCTACTGCCTGAGAGTCAGTTTGGCTTCAAGAAAGGACGAGGGACTACATACATGGCGTTTGCAGCTCGTCA
Source organism: Margaritifera margaritifera (assembly GCA_029931535.1). Lineage (NCBI taxonomy): Eukaryota > Metazoa > Mollusca > Bivalvia > Unionida > Margaritiferidae > Margaritifera > Margaritifera margaritifera. The sequence continues at coordinate 366,585 of JAQPZY010001028.1, forward strand.
ACTCCGTAAGAAATGCCAGAAACAGAACTTCATCCTGTACACGACATTCATCGACCTAACAAAAGCCTTTGACACAGACAGCCGTGGGGGACTTTGGAAGATCAATGCACAATTTGTTTGCCCAGAGGAATTCATCGTAATGGTTCGGCAATTCCATGATGGCATGCTCGCTCGTGTCGTGGACGATGGCGAGGCATCTGAACCATTCCCAGTCACCAATCGAACCAAGCAAGGCTGTGTGTTGGCCCCAACCCTCTTCAGTATGATGTTCTCTGCCATGCTTACTGATGCATTCCGTGACTATGACACTGGGATTAACATCAAACACCGGACTGATGGCAAGCTCTTCAATCTGAGGAGACTACAGGCAAAGACTAAGTTACAGGAAGTGACTGTTCGTGATCTCCTGTTTACTGACGACTCTTCGCTGAATGCCAGATCTGAAGCCTGACATATAAAAGAATATGGACTATTTCTCTCGAGCTTGCGACAATTTCGGTCTCACAATCAGTATCAAGAAGACAGAGGTGATACACCAGCCTGCATCAGGAAAGCCTTACGTAGAACCTGCCATCACAGTAAATGCCCAAACCCTCCTGGCAGTGATAAAGTTCACCTATCTCGGCAGAACACTGTCACGTTCAGTCCACATCGATGATGAAACCAACGCCAGAATTGCTAGAGCAAGTGTGGCCTTTGGCAAACTACGCATAAATGAAACCAACGCCAGAATTGCTAGAGCAAGTATGGCCTTTGGCAGACTACGCATAAATGTGTGGGAGCGCAGAGGTATCAGTCTGCAAACAAAACTGAAGGTCTGAATGCATGTGAAACATGGACAGTGTACAGACGCAATGCCAAGAAGCTGAATCATTTTCACATTGGCTGTCTGAGGAAACTTATGAGGATAAGATGACAGGACAGGGACCTGGACATTGAGGTTCTCACACGGGCAGGCATTCCAAGCATCCACACTCTGCTGATGAAATCACAGATGAGATGGGCAGGCAACGTTACCAGGATGTCAGAAGAACGACTACCAAAGAATATCTTCTGCGGTGAGCTAAAGGAGGGAAAGCGATCTCAGGGTGGTCAGAAGAAACGCTTCAAAGATTCCATCAGGTCATCCTTGAAACATTTTAACATTTATCCTGAGTCTTGGGAAGATCTCGAACAGATTCACTCCACCTGGCGCAGTCTCATCCACACTGGAGCTACAGACTATGAACTGAGAAGAATTGCGGAGGTAGTGGAGAAGCGCGAGCAGCGTAAATCTCACATCAGCAGCACGTCCTCTATTGATCAAGCAACCCCAAGCGGCATCTCCTGTCCAGTGAGCCACAGACAGCTCAGAGCACAAATTGGCTTGATCAGCCGTTCACAGAAACCAAACCAGTTAGTGATGTCATGGTCATCTTCGAACTCAAAGGACGAACAATAACACTTATTGTTTAACGTCGGCTTTCCCATCAGTACTTTCCCGTTTTCTAAATTCTTGTAATCCAAGGCTAGTCCGATGGTACCAGTAACTGGTATTCCACGAAAGGGCGTTACCACAATATTGATTAATGACGTCAGACGCTGCCTGCTGCATCTAGTCGAGCAGATCTATATCACAATGAGAGAGAGAGAGAGAGAGAGAGAGAGAGAGAGAGAGAGAAATTTAATCGTTTAGCAAGTAACATGAATGGTAGTAATAACTGTTCGTATTCATCGTCACCATCTTATTTAAAATAATGAAATAAAGCCTTAAATTGCGGGGGAAATGAATCAGCATGAAAAATAATCTAGTTTTCAATGAGAGAGAGAGAGAGAGAGAGAGAGAGAGAGAGAGAGAGAGAGAGAGAGAGAGAGAGAGAGAGAGAGAGAGAGAGAATAGTTTTGTGAACTCGATACAGATAATAAAATGAAATGATGGAAATGGAAAATTGATTGTATTTATTGTGCAATCTTGTAAATGAACATTGAATGAAAACAGAGAATTACAAAAAGACAAAAATTAATCTATTCGAGGAGGAAAGAAAGAAAAATAAATCAACAAAAAAACGCCAACATTCTTAACAATTGCTCAACAAATTAAATTCAAAAATACACCAGAGTATTGTCGTCCGTATTTTCAGCTTGACATATCTTTAAAATATTTTGTTGATATAAATTCCGCAAAACTCATTCTAACACAATATGAATAAGTTCCAGAAAAAAGTAATGCACTATTTCCAGGTAAATTTTGGTTGGACTTTCAAGTCAAATTTCCTTCAACAGATGAAATAACCCATTCTCAGTATCACAGCACATGTAAAAATGACGAATGTTGGGGATTTGATAAATACACGAGTATGATCACATGAGCAGTCAAAAATGATTGGCGACATGTATGTTGACAGATGGTGATATATTTGAAAGATAAACAGAAACACGGGATGCTGGGAAAGAGGAGCATTAGGGAAAGATGTGACCCAGGCGAAAAAGAGAGTTAATGATATAAAAATGGGAAAGAAAGCCTCTATCATAGAATATGTCAGTTAGACAATATTATTTCATGTGATGCCAGTGATATTTTAGGGTGGGGGACTAAAATAGCATTGGCAGGGAAAACTCGGGCACCAAAGCGCCCTCGATTTTTCTACCAATACCCTTTTCGATGCCCCATCCTAAAATATCTCTAGTATTCCACTTGCGCATATAGTCTTACTAATACCTGCTTCACGCTTAGCAGATAAAACAAAGCTTTGAGAAAGCATTTGCACGGAAACGATTGGATACGAAAATTTAGCGAAATCGATAAAAAAAGTACAAGACATACAAATTGACAGAAACTAGTGGAGGACAATCTGGACTAAAACCATGACCATCCTAAAGAATAATTGCCTTCTTTCTTGCTTGTGCTATTTTTTCACAGTTTTTGGATTTATTCTTCTAACTATTGGCTTTGTGACCCCTTTCTGGACCGTTTCAACATCGGGTGAATATAAAGGGTTGCTAATGTCGTGTAGAAGCAGTTGGACATGTAGTTTTGAAATCAATACTATCACCAAATATGCCAGCGGGGGTGAGTTGTCTACCTAGTATTTATTTATTTGTTTGCCATTTTATTGACGTCTTTATGTATTGTTTCGATGTGACACACGATTCATGGCGTATTTTTTCCGCCATGTTTTTTGTTATAGCCCTGTGTAGATGTTCATTATCACTATGATTCTGTGATGGCTCGGTTTCTTGTCAGAAAGGGCCACTATAGAACAACAATATTATTGCAAAATATAGCAATAGTGAACCTCTGTTGCTCGAACTGCTGCGGTGTACATGCATGTTGTGGTATCCATCTTATACATACAATTATGCGTATGACAGTCTTTATTAGAAAAATAGATCATGTCACTGGCTTAAAATATTTTCAGAAATTTTTCATATTCGTTTATTGACAGGTGAGATCTTTTGTTGAATCAGCGATTAGACAAAGTTCTGAACGTAAAAAGATGCTGACGGCTTGCGTTTTTAGTGTGTGCGTGTCTGTATATATAAATGTGTGAGTTAGAAATTTATTTCTTCCTTCCTTCATTTCTTCTCTTCCTCCTTTCTTTCTGTTATCTTTCTTTCTTTCATCGAGTTTTTTTTCCAGTAAACTGTGAAATATACACCAAATTGATGGAACCCCCCCCCCCCCCCACAACAAAACATCAAAAAGCAAAACTAAAATCCATTTCATAGACATAAAAGTCATATCATTGCAAATAAAATCAATTTGTCACCTGCTTAGAACACTACGGTGTATGTCACACGACTTTTAAAACATGAGATTTTACAGTTGCTGCCATGCGAACCACCTCGGCTATTTATGAAACAAGGATTGACCGAGAAGTTGCGAATGCGAACTATTTTTTCATTCGTAACTTCTCGGTAAATCCTTCAGTCAATCCAATCGTAGAAATAGCTAAGATATTCCGAATAGATTGGGGCTTCTTTTTGTTTTTTGGAGAAATTTCCGGCCAACAGAATGTACGAATTTTCTGTAAATCACTGCGCCGACATACAACCGAGGCATATTTTAGTCTCACAGAAATAGCCGAGGTTGTTCCGAATAATAACCACTATGATGTGAAGACATCTGTACAGGTGTGCTCTCCAGTACATTTAAAATGGTTGTTTTAATAAAAAAAATTCCCCCCCCCCCCCAAATAAAAAAATAAAAAACAACAAAACAACAACAACAACAAACCATTGGTTGTTCTAGTGGCAGTTGGTTATATAATTTTGCCTATTAGCAATTACCATGTTGTAATCTAGGTATAACATTGGGACATAAATAGAGAGCCTTCCACGAGTGCTTATTTCAAATGAAATTTATTAAACGAGTCGAATCTTTTGCGAGCCTTGGCGAACAAAATATTGAAAGTATTCGATGAGGTTTATAAATTTCATTTGAAATTATCACAAATGTAAGATTCTATTTATCGCATGACGAAAAATACTAATTTTATTTGACCAAATCGTAGAGTCGTGAAATGACTTTGAAATGCATTCGAATGTCTGGGTCCTTATGCATGCATAACGTTATGACGTCATTTGTGACGTCATGGTGTGTTATCACACGTTTTACATATCACACGTGTTACATATCTGAACATTATGATATAGGTATATTAACCTCAATAACACAGTAGTCATGTGATCAACGTTAATCTTGAAAGGCCATTTGATTATGAAACATGAATTCAATATCCATTCGAAAACAAGTCGCTTGCTAAAGTATACTCAAACAAGTGATTCTACAAATGTTTGTTTTAACTGAGAAAAGGAGAATGATTACGGTTTAATCTTTTTCTCTTGCTTTCCATGCACCTCCTATGCCCTCGGCACAACATAGCCAATAATGCGTTAAAAATGCCTTTGAAAACCGACAAAAGCAAAAGAAACTTTCTACGCACAGGTGGTAGACACAGTGTCCTCCCATCTACCGTCACAGACCTCCTAGCTCCTCTCCCTCCCATCTGCCCTACAAGAGTCCTTCCCTCTGTCTCTCTCCAGATCACCATAATACCAACTCAAAACTGTATGATTGTCTATTTTTTCCACCGACTTTTTTATTCTTTAAATTTAGGATAAACAAGTCCTTTTATCGCAAAACCCGCCCCTCTGTTCCAAAATGTGTTCCTTACTTCAAGAAAAGTGCCCCTTTCGCTACAAATACCCCTCTCTAAGAAATTCTTAGCTGAACACACACACACAAACACACACGCATATATATATATATATATATATATATATATATATATATATATATATATATACATACATATATACACACACTGGGAACAAACAGTGCAAACCTAGTTTTTAACTTGCCTTAGCGCTTTCGACTCTCAATGAGTCTTTCTCGAAGGTTACAACACAGACATAGAAGACGCACTTGAGATGTCGAGCCTTATTAGTCGAAACCAATAAATCGCGACATCTAAAATTTTCAAACCAATGACTCGCGACATGTAAAATTGTCAAACCAATAAATCGCTACGTCTAAAATTTTCAAACCATTAAGTCGCGACATCTAAAATTTTCCAACAGGACTTCCATTAGACATACAATCATGTAAAGTTTTATGAATTCAGCGCTTTCTTTTGTGTTTATTGTTTGTCTGTTTTGTAATTGCCTTCGATAAAGATTCAATGAGAGTCGAACGTACTTAGGTTAGTTAAAAACTACTGTTGTACTGTTCATTGTCAGTTTTTTACATTAATTTTTTATTCCCTGACACACGCGATCCCTTGATGGATACAGTACACTTGCAAAGACTGTAATTTTATTCGTCATATGATTTGTATCACGCGTGTGTGTGTATCTGTGTGTGTGTGTGTGTGTGTATGTGTGTAGAGAGAGAGAGAGAGAGAGAGAGAGAGAGAGAGAGAGAGAGAGAGAGAG